>QEPC01001413.1:1357113-1367815 GCA_003113815.1 Sphenodon punctatus
CCCTACATCCCATCTCCTTCGCCAAAAGCCAGGTGGAACAGCCATGTTTTAAACATACGACAGAAGGAAGGGAGATCCGGGGCCACCCGAGCATCCATCTGAAGAGAGTTCCACATCCTAGGTGCGACCACCAAGAATGCCCTCTCCATAATGGCCCCTTGGGCCACACGGGGGACCTCAAGAAGGGCACTCCCAGTGGCTTGGACCCACTGCTTCCCTGACTCTCTCAGCCTAGCTGCCTGTGTACGGAGTCTGCAGTGATCCTTCCCCACCTGAAGGGGATGACACCACCACCTGCAGCCTCCAGCTGCCCAGCCCAGCCCAGCCCAGCCCAGAGAGACAGATGACCACAGTGAGTGGCTGGGAACCCCGTGCCTCCCCACACTAGCTGCCCCCACCCCAAGCCCCATTCCCAACCTGTCCCCCAGACATAGTCCCCACCAGACCCATGGACTCCTCCCAGCCCCAGCCCCAACCCATTTCTAATCCCTACCCTCTGTGTTCCCCTGGGACCACCTGCCCCCTTTTTTAGTAGCCTGTGCCCCCCTGACCCAGCTCACCCACTCTCTCTGCTTCCCCCTTTCCCCTCAGTGCATCCTCCCCCAGGACTATCTCCCCCAGCACCCCACCCTCTGTGCTCATCCCTTAGCACTCAGAATGCAGAAAGGGAGGGTACAGAGCATGTGTCTATGCCTTGGATGTGTTCCTGCTGCTTATGTGCATGCCCTCATCTCTGCTACCTTCTCCTGAGCTCAGTTTTTCAGTGCCTGTGAGTAGGAACTGAATCAAGCAGCCAGATCCAGAACTGGAAGGGGGCCAAATAATGGGCTTGGGGTTCCCCACCCCTGTTGCCATCTCTCTCCCAGAGATAAACTCACACAAACACATTGCCGATGCACCAAAGGACACAGGACACCATGCTGGGTTTTAACGGCTGCACTCTTTATTCAAATCAAATTACAATTAACCAATGGGTGGGGGCAAATCGCCTAGTGTGATGCAGGTCCAGTACCTTGGAATCAACGTGTGTAACAATAACCCAACAAACCAGGGGTGGTTTTGATGTACCCTCGATTTCCACCCCCACCATGAACATCATGTTCCCCCTCTCAGTGGCCCAAGCCACAGGTGAGAGGGGCCCAACCATTTAATTTCAAGTAAGGATGAAGGTGCCTACAGACGAGGGACCATACTTGTCCCTACCACCCTCGCTCGATACCCCTCCCAGGGAGGCAGCCCCGCCGCTTGCCATACCCTGCTTTTCCAGCGGGTGGGCCTCCCCATCTCTTAAGGAGATGACTCTTACTTGTAAACCCTAACCTAATCTAGCTTACTGTACTGGACCTCTGCAAGAGTGTGACAAAATTTTACGAGCACAACAACACCCTCTTTCTAGGGGCTAATCAATTAGCCAAATATCTGCACTGCAAGGAAGGCGAAAAATGAGACCCGTGTTCAGGCCAGATTACGGGTCCCGTAAAAATTCCTTCCTGGTCCCTCAATGGCAACCGGTAAAAACCCACAGTGCAGGGGAAGGACTGGGTGGATGACGTTCAGTTCGGAGCTCCGGCTGCAAGTGAGGCCGGAGCTGAAGCCTACTCTAAAACATGAGCCCCGCCCGCTTAGCAGGGCCCACGAGGCTACTTTAAACCTATCTGCGCCAGCCAGGGTTGCCTAGCAACCCCGGCTGGGCTTGCTAGAGTGTTTTGCACCGTTTGGTTTCCCTCCTCTGGGGGCCGGTGCAGACCACAGTGGCGGGATACTTCCCAGCCGTCCCACTCCTTGCTAGACCTGCCGCCCGCCACCCCCATATCGGGGGGATGGGCAGAGGCAATTCTTCCTAAACACACACAAAAACCCTGTCATTGTCAGCCTCCATTTATAAAAACACACATGCACATGCACCCAGTGGCGGCTGGTGGGTTCTAAGGCTGGTGGGGCAGAGGGCGAGGCCAAACCAACAGTAGGCGGAGCCAGCGGTAGGCAGAGCCAACCCAACGATAGGCAGAGCCAATCCAGTGGTTAAGCCAGTGATGTAACTTTACCTAGCAGCAAGGAATTCCCAGGGTTAACATTGGAGGGACATTACATTACATTACATTACATAGCGCACCAGTGCAGCCCTGCAACATGCATAAGAAATTTTAAGCCAGTGTTAAAGTGGGGTTCAAGTGTGCTAAGGTGTATGTCTGTTTTCACCCTTAAAAGCTTTTTAAAAATCTTTAAAACAGTTAACAGTATATGAAACAAGAAAGACCAGTCCCTCCCATTCCCCTCTCCCCTGCCTGGCCTTGGTGGGGACTGAAAAGTTCCAGCACTTGCCAAGTTGAACCACTCCACTTCATCAAGCTGAAAAAAACCAAATTCCAACTTGTCTTGTCAGCCTTAATAAGGGTATAAATCTGCCCCTGACTGGCCTGCTGCTGGAGTGGACTTAATCTTTACATGGGTTGGTTAAGTTCGGCCAAGCAACACAGCAAGAAGACAAGTTCCTTCCTTCCTTCCGTTCCTCCCTCCCCTGTACCCTCCCCCACCGTAGACAACAAATAAAATTTATATAATATATAGACAGAAGAACAGCACAGCAGCAACTCAATGTAAAATAAAATTAATGTCTTGTGAGTCTCAATCATCCCATGATCCCACGACCCCGCCCCCCAAAACAAAGCCAAGCCTAATGTGCTCACCCAGTGAGCAGCAGGAGTAGGCCACTAGTGTTTAAACTGCACTTCCTCCAGCGATGAGGGAATGGTGGAGGAATCTCTTGATATTAAATACATTCCTGCCCTCTTAGCTGCTGCAGCAACAAAACAGTCCCTGACCCTTGGGGGACAGGTACAGGTGGCCAGTCATGCCAGGGGAGCGGCAGGCAGACCCCACACAGGACACATAGTCTCTGAGCTCTCTCAGAGGGACTGGCCACCACTCCACTCTCACACGCACTTAAATGGCACCAGGCTGAGCATGCAAAAAACATCCTGCACTCTGCATACGACACACCACACACACACAGAGTCAAGAGCCAGCCCTGCCCGTCTCTCTCCTTGCAGTTGCAGTTCCTTTTCCTTATCATTCGCAGCCACACACTCAGCCATCCTGGCCTGAGAGTCTGCAACCGGTACCCAGGTACCTTTTAAAATAGCACCGCATAGGACTTTTTAAAACTCTACCCCCAACGATCATAAGCCAGAATTGCTTTTAGCAATGCGGCGTGCTTAGAGGGGCCAGCCACTCAAAGAGCATTGCATTCAAAATGACCCTAAAGATGTCCTTAGTGCTTCCCCAGGCTGGGCAGACTAACCCCCCGTGTTTGATACCAGTACT
Source organism: Sphenodon punctatus (assembly GCA_003113815.1). Classification (NCBI taxonomy): domain Eukaryota; kingdom Metazoa; phylum Chordata; class Lepidosauria; order Sphenodontia; family Sphenodontidae; genus Sphenodon; species Sphenodon punctatus. The sequence goes on from QEPC01001413.1 coordinate 1,360,438, forward strand.
GCTGACGCTCTCAGCTCCTCCTCCTGGCCAGCTCGGCTCGCAGCCACCTCTGGACCTCAGTAAACTTGCGCATGCACAGATACTCATTGGAGCTCGCACACATGCAGGTTCCCAGTACAGCCCCCCCCCCCAAAAACCCGAAAGTGTGCCGAAAGTGATTGCAAGTGCGGCTGCCGGGCTAGCAGTGCTTCTCTATCAATGTGGTCGGGTCCTTGCGGGCCACGGGGGGGGGAGAAAATCAGACTTACAACTCATCAACGAGCTGGTGGGCGTCAGGAGGGGCAGCGTCTCTGATATGCTAGACTACATACTGCGCCTACACGCACCTCTGCCATAGAAATGATTGCTGTACACACAGGCACTGATTTGCTCATTAGAAAAAGGAAAATGTTACCATAATTATTTTTTCCATGTTCACTTAAATATAATATTCCCTTTAGGGGCTGGGGTTCCCTGTGTTGCAAGGAAGGAGTGGTTCCATATATTATGCCTATGTTGTTATTTCTAGTTTACTCACGGGACCCATTTGATAGGCCCCCCCCCCTCCTCAATCACCCATTGGCCCTTCAGAGGCCAGGGCTCTTTGCATTTGAGGCACTGAGAGTCCAATATTGTATGCCAGCCAGAGCTTTTCACTCTTTTGTTGTCACCTCAAGTGAATGGCAACCCTCAGCACTAGGGATGGGCGAACGTGGTTCAGAAGTTCGGAGTTCGGACCGAACTCGAATAGTTCGGTTGACCGAACCAAACTCGATTTTCGAACTGAACCGAATTTTTGAACTCGGTTCTGTTCACCCATCCCTACTCGGCACAGGGGGTCATGTGTAGTTGCACTGTCTGCATTTGCCTGAATCTGACCCTGAAAAGAGTCAGAAGTTCAATTTAAACAAACAAACAAACAAACAAACAAATTCTCCTGTTTTAAATTGTTCTGACCAACAAACTGCAAGTGTACACCACCCTTGGGCATCAAATGTTTGCAATTAAGTTACATGTTCCTTTCGGAAAGACAGTTGTAATTTAAAACTGTGTTGATTTGAACAAACTGCTGAATATACCAGCTTGAGGATATGGTTATTGAAAATGTTATTATGATGATTATTATTGTTATTTATTATTTAAATTATAACTAAATTATTCTGAAAATCAGTTGGGAGTGCATAATATTGAACTATCATTTAATATTGTAGTTTTTGTCTCACTCTTGATATATTTATTGCAATCTTGTAACTTTATTTTCAAAAGTGTTCTTTTATTATAGCAACACAGGAGTTGATTATTTGTTGATTTTATTTTATTTGTTATAATCCTACATTTGTAGCCCAAAGCGGGAAAGAATGGAGAAGCTACAGCTTCTCACCAAAGTAGCTAAACAATTTTTTTTAGCATGAGCAAAACAACATATTTTTACATAACCTCTTTCTCAGAAGGATTAGTTGGTGTAAAGTGGGTTAGCGGAAAAAAAGGGATGGTTAACTGCAAATGTTTTGAACATTTAACTAACATGAGATTTTCCAAAAGGCTGCAAGAGATGGTCAGTGTGATGTTGTTTATTGGATCTTATAAAGGTGAATTTTTCAAACTTCAGTGCTTCCAGGACATCTCACTACCGGTCAATACTAGGCAAGTCTTGGCACTCCATCTTGATGTTTTCTATATGGCTGCCAAAATAATTCTGAAGATCCAATTCAGAGTGAAAAACTGAAAATTATTTACAATACAAGTGGAAATATAAAATGCAAGTTTTAAGACTAAGTTAATTCTTTTTAGTATCCCTATCTAAAAGGAAGTTACAACCAGAACATGTATTAGGACCCTGTGGTTCATGGAATATTTTTAGCATTCACCTGTATTTTAGGATACTTAGCATGTGCATGTGAGATGGGGTCAGCTATAAATTTCACAGTGCTTAATCTTAACATTAATTGCTCTGAGACAAAGGTACATTGGAGTTTTAAAGGATGCATTTCTGACTTGCATGTGATATGTGCTCAGCGTTCCCTCAGTCCCAAAGCATCTCTAGACTTTAACTGTGATCTAGGAAGCTATTTAACAGCCTATAAATATTAAAGGCTACATGGGGGAATCTTGTTTGTTCTGACTAGATCTGACTAGGGTTTGAGGGGTAGCTTCAAGTTTCTGAATTATTGCAGAAATATTGTTTTTACATTGAAGATATTTGCTAAGTCATCCAGCAAACTGAAATCCAGTTGATGTTTTTGTAAAAAATATATGACTGTTTAGTGTTATTGTCCAAGATTGTACCCGAGTGTAACTGCCACAGTCTAGTTACGTACACCAGATGAAAAAAACTCCTCTGACCTTCAGAAGAGGTTGAAGATGCAGAGTAGCCTGAAGGATCCAAGAGAGATTAAATTGCAGTATTTTAGCAGCTTGTGTTCATCGCTTATGGCTATTTATGGTCAAGGTCTTATGATGTGCTTGGGAAGCCTCTTTTGGCTTTTCTCATTTCATTCTTGAATACCAACTTGACTTCATGGGCACAAAACATACATTCTTGAGTGAAGATCAAGCTTATTGGACAAGTTGCCGATAATTTACATGCTGGGAAGGGCTGGTTCACCACATTTAAAATAATTTGAAAACTTGAGCAATAAACAAAATCCATGATAATGGATCCAAGAAAAGTAAACGACTGTTGTAACCAATTTAGTTATGTCCTGTTTTTCCTAATGTTATATTCCAATGTTAGTTTTACCTACAGTAATCTTTTATTTATAGCAAAATTTCAACATCAGTTAAATTTTCATTCACAAGCTAATTATTCCTCCTATGATATTTAACTTATCTCAAAGCAGAAGTGAAACACCACAAAAACAGTAGTATCTCATAGGGAGATTACATCTTTGATATAAGCTACTAATTCATCAGCAATAATACAAAGAAATTATTAAAAGTATAAACATTACAAATTAAATATTTTATTGTCTATTATCGCTGGAGAGATTAATTGGATCTTTTAGACTAAATGAATGGTACTAGGCATATTGTGTAAAATATGCACAGTGCATCAATTGAGTGATATTATGTAGAATATAATTAGTAGGCAAGAACTTGATTGTGCAGCATTTATAGTTGCTATATATGTAACATACTGTACACAAATATAAGCAAATGAAAGCTCAATCCACTTAGAAATAACATCACCTATTCTCCCACCTACAATTACTCACTTTGCCACAACCATGATAGCCTGTCATGTACAATATGCCAAATGAACTATTAACTTTGCCTCTTTTGTGTGCACTCCCTTTACATGAGTTTTGGATGTTCCATATTGTAGCTGGTTGACTTGGAGAGGGTATTTGGATGTCCTCAATATAGTAGTAGGTTGACTTGGGAGAGGGTACTTGGATGTCTTCAATATAGTAGTTGGTTGACTTGGAGAGGGTACTTAGTTGAAGGCTGTGTGCACAAGCATAATTAGTGAAAGGCCATGATGGAAGCATGGCCTCCTGAAGGAGGTAGAGTTAAGACTGCCTTGCATGGTTTGTAGTGTAAGTCATTTGCAGTAATGGTAGGATGTCTGCTTCTTGGTAGACAAGACAAGTAGATTATATGTAATTTATTTCACTCCTTTTGTGAGTAATAGTCATTCAAGTTGTGTGTGTAGTAACTGTAGCTTGCTTCACAACCAATTATTTTAGCATTCATCTCCTAGACTTTTCAGTGCTTAAGAAGGAAAAAAAGGTGATAAATGGAAAATGGAGTAGGCCTTTGGAGTGTAAGATGGCTGCATCTGCAGACTGAGAAGATATTTTCCATCATCACTGTTCATGTGTCAATAGCTGCACATGAAAGGACTTTTAAAAATCAGAATCCAAATTCAAAGACTTCTTTTATCAATGTGTGAAGAGAAACCAGACAAAAACTACATCAAAAATTAAAAGAATATAGGGATGAACACTCCATAACATTTCCAAAGATTAGACAAGTCCTTTTTTTTTGGAGGAGGAGCAGTTATTTACACCTCATTTATAGAGCAACCCCTCATTATGCAGTCACTCCCATGTGCCTACATAAATACGCACATGCAAGCTAGTCGTTTGGTGCAGTAAGGGCTGTGCTGATCTAGGAATTTTTCCTACCCCTAGAAAGAGTGTGCTCTTCATACCGTCCATCTTCCTCTCCCTTTCTTTGCTACTATGCCAGTCCACTGTGGCCCTTTTCACACAGATGCCCCCCCCTGCCCCCGTACATGAGTTCAGGGGGCATCCATGCGAACACCACAGTGGGTGGGTGTGCGGGGGGGGAGGGTTCCATAGGAATGCTGCTGGCAGTGGGGGGGGGTACATGCATGCTCCCGCACTCCACCTGTCTCCACCCATCACCCACACACAGAGCAATGAGCACCAATACCGGTTGCTCCATGCGTGGAGGTGGGTGGGTGCCGGTAGGAATGGCCGCACACCCAACTCCAACCGTCGCTGGCACATACCCATCCCCCATGTGAAAAGGGCCTATGTTAGGTACTGGTCAAACATACTATATGTGATAACCCATGCCCCAAACACCATAGGTTCTATCCAGAATGAATGGATAGAGGAGATGTATGGTAGAAAGTGGCGGGGAAATAGGGTAGCTAAATCAGTCAGGTTTTTCAGTATGTGTTAGCTTTGTGTACAACTCATAGCCAATCAGTAGCAGTAATATCAGCAACAACAACTTGCCATCTTCCCAGCCACTACTACATGGCAGTCTTCTGTATGCATTAGGGCAGAGGTACATTTAAGTAGTGACCTCAAGAAGGACAAGATGACTTAGAGTTTTTGACTTAGAGTTTTTTGCCACGTGAAGGAGTAGCTTGAGAATAAGCAAGAAGATACTATCAGAGAAGCAGACAAGTGGGTGATCAAGACTGGCATCTTTGCAGAGTAAAGATTTACTTTATTTGCACCTGCAGATTGATAAGGAAAATTCTACCCTGTTGATCTTGTTAGATCTTTCGGCAGCCTTTAATACCTTTGATCACGAGGAGTTGTTGACATGACTGTGGGACCTGGTGGGGTGCATAGGGCTGCACTTGAGTTGTTGTTCTCCACTACTACAGCACTACTTGCCATCCTCTTGACACCTCTCCTGTAGGATCCTGCAGGATTCTATTTTGTCTTCCTCTTGTTCGGTGTGTATACGAGGCTGTTGGGTGAAATCATTTGGAGGTTTGGGGTGAAGTGCCATCAGTATGCTGATGACACCCAGCTCTACCTCTCTTTTTCATCAGACCCTAACCCTGCAGTCTTGGTGCTTACCCAATGCCTAGCACCTGTCGGGGACTGGATAAGGATGAGCCAACTGACACTGAATCCAGACAAGACTGAGATGATGATGGTTGCCTGGCCTTGTGACCTGGAAAGGATTGGGACTCCCTTCTGGTCTCCTCTGGTCACTCAGGTTCGCAGCTTTGGAGTGCTTCTGGACCCCCTTGCTGTGCCTGGATTGTCAGGTTGTGGTGGTGGCCAGGAGCGCTTTTCACCAATTCTATCAGGTGAGAAGGCTGCGGCCTTTTCTTTTCTTTGGCTTGGGCGCGTGGGCCTTGGCCCGGGATCGGGCCCAGGGCACATCCCAGGCTACCCGCCAACATGGCCCAGGCCAATCCCAGGCCAACATCTGGCAATACCTGTACATACATGAAGGTGAGGTCCAGGCCAACGTGTGACAAAGCGGGCCACAGTGGTCCCCTGTGATCTGTTTCCATCCTTTGTCAAAAAGCTTTTTTCTGATGCTGTATAAAAGGGGAGTCAGTGAGCCCTTGCAGAGAGGGTGACAGAGTGATGATTCAGAGAAAATGGTTGTAGCTACTATATTTTGAATAGTTTTGCCTGGGGCAAGGTTGCAGCCATCAGGACTAGAAAGAAAGGGTTTGAATTTGTCAAACAAGATGATCAGTGGTGGAAAAGAACATTTTGGAAGGGATGGCAAAGAAGAAGAGCTAAGTCTCGGAGAAGATGGGCACGAATCAGCAAGATTTCAATTCAGCCCAGATGTGAGTTGGTCAAAATGAGGGCTAAATCAAAAGTGAAAACAACAAGGTTCAGGGCTGAGCTGTTGACAAGGACAAAGAAAGAAGATAAAAGAAAGGAACTTATTTGAAAGCTCAGGAGCTGAGTTTTATTCATGTTAATTCTTAGCTGTTGACTGGATATAAGAACATAAGTAGTGCCATACTGGGTCAAACCAATGCTCCATCAAGCGCAGCATCCTGTCTCTGACAGTGGCCAATCTCTTTCTCTTGGGAGAAGTACCCAAAAGGTCACAACGGACAATCCATTCCCTGTTGTTCCAGCCCCCAACTGTAAGAGGTTACATCCCCAAAACCTACTTGGCTGATAGACATTAATGGACCTATCCTCCAAGAACTTATCCAATCCCTTTTTAAAACTAGCTACACTTCCAACGGTGACAACTTCATCCTGTAGTAAGTTCCACAAGTTAATTGTTCACTGAGTGGGAAAAAAAATACTTTCTCTTATTTGTTTTAAATCTGCTGCCAGTTAACTTCATGGAGTGTCCCCTTGTTCTAATACTCTTAGAGAGGGTAAATAACTGCACCCTATATACGTGCTCCACTTTACTCATGATTTTATACATTCTATCGTATCCCCTCTCAGTCGTCTCTTCTCCAAGCTGAAGGGCCCTGACCTATCAAACCTCTCTTCATATGGGAGTTAGTCCATACCTTGATCATTTTTGTTGTCCTTCCCTGCACCTTTTCTAGTTCTTCTATGTCTTTTTTGAGATGAGGTGACCAGAACTGCACACAATAATCCAGGTGCGGTTGTACTATAGATCTATATAGAGGCATTACAATATTTTCAGTTTTATTCTCTAACCATTTCTGAATGATTCCTAACATTCTGTTTTCTTTTTTTGGCCAACACTGCACACTGAACTAAGGATTTCAATGTGTTTTCGACAATGACTCCAAGATCCTTTTCGTGAGTGTTAACTCCTAATTTAGAACCCAGCATTGTATACATATAGTTTGGGTTATTTTTTCTATGTGCATCACTTTGCACTTGTCCACATTAAATTTCATCTGCCATTTTAATGCCCAGTCACCTAGTCTCGCAAGATCCTCCTGCAATTCTTCACAGTCCACTTGGGTTTTAACTACCTTGAATAACTTTGTGTCATCTGCAAATTGATCACTTCACTCTTTACTCCCTTCTTCAGCTCATCAATTAATATATTAAACAATAGGGGTGGGAAACCGGTACAATCCGGTATCCGATAATGCCGGTATCGGGCGTACCGGCATTATCGGATTCGACCCGGTAATCCGGACCCGGTACCGGATTTCGGGGTACCGGATTTTTTTGCATTGCAGCCATTTAAAAATGGCTGCAATGTAAAAAAA
>QEPC01001413.1:1383635-1393959 GCA_003113815.1 Sphenodon punctatus
GGCAGTCGCTAAGGCTGCCTTCCGCCAGCTTTATCTTGTGCGTAGGCTGCGTCCGTATGTCTCTAGCCCAGACCTGGCCTCCCTCATCCATGCCTTCATCACCTCGAGGCTCGACTACTGCAACGCGCTCTACGTGGGGCTTCCCTTGTTCTTGGTTCAGAGGCTGCAGCTAGTGCAGAATGCGGCAGCTCGTCTTCTTACGGGGACGGGCCGCCAAGAGCACATTACACCTGTGCTCCAAGCTCTGCACTGGCTGCCGATAGCGTGCCGAGCCAAGTTCAAGGTGTTGGTGATGATCTATAAAGCCCTACACGGTCTTGGCCCCTCATACCTTAGGGACCGCCTCACCCTCCGTGCCCCAGAGCGGCTCCTGCGGTCTGCCGGGGGTGCCTTCCTGGAGGTCCCCCGTGTTAAACGGGGGACCACAATGGAGAGGGCATTCTCGGTAGTAGGGCCACGGCTATGGAACTCCCTTCCGGAGGAAGCTCGCCTGGCCCCAAGCCTGTTGACATTTCGGCGAAGCTGTAAGACCTGGCTGTTCGCCCAGGCCTTTGGGAAGGAGGGTGAGTAGGGTGGGGTTTTTTTAGCTCCCCCACCTATTTCTGGTTTTTATGATTGTAACTAGCCCTGTTTTAATATTTTATAATATTTATGATGATTTTAATTGATTTTATTGTTTTTTTGATGTATGGAAGCTGCCCCGAGCTGCATGGCAGGAGGGGCAGGGTAAAAATTTATAAAATAAATAAATAAATAAATAAACTCCCCTGCGACAGCTGAGCCTCTTGACAAGAAAGAGGCCCTCCTCATAAGACTACAGTTTCTAAATTTATAAACTGGCCCCAGGAGGCCCAAGCCTGCCCCAGGAGGTCCCAGCCGGCCCCAGGAGGCCCCTCCAGGAGGCCTAAGCCGGCCCCAGGAGGCCCCAGCCGGCCCCAGGAGACCCCTCCAGGAGGCCCAAGCCAGCCCCAGGAAGCCCCCCCAGGAGGCCCAAGCCAGCCCCAGGAAGCCCCCCCAGGAGGCCCGACCAGCCCCAGGAGGCCCAAACCGGCCCGAGCCGGCCCTTCAATGCATTTGGCACTGCTCTTCCTGAATTATTTTATACAGTCATTACTTGCAATTTTTGTTCTTCATTAGAGTCCACTCCTGCAGTTTTGAAATACCTTAGACAAACCTTTTATTGAGACTTCAGTACCTGTTTTACTATTTTAGTCCTGCAGATTCTTTGAGGTTCTTTTGCGAGTAGTTTGAAAGTTTGGGCTTGGAGTTTGATTTCAGTATGAGGCTTTTTTGTTGTTGTTGGTTCTGTAGGGAACAGATGAGGAAGTCAAGAGACAGGATTAATGAAATAATAAAAAGAAATATTCTGATTCATTCTAGTGTCACTTGAATAGCTCTGTTTATCTAGCATTCTTTGCAAAAACAAATTATTCTATATTACCTTTTGTCTTGGAGAGGGGCCTTTCTCCAGATAAAAAATTGTTTTTCTTCTGAGTCTTCATAGGAGTATTGTAAGTATAGATAAGATTAACTCATCTTTAAAAGGAATGGAGAAGGGCAAAGGACTGTTTTGAGTTCAGCATCACCAGGGGCCTGTGCCGTAAAGCATCTGTATATACTGAAATCTAATGGTATTGGTTTCATTTTCGAAATGATCTTTAAATCTATCCAGACACATTGGGATATAATACATTTTTATGTCTAGTTACAGAGGTAAAAAAAGTGGTTTGCTAGCCACCTGGGAATTACATTTGCTAACCGAAGAGTACTTAGTGTGGACATTTTTATTCCATTCAGACATTTTCAAACACCTCGACTCTGTATCTAGGACATAATGAAACTTCCTGCATCAAAATATTTTGAAGTAAATGGAAAATCTCTTTGAAATACTTAAAGTAGTTCTGTTCCCAGCAGGTGACTATGTAAAAAGTCTTACGTAGTCTTAACTGAAAGAATGTATTTCTTACAGCTTTTCTGAGTCATATCGACTGACTCCAAGTAACAAAAATGAGTTCCTAACTTTGTTCTTTCTGCACAGCCAATGCCAACACATGAGACTGACAAGATTTGTTTTCTGGCTCACCTCTAAGTAGAACTCAGTGAGCATGGACAACTCTTGCACTTCCTTTTTGTCTCATGATCTTGGGGCTCAATTTTCTGTTTTGTTTTTAAAAATCGATGACACACTTTTGTAGCCCTTGTGGCTGCAGAGAAATGTTTGAAAACATGACTAAAAAGCAGCCAAAAGCTCATAAACTGAAGGCAAACCAAAAGACCCTAATTATTTTTCAAAGGGTATTTTCAGACATTATGAGATCACGCTCAACCACAGTGGATACCCACATGGTGATCATGATCCCGTAACATCTGATGGGGGGAACGGAAGTTATCCCCCAGATGTTCACCCCTGTGAATCACGGGGGGGAATCACATTCACTATGCAAATGGGGGTCCTGCCCGGACCATCCCCGATTGCGTGGTGAATGCGATTCCCCCCTGTGAGCAAGGGGATCGTTACGTCTGTCCCCCTGCCATGGTCCAGAATCAGCGGCGGGATTCCAGATCGTGGTCACTGTGGGCAGGTGCTGCGGCCATGTTGGCCGCTGCACCCACCCGTCTCCCAGGAGGGCGGGTGGCGAGGGAGCGTGGGGGGGCAGGGCTGTGCGGCCGCACGTTGTGCCACGCGACTCCGCCCCCTCCCCAATTCCCTGCTGGGATCAGCCGGCACGTCTGTTGGATGTGCCGGTTTGATCCCGGTGGGGGATCAAAGGGTGATTCCGTGGCAGGGCCAATACAGCCTCGTCATGTCTGAAAATACCCAAAGTCACATTTTTTTTAACCAGTTTCATAAATCCTTGGGACCTGACTTTTGACTTTCTAATATTTGGAGTTAGTAACCCTGAGAACCTTTAGTAGTAACCCTGAGAATTTGGCAATGTAATTCCAATTACATTGCCAAATTCTGCCAACAGTGGCATGACAGCAACTTCACTGATGACCAAACCTGAATCCTTACCAGTCCTTGAGACTGAATAGGTGTTACTTAGGGTGAAAACAGACATGACGCTAACCACCCTTTAACCACGCTTGGTGGTTATTTATGCATGTTGCAGGGCTGCCTGCATAGGGCACCAATATAGAGTGTTTATTATCAGTGCTGACAACCATGAAGCAACTAGTTTTATTTTCAGATTTCAGACTGCATTTGGAGCTCTGGCAATTAAAAAAAAAATAGTTTTACATCTGACAACTGAAAAAATAAAGAAATAGTGTTTTGTGTAAGAGAGGGAAAACATGAAATGGAGTCCTTATCAGACTCCCTAAATTTAACAGGAAGTCAGTGCCTACTGAGCACTGTGAACTGTGGTTTGTAAGAACTTTCTGGAAATTGACATGTCTAAGAAAAATTGCAAGCCAAAGCCAAAGATTTCCAATAGTCAACCTGGAGAGGAAAAAAAGTAAAAAAAGAAACTTGGCAACATTATTTCCCCTTTGAACAGCAATTAACCTTTGGAATGGCATGAAATGTTATATCCCAGACAGTGGTTTTTGTAGGTTTTAGCATTTTATATTTTCTTTACTTAGGATTTTGTCTTCTGTCATTCAAATTAAATGTTGTAACTTAAGATTTCTTCTCCTGCATCATAACAAGTATCAATAGCCTACAACATAGGCCCTTTTTACACGAGACACACCCACCCAGGTCTGTTGCATGGCCATGAGTGGGTGTCGCCCATGTGGCTGCCGCAGCAAGGGTATTTGTGTACATGCCACTCCTGCAAAACACACATGCACACCCACCTCCACCCATTGCCCACTCATGGAACAATTGGCCAAAATGGCAATTGCTCCGTGAGTGGGGATGCGTGGGGGATCGGTGTGCGCCTGTGTACTCCACCCCCTGCACTGCCTATGCTGCCGCACGCACACCCATCCCCTCCCCCCCACGCTGCAGCCTGTTTTAAAAGGGCCAATCTCCCAGAGATATTATTCATGATAGGTTGACTGTCAGAATCATAACTATTTATTTATTATTTATTTTTAAAATGTATACCTATACTATAGCAGGCAGAAGAATATTTAGAACACCACACACAGACCTAACTGAAACCTTAAGTTTGAAAGAAGTAGAAAGATTTCTCATAAGATTACCTTGCTTTCTCTCCCTTTAAATTTGTCTGCTATTAAAAAAATTAAAACATTTGCCTGGTTATGCATGATATTGAGGTATCAAAATGCTTTGATTAATATTGTGAAACATTCAAGCACACTTGCGTATTCAGTAAAAATTAAATAATACAGAATAGGTATTCAGAGACACTTGAATTTTCAAAATGTTGGTGATACAGATAATCAAGGCTGCAATTTGAACACATTGGGTGATTTCAGAAGTGACGGGGTGGCGTCTGCCCCGGCAAGGAATCGCCCTTTTGATTCCCCACCGGAATCAGCCCGTCATGGCCAGCAGACTGTTAGGGGTACACACGTACACTACATCCGCAAGGGCAGCTGGGCTGGTTAAAGTATCCCTCAGGTTCTTATAGTGGTGACGGGAACGAGCTACAAGAGCAGTCCCACGCCGAAGATCATCACAGGGACTGGAGATAGCCAAGGTGCCCACTCTAGGACTCTCTTGTACACCCACCCACTCCAGGGAGAAGGGCGAGGGGGTGCAGACTCAGTGGTGGTGCAGTGGTAGGGCACGGGGCCCAGGAACCAAGGAACGAAGGGTGGGGGAAAGGACAGGACACTCGCACAGGATAGAAGGGTACCAGGAATAGGAATAGGAACACAGAACCTCACGCACAAGCACTCGTTATCCCACATCACTACTTCACGCACTCACCTCTCTCTCTCTCTCTCTCTCTCTCTCTCTCCGCAATCAGTCACCCACACGCCTTCGCAACACACAAGTCTCAGCAATTCTCAAGGGGCCAGTCTCACGGCACAAGGACCGATCACCAGCACTGGCTTCTATCTATCGGGGGTTTAAATAGGCTTGTCTCCTGATTGAGCTTGCAAGCGCGCGGAGCGCCGCACTCCTATTTCCGATTCTGAGCCTCGCATGCGCCCTGGCCTCCCCATTGCCTGGTTACACTCTGAGGCTTCCCTATCCCACGTGCGCCCTACGTGCTCTGCTCCCTGGGCGGGCGGGGCTGTCTCAGCTGATGCGGCAGTGGAGCGCTGTCGGGGGTGAGTTCCCGGAGTGTGCCTGCGCAGCCAAGCGTTGTTCCTTCTCCCGCCCCTATCCCTGACACAGACGTGCTTGCCGATCCCAGCGGGGAATTGGGGGGGGGACTGCGCCGCGCAACGTGTGGCCGCACAGCCCCGCCCCCCACACTCCCCTGGCCGGCCGCCCTCCTGGAGATGGGCGGGCACAGCGGCCAATTCGGTCGCTGCATCCGATTCCCGCCCATGGTCCAGGCCATGGCCCGGAATCGGCATCGGTAACAGACGTTACCTGCCGCTGATTCCGGACCGTGGTTCAACTAACCACGCTTTCGGAGATGGTCCCCGGACCATCCTTGAAAGCGTGATTATTTTGATTCCCGTCGGAGGTTCACTGTGGTGAACATCTGGCGGGAATCAAACAGACGTTACGGGACATTTCCCCACCACAGGGTATTGACTGTGGTTGAGCGTGATCTCTTAACGTCTGAAAATACTCATTGTGGAGTCTCCAGTCCAGATCTCACAGTTCCTTATGTCTTTGAGGAAGCTATTCTGCCTCCTGTATCAAATGTTTATGGATCTCTTATCTGAGCATCCCTGAAATGGTCAAAAAGTCTGGGACCTATTTTATGTGGAAGGGTGTTTTGGATCAGTGAACTGGAAAGAAAGTGGTGGTGTGGTGATTTGAAGAGGAGAATTTCATTTTGTTATTATTATTATTATTATTATTATAATAATAATAATAATAAATAATAATAAATTGCACCTCCCTGCCATCCAAAAAAGAGTCTTGGAAATGAGCTTTCTGCCTATTCATTTTCCTGACCCAACCACATGTAGATCTCTTCCATTCTGTCCTCAACATGTCTCTGACAAGTGCATGGAATGTGAGGATCACTGGCTCTCAAACAGTGGTATAAGAAGGCTGTGGCAGGCCCAAGCTCGCATTTCTGCTCAAGGGGGCTCTCGGCCTCCCTCCACAAAGGTGGTGCTGGCACCTTAGCTTCCAGAGAACCCTTTCTTTCCCTCTCCTCCTCCCCAGAGCAGCAGAAGGAAGTTTTAAGAGTGGGTGAGGGCAGGGCCAACACTTCACCCTTGCCCACTCTGAAAACTTCCTTCTTGGCAGGGCCCTTTGCAAGCAGCCTGAGAAACCCTAGAAAATGTTCAGAGTGGGCAAGGTCAGAATTGGCCCAGTTCTCCCACACCCACTCTGGAAATTTCCTAGCTGTGCCTAGGTCACTTGCAGAGGGGCCCCTAGAGTCCATGGCCCANCTCCCTAAATTTAACAGGAAGTCAGTGCCTACTGAGCACTGTGAACTGTGGTTTGTAAGAACTTTCTGGAAATTGACATGTCTAAGAAAAATTGCAAGCCAAAGCCAAAGATTTCCAATAGTCAACCTGGAGAGGAAAAAAAGTAAAAAAAGAAACTTGGCAACATTATTTCCCCTTTGAACAGCAATTAACCTTTGGAATGGCATGAAATGTTATATCCCAGACAGTGGTTTTTGTAGGTTTTAGCATTTTATATTTTCTTTACTTAGGATTTTGTCTTCTGTCATTCAAATTAAATGTTGTAACTTAAGATTTCTTCTCCTGCATCATAACAAGTATCAATAGCCTACTAACATAGGCCCTTTTTACACGAGACGCACCCATCCAGGTCTGTTGCATGCCCATGAGTGGGTGTCGCCCATGTGGCTGCCGCAGCAAGGGTATTTGTGTACATGCCACTCCTGCAAAACACACATGCACACCCATCTCCACCCATTGCCCACTCATGGAACAATTGGCCAAAATCGCAATTGCTCCGTGAGTGCGGATGCGTGGGGGATCGGTGTGCGCCTGTGTACTCCACCCCCTGCACTGCCTATGCTGCCGCACGCACACCCATTTCCCCCCCCCCCCACGCTGCAGCCTGTTTTAAAAGGGCCAATCTCCCAGAGATATTATTCATGATAGGTTGACTGTCAGAATCATAACTATTTATTTATTATTTATTTTTAAAATGTATACCTATACTATAGCAGGCAGAAGAATATTTAGAACACCACACACAGACCTAACTGAAACCTTAAGTTTGAAAGAAGTAGAAAGATTTCTCATAAGATTACCTTGCTTTCTCTCCCTTTAAATTTGTCTGCTATTAAAAAAATTAAAACATTTGCCTGGTTATGCATGATATTGAGGTATCAAAATGCTTTGATTAATATTGTGAAACATTCAAGCACACTTGCGTATTCAGTAAAAATTAAATAATACAGAATAGGTATTCAGAGACACTTGAATTTTCAAAATGTTGGTGATACAGATAATCAAGGCTGCAATTTGAACACATTGGGTGATTTCAGAAGTGACGGGGTGGCGTCTGCCCCGGCAAGGAATCGCCCTTTTGATTCCCCACCGGAATCAGCCCGTCATGGCCAGCAGACTGTTAGGGGTACACACGTACACTACATCCGCAAGGGCAGCTNCAGTGAACCACAGTCAATCTCGCGTGGGGCCAAAGAGCCCTTAACGTCTGTTGCGCGGGCACCAGATGTTCACCACGGTCAATACCCACATGGGGTCAAAATCAACCACACTTCTGGAGCTCCCCCCCGGATCATCTCCGAAAGCGTGGTCAAAGAGATTCCCGACGGGAACCAACAAAAAGTAATGTCTGGCTGGCAACCACCGGCCGGAATCAAAGGAAATGATTTCCAGCCAGGGACAAAGCATGCAGTGTCGCTGCCAGGCAACCAGCAACAACACAGGCCAGGGAGGGAGATTTAAAAGGCACACAGCAGCAGCCGGGACGAGCCGCCCCGGCGCCTTCCGGGTGCTTTGACCACGACCTGGCCCGGGATCAGCGTAACGTCTGTTGCGCTGCCCTGGGCCGTGATCTGGCGGCCCGATTCCCTGCCGTGGTCCCGTCACGTCTGTTCGGGGCTTTTTTTGACCATGGGGGGTGGTTGTTCGGTTCACCCCTGCCGGGAATCCACTGTGGTGAATCGGGACCGCGTAACGTCTGAAATCACCCAGAGTCTCAGGATCAGGGGCCGTGGTGAGCTGCGCAGCTAGCTAGCAAACATTTGGGGTCACCTTTTATAGACCATTCCATTACCAGAATAGCAAATATGGTAACGTCTGATGATTATTCAACAAACTTTAGTAATAAGTATATTTTTTAGCTAAATATTTGATTGGATCGTTCGCACCATCCAGTCAAAAGCCGTAATTATTATTCTTCCCCATTTCTTTTCTTATCAGTCTCGTTACTGTGACCTTTCTTCACTTTTACCCTTATTAACATGTCTCCAAATAGGGGACAGTTCAGGACCTAATATTCTAACTTGTTCTTTTATTCTTCCTTCTCTTACCATTACTTTCTACTTATGCTAAGCAAATAGACCAACAAGCAAGCAACCAGCAAACAATGGATCCTAGGGCAAACAGGGTACTACACAATGCAGGTTGCTCCATGTGTGGAGATGCATGGGGATGCAGGGGACATGGGTTTGCGCCCGTGCGCACCCACCTCCTGCACCGCCCCCGCAGTGGCGTGCCCATGGAACACCCCCTCAGCCATGTCCCATTTTTAAAGGGCCATGGTTATAGTCAGGGGTCTGTGTTCACTGCATTTCCCCCATTGATGGCAATGGGGAAAACACAGCAACCATGGGTCATTGGTAGGATAATGGACATTGTGAAATAAATAACCATAAATATGAAACAATGGTTTGCCGATAAATGTTGGTGCCTGATTGCAGTATTTAAAGCCTCTTTATGAATTATGTAATGGAAAGCAGGTTTTCAACCTTCAGACGGTGACTAAATAATACAATTTATTTTAGATGAAGGATTGTAAGAATCTTGGTTACATGCAAAGCACGGTATTTTAGACTGTGTGCTTTTTTCATTTTAAGTAATGGCAAACTTTTTTTAAATAACATGACATGATTTATCATTTTGTAGTTGAGTCAAAAAAAATCATGAATCATTATAATCTCTTATTAAAATCAGTCTTTGCTTGTTATTGTGTCACTGTAACAAAAGTGGAGAAAAGGCTCATCTTGGTAGATCACCATTGGATGGATTTTGCTTTTGGTGAGTCTGTTGCTTAATTTACAACTTGCAGTATTTTTTCTCTTGCATGTAAAATAGGGTTCCTATGTGTTTTAAAGTGAAGTGGCCTTTCTTTTGTAGTTTATCTAAATGGTTTTCTTCTGTGGAATCCAACAAAGTATATCTATTATGCTCCTTTTCATTAGTTTACACTTCCTTCTTTTCCTAAACTTTCTTCTTTTTCAAATCCAAAAGCTTTGAAAGACGTTTAGTACCTAAAATGTTTGATGGGGCTCTTACATTCCTTTAAAGTTGTCTGGCCAAAATAGCAGCTTCCTACACAGTTTCTCTTTGATGATTGCACTTGAGTGACAATATTATAGCTCCAACCCACACGTCATCCAATTTTTGAAAGGTGCAAGACAACTTATGCAGACAAGCAGACAACTATCACACAAGAGTTGGAACAGCCTAACTTTTATTTTGAAATCTGAAACAGAACAGATTTCACTTTGTTTTGGTATTCACCAGAACCCTGCTGGGCCTGGTTAACTAAAATGGTTATAATGAAAAGATGCTTGTAGTTATTATTACATTTTCAAAATACTTCAACTACTTTCCTTTAATTCTTTATATGCAACAGGGTGTTGTTTTGTTTTGTTTTATTATTTATTCATTTATATAGCACAAGCAATGTGCCTGACTCTGAACAGTTGTGATTAGGAATGGGTCCCTGCCCCACATGACTTACAGTGTAGAGTAGAATATGGACAGAAATGTATAATAATAATAATAATAATAATAATAATACTTTTATCTTTATAGTATAGTATAGTGCCAAATAGCACTCAGAGTGCATCACAGTTATATGGACAATGTAGATCCTTTTGTTGAACTTCAAGAAGGTCAAACCATTCACAGAAAGCTGCATGAATAAAGACCCTACATTTTGACCAGAAAGTAGTCACTAGAGTCCAGTTTGAGAACAGTTTCAATAGGCTGGGCTTGTTAGATGCCAGATGGATGGAGTGCAAGACAGAGTTGTAGAAAAGGAAATAAAAACATTGGTATGGAGTGAGTACTCAAAGGTTTTAGAGATGGGACAGTA
>QEPC01001413.1:1412050-1434965 GCA_003113815.1 Sphenodon punctatus
AATATGTGAACAGGATTTTTTAATTCTGCTATGGCACTACCACTGATGGAGAGAGAGCGAGTTGTCCTACTGGAGTCCCATCCACTTACTGGATGAGATGCTAGTAGGAGGGTTCTCTCAGTCTCCAAGTGGTAGGGTTTTACTCAGCAGCAAGGAGTTAAAACTAATGTTCTGCCCATCACATCTTAATGCTGAAAACTCTTTGTTGCTGGATTTTTGGAGGCTCTGCCTACAATGTACAAGCCCCTCCCTAGAGCTCTTCCAGCCATAAGGTTCCATGCGGCGCTGAAATGGATGCCAGGGATGGGCAGGCCCTCCCCCTCCCTCAAGCCCCTCCCCTCCCTCAAGCCCCTCCCCTCCCTTAAGCCCCGCCCACTTTGGGTTTTCAGGGCGCGCGTACATGTGCAAAGCACACGTGCACATGAGGGGCCCATAACTAAGGCTTGAGCCCAGGCCCTTCTCAACCTTGCTACGCCCCAGTGTGGATGCTAAATATTACAATTAGACCCATATTAGATGTTCAGTTCTTTGGCAAAAGATTTCTAAATAGTTTTTCTTTGGTGATTGCGTTGTTTGAAAGCTGACAGGAAGCTGAATTAAAAACAGAATAAGTAGTCAGAGCAATGTAAACTAAATCCACAGCTAGATATGATTAATAGTTTCTGCTCAAGGGCCCCAAATTGCATCAGACTGAATTAAGATATACACCAAATTGCATCAGATCTCTAAAAAGATGACCCCTCTTTAGGTAATTTTTGAGGCAGTGATTCACAAAAACTTTGCCTGTTTGACTTTATTTTGAGACTTAAATATAATGACATGATCCCAGAAAGCAATAATAACTTACATAGTATATCAAATAACAATTGGGATTGCAACCCCATCCAGAGATGGTGCAACCTCACTTGGAGTCCTTCCTGACCCCCACCCCCCGCCAATTTGTGAACTACTCAGCAACAAAATATTGAATGTCCTTCCAAACTCAAATAATAACAAAATTACATAACTTATATTAACAAATATTTTGATATTTACAATTTGTATGTTTTATTTAATATACTTGGCCAATGAAGGTAGATATCATGGGCTTACCATGTTGCATTTCATCTAACTTTCATTATTACCTAGTCTTTGCACTCTGAATTATGATAGTAGAGGGGGCAGTTTCTTCCCTTTGATAAGCAGGTGGGATTCCACCTAGAGTTACTCTTGTCTATACCTCTGATGAATTTAGCACTGCCTGTGTGGACAGATTAATATAGCAGAAGAGAAAATACCTGGCAGAAATAAGTACTAAAATATGATGATACTTCAACAACACAAACTGAGGAAGCCAGAAAATAAAATGTTTCACGTTAAACTTTTAAATCTCCAAATTAAATTGTGGCCAGTGATCAGAAGCATTAGGGCCTGGATGACCTTGAGGTTTTTCAGTGACTGGCAGTCTGAATAACATATCAGTTGGTGTTGATTTGTCTCGGGGCCTGCCTAGAACTGTAAGGTTATTTGACTGACAGCATACTCGCTCGCTCTCTGCTGTTATCCCACCAGTGGATGTCAATCATTCATGGCTAAACAGGAAAGGAGAATGATGGCACTTTCTATACTTAACCATTACTGCATATTTTTAAGGCTGCTGTTTGTAACCCTTCAAGTGTACAGTGCAGGCTTCCATAGTAAGGAAAGGTACCCAGAATAAACTGTTTTAGCAGATGATATAAGATTAGGGAAATGTAGGCACTATCCTCTCTGACTTCTTGAAATTATTTTAGAAAGCAGATTAAATGTTTAGAAATTGTAGAGCAGTGGTTCCCAAGCTTTTTGCCTGTGTGACCTGTCTTTGAAGTTAATTATAATTCCATGATCCCAGGCAACAACATAATATATAAAATATATACAAAATATAATTCCTTTAAGTGCGGATTGAGGGGGGGAAGTTTACCAGCCTGGCTGCAGGTCCCCAGGAGCAGCAGTGACGATGGCAAGGGGAGCAGCAGAGGTGGTAAAACTCCTGAAAGTGACAACTTGCTGCTCCCCATGACCTGATCTGTTGCTACCACTGCTCCCTGGGACCTATCCATAGCATCCTGAACAAGAGAAAAATATATTATCAAAATAACCACTCCTTAATCTGTGAAACCATATTGGTTTGGTTGTCTTGGGAAAAAGAACCGCTTTCATTAACAAGTATGTAAAAAAACCAAAGAACAAGGGAAACATCTGACTTCAAAAAAATGTTTTGACTCAGTCCAGCATCCACAACTGAAATTCTTCAAACCATAAAATATTATAAAGTAGTAGAGAGAACATGTGACTGTATCAGATCACTGTGAATCTATTCCTGGACCACCCTTTGTTGACAATTATACCTATTGGGATGGGGGATGGCTCTCGTACTCTCTTCTGGATATGACTGCCTGCCTAGGGCCCTATAGGACTAAATGCTGCATAAGACAGATTCACATAAAATCCAGAATAAGTTTGTAGCAGGAAGCAGTCCAGGGGGGCTGCTACCCCTTTAGAAAGGGGCTTGAGGGGGTCAGCCTGAGGGCTGAACCCACCTAGGGGTGTGGCAGGGCCAACCCCAGAGTTGGGGAAGAGCCTGTGGGGTTAACAGGCTCAGAAACCCCTAAGGCAGAGTAGGCAGGGTAATGGCCCTTTAAGGCTGGAAGCCTGGCCATGCCCACTCTGCTAGTATAAAAGAGAGGAAGCCTGAGCAAAGTCTCAGTCTTTGCCAGGGAGCAGAAGAGGAAACGTCTCCCTAAAGAAGCTTTCCTAGTCTATGCTGTCCAGGGTGCTGAGCACTGGGGAACCAGAGTAGGACCCAGGTATTGCAGGAGGCTGTGTCCAGGAGGGAGCCTCTAGCCTGGGGAAGGAGTGGCCAGGGCCTGGGGATCGAAGGCCTGGCTGTGTGGACTTTGGGGGGTTGTTGGTACCTGACTCCTGAGGACTGGAGAGACCAACTGGGGCCTGCAGGGTGTAGGCGGATGAGCCGGCAGCCCAGGTACAGTGGACAAGTGAGTCCCAATAAAGGACTATAAGGAAAGACCCTCTGGACTGTGCAGATTGTCTCCTAGGAGGGTACCCCCTGCCTGGAAGGAGGGGGTTCTGCCTTGGCTTGAGGCAGATACTGCGTAGCAGGGGGAAAGCTAATTCCCCTGAGAGACACCCCAGCGCCCCCGTGTGGCCCTGGGGGGACCCCCCCTGCTACACAGTTACTACAAGGTAGAAATTGGTGGACAAAGCACACCCCAGGCCAAAAGAACAAAAGTTGTGCAGCCAGTGTAACAGGAAAAAGTCTTGGACACAGAGACACTATCAATACCTCTGGGTGTCTTCAGACATGAGGGCACTTGTCACGGCCTGGTCTTGAACCCTTGGCCTTGGGGGACATTGCCGGAGTGGCTTGCACCACTTGGTGCCTTGATAAATGGTGCTTTCATCCTCCCCACTGTGTTTTCCCCTGCATCCCCGCCTGTTGTGTGCCCTGCCCCTGCACACCTGGTTGCCATTTCTGGGGGCTTGTCTCCTAGCTTCCTGATTGGCCACCAAAGAGTATTTAGGGCCTCCTGGAGGCCTCAGGAAACTGGTGGAGCAACTGCTCTTCCCAGGGTTTGTGTGTTTCCAGGATTGGGTGTAGCATTAACCAGGCCCCCTCCCTTGTGATTGAGTTGTGTGTGAGTGTCCCCCCACCCTCATGATTGTGTTTTATGTGAGCGTTCGTGTCCAGTGAACCCCTTGCTTCTTTAAGAAGTGAACTCTCCTCCTTGCTGTGGCCCCTGTTCCCATTGGGGGCAGCAGGGGCCGTCCTGTTCCCTATAGCAGGTTACCGCTCCCTGTTGCCTTTCAGCCTCCCTACCGTTGATTGCCCTTCCTAGCCCTTGTTGCTGGCTTCCTTTTCCAGCTTCTCTATCACAGGCTATCCTTCTTAGTGCTTGTTGCTGGTTTCCCTTTCCAGCTTCCCTATCACAGGTAATCCCTCTAGTCCTTGTTGCTGGCCTCCCTTTCCAGCTCTCCGATCCCTGGGTACCCCTTCGAGCTTTGTTGTTCCTGGCTCTCCCTTCCCATTGGTTCCCCCTTCCAGCTCCTCTGTCACTGGTTCTTCCTGCCATCCTCCTATCCCGAGGGACCCCCTCAAGCTCCTTGTTCCTGGCTCCCCCTTTCCCCGCTCCCCCTCTCCAACTCCCCTGTCACCGGTTCCTCTTGCCACTCTCCTATCCCTGGGTACCCCTTTGCGTCCCTTGTTTCTGGTTCCCCCTTCAAGCTTCCCTCCGTTGGTGGCCCCTTTCCAGCCTCAAAGGCCCGTGACCTCGATGATGAGCTGTACATTGTCTTAGTCCAGCTTGTCTGGTGTCCGTGCTGAGTGCATAGTCTCCTGGATATTGGAGAACGGCTGAGAGGCTTTAGTGTTGGCATAGTGGGCCACCCTTCCATCCCTTACCCACCCTTCTCTCTCCTCCCTTTCCCCCCGACTCCTGACCCTGGAGCCTGACAGCACTGAAGCACCACCACAAACCTACCTCCTCCATGGTCAGACCACCACTGTGGTCAGGATCCATTCAGGCCTCCAACTGACCGCATCAGTGATGGTCAGACCCCATCAGTGTTAGGCGTCCCTAGCAACTCCAGGTCATAGGCAGACACACCATCATTATTTCAGTCTTTTCTGGATTCATCTGCATATTTGGGACAGAGGCTGCTTTCAAATATGATGGTAGCCCACATTGCCATGGTTTTCCCTGCTTTACTCCTGGCCGTGGTGGTGGCTAGTGCAGGCTGGGACTTGTGGATTTCCCTGAGTCACAGCCCAGACTAGCTGCCACCACGGTTAGGATCAAGCCCGGGAAGACATCTGGCACTCAGAATGTAGCCTCTTGCTAACATGACGGTGGTCCTAGTGCCAAAGCAGGGAAAACCATGGGTGAAAACAGACATGACGCTAACCACCCTTTAACCACCCTTGGTGGTCATTTATGCATGTTGCAGGGCTGTATTGGTACCCTATGCAGCCCTGCAACATGCATAAATGACCACCAAGGGTGGTTAAAGGGTGGTTAGCGTCATGTCTGTTTTCACCCTAAGGAAATGTGGTCTACCGTCATATTTGAAAGCAGCCTCTGTCCCAAATATGAAGCTGAATCCAGAAAATACTGAAATAATGATGGTGTGTCTGCCTATGACCTGGAGTTGCTAGGGACGCCTGACACTGATGGGGTTTGACCTGCATTGGTCACTCAGGTTTGTGGCCTTACAGCGCTTCTGTGATGGACATACCCATCACTGTGTCTGAAGCATCAGGTTGTGGCAGCGGCCAGGAATACTTTTCACCAACTTCATCTTGTGAGAAGACTGTAAGCTTTTGTTTCAGATTTGGACCTGGCTATCTATGCCTTCATATATTAAACTACCGTAATGCACATGTAATAACTGTTTGGAAGCTGCAGCTGGTGCAGGACATGGCGACCTCTCTTCTGGCTCCCAATAGCTTTCCAGGCACAACATAACGTGCTGGTTTTGACCTATGAAGTCCTGAATAGCTTGGGCCAAACATACCTGAAAGATTGTCTCCTCCCTTGGCTCCATCAAAACCCCAGAGGTCATAGAATCACAGAATTATAGGATCAGAAGGACCTCAAGGGACATTTAATCCAACCTCCTGCTCCAGCTGGGCATAGTCGCTTGCACATAACATCAGTTCATCATGTACATGCAGTGAGGGTATTTTTGGTGACTGCAGAAAGGAATTATCAGTATTAATATACAATAGTATAATATAATATAATGTGTGTGTGTGTGTGTGTGTGGAGTGTGTAAAAGATACTTCCTCAAACTATCAGGGATTGCACCAGATATCTTGCCAAAACATGGCACCAAAAAATTGTGTCTGAGAAGAAAGGAAGAAAGAAAGAAAGAAAGAAAGGAGATGATGTCATGCTACATAGCAATATGCTGGTGGATCAGTAATTGACCTTGATGGATGGACACAGGAGATCAAATCCCAGACATGTTGTCTGACCCCATGCTGCATGGGGTCAATAATATCAACCTTGAATTGATATGTGAGACGGTCTCTCCTTCACCTATACTTTCACACTTGTTTAACCAATCATGTCAATATAAGACATCATTGAATTGATCTCAAACTGATTATGAGGTGCTCAGATGCAATAATGATGACAGTCAGGTAGACACAAAAAGAGCCGTTTCCAACATTTTCATTGTCTTGTTCATTGTTTGGTTGGCCTGCCTGACATAACAAATATCTGATCCAAATCTTACTGAGATCTGTAAAAGTCCATGACTCCACTGACCTTTGAATAAAGCTCCAAAATTTTCAAACCATGTTGCAGTCCTCCAAAGCCAGTCCTTGTAGCCAACTGAAAATCACATGTTGTTCACTGATTTCTTTGAGCTTGTTTGCAAAATGGGAGCTGCTGTAGTAATACTGTCAAATTATGAGGTATTTGAAGCGTTTAATTTGGCTTACTGCTATGCTATCTGCTATTTGTCTGTTATCTACAATGTTATAGGGTAATAGAGCTGAATAAAAGCTCCAGAGAAATTCTGTCTACTGTGTGGCCTACAATTTCCAATGTTTGTGTTCTGGAATCCATAATTCCTTTCATCAGTTCATTGGGAATTTTAGCATCTAATGTAGTAGAGCAGGAATGCAGGGGGACAAAATTATGCCACTTTCCCTGCAGCCCCTCTTAGCAGGCTTGGGGGGGTGGGGGCAGGGTGCTGTTATGAAGAGTTCCTGCGCATTTAAACGTACCACTAGCCGTATTTTCGCAAACCCAAATGGCTGACTCAGTCTTGTCATTGAGCTTCTATCTGTATCTACTCTATTGCCAGGTTGTTAATATGAGATGTCAATTAGTCCAGCTTCCTACCTAAGGTTGACACAGTGCTGTGTAAACTATTCAACTTTGAGTTTATTTCCTCTAATAACTCCCTTAGAGGCTTATCTGCTGCAAGGGCCATCATGGTTGTTAATGTGAGCTGATCTCCAGCTACACCGCCAGGATCACAATTCTTTTGGTTCTTGCCATTCAAGGCCAAAGCCTGTTCTGCTGATAACATTTTTTGTTGTTCTCTGGCAGCTTTTATTTGCATTCCAGCTGATTACTGGGTATTTCCAAGTAAAAGTCACAAAAATAACATTAGAAAGAAAGCAAATAAATAGAAGCAACCATCCACATGGAGCTGACCTCTAAATATGACTTGTTCAGAGTTGACAAAACACACTTGGCTGTTCCTTGGGCATGAAATTATTGTGTCTTTGTTTATGTGTAGATAATCAGTGCTGAAAATAACAACCCAAAGTGTTAAAACATCTTTTCTCTCCTTCTCACTGATATTCTGCCTCTGCTACCTGCTTTGATATGATGTAAAGCAGGGGTGAGGGAACCATTTCCGTCCCAGGCTCCACTCTGAAAATTAGTACTAGTTGGGAGTGGGGGTGTTTCAGGGGTGTGATTGGGGTGGGGAAAGGAAGAGGAGGGTCCAAAATAGGGTCTGTTCTATGGATCCATCCTGTATCCTTGTGTGAATGCCCTCATCTCAGGTAATTAAGGCAAAAAAACTTGATTTCTTTTATAACTTTCATTCGCAGAAATTATAAATACATTTAAAAATAAAATTCTAGCTTTGTAGTCATGTATTGATACTATACATTACAATTTCTGTTTGACTGATCTAATTTTTAAAAAAAAAGAGAATTATGATTTTGAGGAGTTAGTATTTCACTGCTTAGTGGCAGCATGTGTTAAGCCTTGTTCAATCCCTAGCAGGAATTATCATGGTGTGGTAATAAGAAGAGAAGTTCTTCTTTGATCTCAGTGCAAGGAAGCACGCAGCCCAAGGAAAGACGAAGCCAGCAGAGTGACAAGACAGAAAAATTATGGAAAAGGAGAAGCAGCTTCTGGCTTCATTATGTTGCCATTGTTCCTGATGTTCCATCTACTTCTTTCAGAACCACTGAAATGCCCCAATTTTCCATTTCATCAGCAGAATGTTCCAAATGTTTATAATTACAGTGTATGTGGATGGCATAATGGCAGGGTGCATAGAATTTGCTCTCTTTACCAGGACCAAAGGGTGTTAAGAAACAAACCATAGGAGCCTGGGTTTGCTCTGTGCAGCCCCCATGGAGCCGCCACTCATGGGTTTAGTGTGTCCAACAGAATAAGTGGGCAGCCCCCTACCTGCGTTCAATGTGCTTGTGGCAGCCTCCACTCAGTGGCACTCCCCCAGGCTGCCTATCAGCTGTCCGGGCTTGCTAGCAATCTCACTGTCCCCAGGCCGCCTCTCAGCAGAGGGAGCTGCAGATCTTGGGGGCACAGGAAGACACTGGAATCAGACTCAGTGGGGAGTCCTGAGCAGTGGAAACTCTGGGATTGCAGTGTGCCCAGGAAGCATAGTGTCCCCAGCTCTGGGGCAGGAGCTCCCAGAGATGCAGTGATGGGAGCGAGGCAATGCACGGAAGGTGGGGACTCTGGGATCACAGCTCCCACCGCAACAGCAGCAGGTGAGCACCGATGGCAGCGCTTACAGCTGGGGAAGTGCGGGCAGTTCCTCTTCCCAACAGCAATCAGCAGCAAAACCCTGTGTCTAACCTATGCAGGCTGCACCATTGCCAAAGTGCCCGGTTCCTCCCCAGGCAGCAGCAGTGCCCAGCATCCGTGATGCTTTGTAAGAAGCGGGAACTGGGCATCAGTCTCCCTCTCCTACAGTCCACTACCAGTTCCCCCCAGTCACTGGGACATCCCAAACTGCAAGTGCTGCTGCCACTGTTACGACAGATGCAATCCTGGGATCCCTGCCTCCTGTGCGCTGCCCAGCTCCCATCCTTCAGCTCCAGGAGCTCCTGCCCCAGTCTCAAGGACACCAGGCTTCTGCCCCAACCCCATGGACACCAGGCTGGGGGAGGAACTCCTGGAGGGGAGGTGTGAGCCAGACAATCCACTCACTCAGTGTTCCAGGGGAAGTACGATCACATCAGCATACATTTAGGTTTAATGTAGCAAACGTCATGCTGCCTTCATGATGTCATACTGACATCAGCATACATTTATGTTTATGATAACATAAACATAAATGTTTAAATATATCAGCATACAGTTATGTATATGATAAATGTTTATGTTTTTATACCATGATATCATGCTGGCATCAGCATACATTTATGTCTTGAGGGTTTTTTAAAGTTTTGTATGACTACTTTGTGTGTGAAAACATGTTCTTTTATTTTGAAAAATATGGTCAATTGACTCTGGCAAGACACACAGTAATTTTTATTTTTTAGTTGGGAGGATGGGGTAAAAAAAGAGGACTTTTTCTATTGTTAAAATAAAATTCTGATATTTTCTTTCAAGATATGAACTTAAAATATTTACATTTAACATAACAAATGAAACATAGTAACAGTATCAATAATAAATATAAGTAATTCAACATCGATACCTACCCACTGTACTCAACAGTGTTAAGAAAAACACTGAAGATTTGGAAGTAGAAGGGGGCATTCATACATTTGATAGGAGCCTTAAGAGGTAGATACTTTATCTGCTGTTTATCTGCCATTAATTAGTCAGGCTATAGAACCCTTATATAAAGGAGGTATTATCTTTGTTTTGCAGGAGAATGACTTAAGTAGTTTGCTCATTGTTCCAGAATAAATAAGTGTAGTAACATGGAATAGAATCCAGATCACCTAACTAGGCATGAGTTTGTGAGTCAGGAGAATGGGTTCTTCTTACCCTGTTTCTAACGCTTCCTGTGGAGCCTGTGGGCAATTTCTTAAATTTTTCTACACTTTGGTTTCTTCATCTGTAAAATAGGTCTCATAGGGTAATTTCATACATTACGAGATCACTGTCAACCACAGTGAATCCCCGGCGTTGGCTGCGATTCCCGTAACGTTTGATGTGAGTTCCGCCAGATGTTCATCCCAGTTAACCTCCGGTGGGAATCACATTGACCATGATTCTGGACCTTCGACTGCCTGGAGGTCCAGAATCATGGTGGAATCGGGCCCCAACCGTGGTTGGATTGGCCACGATCTGGAAAGGGCCGAACGTAACATCTGTTACCTTCAGCCCTGCTGAATCGTGGTCCCGACCATGGGACGGGATCAGGCGCAGTGGCTGGATCGGCCGCTGTGCCCGCCCGTCTCCCGGAAGGCAGGCGGCCAGGGGAGCTTGGGGGGGCAGGGCTGTGTGGCCACACATTGCACCACACAGCCCCGCCCCCTCCCCGATTTCCCTCCAGAATCAGGCCGGCATGTCTAAAGGACGGCCGGCCGGATTCCTGACCGGGATCTGAAACGGATCCTGGTCCATGGTTCAGCGTGGCGGACCTCCAGGCCCCTCATGTCTGAAATTACCTGTAGTTGCCTACTGATTTTACTGTGGAGGTGTGGTCTTTGTAGGTTAATTAACTAATGTTTATATAGTACATTGAAACAAGAGCCATCTATTAGGTGGATGCCAAGAGGCAGAGGATGTTCTTGGGGCTGTTAGGGCCACTTTGTGTGAACTTGACCCATGCCCGTCCTGGCTGGTTAAGGCCAGCCGGGAGACAGTGGGGCCGCTGCTGGTGGGGGTGATCAGTGCCTCCCTTTGGGAGGGCAGAGTGCTGAGCTGCCTCAAAGAGGTAGTGATGTGGCCTCTGCTCAAAAAACTATCACTTGACATTGATTTCCTCACCAGCTACCGGCCAGTCTCGAACCTTCCCTTTTTTGGGAAGAGTAGTGGCTAAGCAGCTGCAGGGGCATCTGGACCGCACCGGTTATCTGGATCCTGTGCTGTCTGGCTTTCGTCTGGGCTATGGCATGGAGAGTGCGCTTGTGGCCTTGGTTGATGACCTTTGCCATGAATTGGATTGGGGCCATTCGATCCTGATAATACTGTTAGATCTGTCAGTGACTTTTGATACCGTTGACCATGAGATGTTGGTGACTCGCCTGCAGGACCGAGCTGGGGTGGGTGGGATCGTTCTTGAATGGTTCCGCTCCTTCCTGGCCAGAAGAACTCAACCTGTGGTGCTCGGGGACTGTTTTTCGTCCTTGCGTGTGGAGTCCTGCAGGGCTCCATTCTGTCCCCTCTCCTGTTCAATGTGTATATGCAGCCACTTGGTGAGGTCATGAGACGGTATGGGGTGTGTTGTCATCAATATGCTGATGACACCTAGCTCTACCTGTCTTTTTCATCTGACTCAGGCCCGACAGTCCCAGTGCTTACCCAATGTATGGCAGCTGGGGACTGGATGAGGACGAGCTGACTGAAGTTGAATCCCAACAAGACGGAGGTGAGGGTAGTAGGTAAGGGCAGTGGATGTGGTGGCTCTCATCATTAATGGGATTTGTCCTCCCCTGGCTTCCCAGGTTCACAGTCTGGGCATGCTCCTCAATCCACAGCTGTGTCTGGATCTCCAGGTGGGGGCTGTGGCGAGGAGTGCGTTCCGCCAATTACATCTGGTGTGACAACTTCAGCCATATGTTTCAGATAGTGACCTGGCTACTATCATCCATGCTTTCATTACCTCAAGATTGGATGGTTGCAATGCACTCTACATGGGGCTACCCATGGTGATGGTTTGGAGACTGCAGCTAGTGCAGAATGCGGTGGCCCGTCTCCTTGTAGGGTCGGGCTGCTGTGAGCACAGGCTCTGCACTGGCTGCCGATAGTCTTCCAGGCCCAATTCAAGGTGTTAGTTTTGACATATAAAGCCCTATGCAGCCTTGGCCCAACTTACCTGCGGGATCGCCTCACTCCCTGTGCCCTGGAGTGACCTCTGTGGTCCGCCAGGAGTGCCCGTCTTTAGGTCCCCTGTGTGGCCCGGGGGGTGGGGGGTGGGGAATTGTGGAGAGTACATTCTTGGTAGCCACACCTAGGCTGTCAAATTCCCACCTGGTTGAGACCCGGTTGGCCCCGGAACTGCCTTCCTTCCACCGTATGTGTAAGACATTGCTGTTCCATCTGGCTTTTGGTGAGGGAGATGGAATGTAGGGTGGGGGGGAGTGGGTTGGGGGGGAGGGTTGTTGTTCAGTGCCTTCCTTTTAATGTGTTTTAATTGTGTTACTTTTAGTTTTTTATGTTTGTTTATTATGTTGTAAGCCGCCCTGACCTGCCTGGAGCAGGAGGGGCATGGTAAAAATGCTGTAATAAATAAATAAATAATACCATGAGTCCGCTGGAACTTGGGAAAGGACAGAACAAGACTGATGAAAACAAAACTTTGTTGTCTCCTAACTTTACTACCATTCAC
Organism: Sphenodon punctatus; assembly: GCA_003113815.1. NCBI lineage: Eukaryota > Metazoa > Chordata > Lepidosauria > Sphenodontia > Sphenodontidae > Sphenodon > Sphenodon punctatus. The sequence goes on from QEPC01001413.1 coordinate 1,424,321, forward strand.
AGCCCAGACAGGTGTATGAAATTAGAAGTAATAGAAGGTTGTGCTTGAGGGCATGCTTGGAAAAAGTATTTTCTACACAGAGAAAAACTGGACTAAAATCAAAATGATAGGGAAGGGACCAAGTATATTTATTTATTTATTTAATATATTTATACCCCGCCCCCTCCTGGAAGCAGCTCGGGGCAGCTAACAAATTTCAAGAAAACAGCTTTTAAAAACATTTAAAACAGTTATAAAAATCTCACAAATAAAACAGGGGAAGGACAACTGAAAATATAAAGAAGGGTAGGAGGATAAAAACCCGCTAACCCACCCTCTCCAAAGGCCTGGGCGAACAGCCAGGTTTTACAAACTCGCTGGAATGTTAAAAGGCTCGGGGCCAGTATCAATGGAATGTTTAGACACTTTTTGCTGAAGGACTACTGACACCTTTTCTGTTGGAATTTATATGGATCTTTTGATAACCTGTTCTAGTAAAACATGAAATAGTTATATAGACTTATGGAAACCGCTACATTCTAAGTTAAACTTGCTCTTTATGTATCATCCTGCAACAAATATTCTATTTTGTACAGGTGACATCCCATTTTTCTTTAGATAGATACATACTTTTCTATTTTTATCCAGTTTCAGAGCTTAAGGAAAAGGTGGCAGCATTCTAATGTAAAGTGTTTTGTTAAAGTATTTGAGAGGAAAAGCAGACATCGTCTCCATATTTTCTATGAGTGATAGCCTTAGATATTAAACAACCCCATAACATATAGGGTTAAAAAGCAACAAAGAAAAGGTCATTAGTAAAAAATGTGACGGTCTGGGGAAAAGCTATGTAAATAAAATTACATGGATTAGGACTTGCTGACTTTACAGGTGATTTCGACAAACACCATGGATCCATGCTAATGGTACAGCACTTTACTGGGTAAGGGTCCAGAGTCTGGGGCATGGGGGATTCAGGGATCAGGTCAGATGTAGAGAGCCAGGGATGAGGGCCCTCACCCCAAGCAAGATCTGGCCTTTCTGCCAAACCGACATGTCAAGGTGGAGGGAGTGGGTAGAGGGCGGAGGCGACATGCGTACGTGGGTCTCGACGGCCCTGTCCCCCCACGCTGCAGAGTGTGGCCTGTCCTACTCACTGACAGGCAGGCATGGCGGCCTGGAACAGCCCAGGACCCAGACCAGGGTCAGGTAGAGTGGGCCATTACATGTGACGGCCTGCTCTACCCCCATCCAGAGATGGCTTTCCTGGGCCGCAGCAGCGCTTAGCTCAGGCTGTGACTCAGTAATGGGCCAGAATCACAGCCCAGTCTAAAAACTGACACAGTCTGGGGGAACCCTGGATCTGGCCCAGATAAACATCTGGCGGGCCGTTTCAGACATGGCGGCACTGTGGGTGGCTATGCAGGTGAAAGCATGGCCACCCATGGTACCATCACGTCTGAAAATACCCTATGTGGATTGTATAGTAATTAAAGAGCCTGATAAGCTAAGTCCCGGAATAGAGTGACTATTTGGGCTATAGCCCTGACAATACTCACCACAGACAAGCCTGTCCTTGCTATAAAATACTTACATGTTGAAATCACTGAGTTCTGCATAGCTCTAGTGCTGAATTGAAAACAACCATTCCCAAATTGACAGGAAATCCCATCATATCAGGAACATTCTGAATGTTCATTAGATTTTTTTATTCTGGGATGTTGCTTTCAGGATTGCAGGTGTCGGTTTTTTATCAAAGATGAATCCCAGACTATGACCGTTACTACACAGATGGCCCCACCCACCACTGGGTGTTTGGGTGGGTGTGCGGTGGGGGGGGCATCTATGTAAACAGGCTGACGGTGGGTGGGGAGATGGGTGTGCACTGTGTGTCCACCTATGTGAACACCACGGGCGGTGTGTGTGTGCGTGTGCACTCCTGGCGCACACCCATCTCCACCCATCACCAATCCATCTTCACGCATGGAGCCATCCGGGAAAACTGAGAAGGCTCCATGCGTGGAGATGGGTGTGTCCATGTAAGAAGACACACACACACCTGCACCCACCGCACCAGCACGCCCATCCCCCCACTCACCTCCATCCATGTAAAAATGGCCTACAAGCCTGGGGGAACAGGCTGGATGGTAACACTGTCAATGGAGACAGACAGTAAAGAGGGAGAGGATGGTTTGTGAGAGGGAGGAGTAAAAAAAAGCACTGTATTTACATATGGTAACAAATGTAATAAAAGCAAACCACTTGAAAATGAACTCTAATTCTGCAACAAGACCGCAGCAGACTCAAAGAAAGCAGGAGGACTCTTCAGGTTAGATTTGCATGTCAGGCTATGGTATAATTGTATTATTCTAGTAATGTATTTGACTAATGGATACGGTCTTTGTCTTGCAGTTCTGAGGACAGGAAACTATTCTTAAATAAAAAAAGATGCATCCATCCATTTTCACCCCCCCCCCCTCAAATTTGGAAGAGAATTATCTAGGTTTAGGAAACAACAGAAAAATGGAACCTAATATTTTCCTTTTCTTTCTTTCTTTTTTTTTGGTCTGTATTTTTAATAGGTAGCTAATCAATCCACCAGTTTTAACTTCTTTGCTGAGTTCATGAAAATATTTTAAAGTAAAAATACACCTTAACACCTAGAGTTACGAATGGCAGTTGGCAGATTCTGAGTTAATTTAAGCTTTCACAACCTGAATGTGTATAGAGGCAATGTGTGCAGGAAACTGTCATTGTAAACGAGTTCACAAAGCACGCAGATATCATCACAGCTAGTAGTAACATGTCACATTAAAGGGTAAAAAAGTTAAAGCTTGTTCCTCCAGGACAATATTCTAGCCCAGTTACCAGATGTGACTTAAACCTGAAAATGTAAAAGTCCAATTCAGTTAACAAAGGTGTAGTAATTGAGATATTTGATGTTATTGTTAGGATATACATGTTTTTGTTATTATCAGAGAACAGTAAGGCATATGTGACATGACAGAGGCAGACTGTCTCTCTGTATGAGACTTTGTCTTATGTTGTAAGCTTTACCTGTCCTGAAAGGTAGTTTAGTTGTTAAGTGATCAGAAGTATTTCATCCCTTTGATTTACAGTGGTAGAAAACAGGATTCATGACATGCTTATTTAATTCAGCTCTCACACCAGCTTGTAAGAGATAAGGAGTTGTGGTAAAGATATATTGGATGTTCAGGGACTGCTTTTGAAGTTGCTCTGAAGTGACAACTAATGAGAATCTTTCTTTGATAACTGTTACTTTTCAGTGTATATAGATTTTACTGTTACATTTGTTTTTGTTTCAACAATGATGGTTTAAGTATGTGCTTTGTTTATTGTCTCTCTGTAATGCAAATCATCGTTATCAACCAAAAGGAATTTTTGTTAATTTCCTTATAGATTTTCCTAGTATGGTTCTTCTTTATTATAGATTAAGTGTAAATTGCAGCGTTTTGGCATATCTGAGATGTTATGAAGTCTCATATCAAAAGAGAGGGGTTACAGTAAGTGTGTATATCTTGACAGCAAGAAGTACTTTTAAAAAAAATATATTCTCGGATACGTTATGTAATTAGAAGAGTTTCCTGTGATATAGAAGCTCATATGGTTGAGCTGGAAGGGTTTATCCTTGTATGGTTTCATATTCGGAGAGTGTGTGTGGAAAGTGGATTGTAGAATTGCTAAGTCTCGTCACTTTTCCCCACAACAAAAGTTCCACCATTAACACCCCTCAAATTTGAAAGAGAATTCTCTATATTTAGGAAACAACAGAAGAATGGAACTCTTTTCTTTATTTCTTCAAGGTTAGGAACTAATCTTTAATGTCTGTGTTTTTAATAGGTAGATTCTAATAATTCATTTTGGGAGAGTGTGTGTGGAAGGTGGATTGTGGAATTGCTAAGGCCTGTTACTTTTATCCTATGGTTTTGGCTATGAATAAACTTTGTACCATGTTTGGGGGTTTCTCTAGACATTCAAAAGCAGCACTTGGGGCCCTGGGGTGGCCAAACACGGCCATAGGTTGGCCATAGGTTGGAGATAGGAAGACTTGGGAAAGTTTAGATTCAAGGTGTGTCCATCCAGCTGTCCAATATCTAATTAGGAGTGATGTCCCTGGGATATATAATAAAGACCTGGTGGAATAACACTGTGGTACCAATTTTGTCACAGCTGGATCCATCCAGATACTTTTGGCATGAACAGAAGTGTGTCTATGAGAGTAGTGATTTAGCTGTATTGTTCATATCTAACAAAGAGGTCTATTCTCTGTTGTCTCCAAAGGAGTTCTTCTGATAGTGTGCCAGCCAGCATATGCAATAATAGGATGTTAGGAAGAAACATTATCTCTGTCAGGTGATGACTTTTGTATATTTTCCCCTCAGCTGACACTACTTTCTAAGTACATTGATACATATTCTAAGGAATCCTCCCTGTTTAAGGAGACATTCATCAAATCTATCACATTCATCAAAACTCACATATTTTATTCAGAGATACAAAGTGGTTTGAATGATATATTTTATTGGACCAACTGTTGTTGTTGGAAATAAGCAAGCTTTCGGGCCACACAGGGCCCTTCCTCAGGGATGTAGCTACTGGCTATGCTACATGCCTGAGGAAAGGCCCTCTGTGACCGAAAGCTTGCTTATTTCCACCAACAACAGTTGGTCCAAAAAACATATCATTCAAACCACTTTGCCTCTCTGTCACTTGGGACCAACGTGACCACACTCTATCTCTGGATACTTTATTCATGTTGTTTCCCAGATAACATACTTGTTACCAAAATAATTAGTTAAAGGCATGTTAAAATGAATGTGGTCATATAATTTTTTTCTGATTTATAATAAAACAAACAAGCCCTCAAAACCATCAAACAAAAAAAATGTAAACGGGAAAATCACCGAAACAAGGCTTGTAAATGAGCTTACTTAAATGAGGGAAGGGAAGGAGAACTTTGTTTCAAGGACAATTGGGTCTCAACCCATGTTTCTCCTTGCTCTTATATTCCTCCACCTTCAGCACATGTGCATAACTTCCATTAACACTAATAAGAGCTATGCTGCTCTGAACAGAGAACATGCTCTCTAATGTTCAGCAAACACTTGGGAGAAGGCACAGAATTTCTACTATTATGTGAGCATACACTCGTCCGCTTTTACTTTTAGAAACATTGAGTTTGCATTGCATTGGCATGGTCACTTGAATACTGACATTATATTATCTCATTAGAATAGTCAAGCCCCTATTAGTAAGATGATACTTATCCTTTCATCATTCTTTTTATAGCCACTTTCATTCCTCTAAACAGCACTTTAACTTTTCTGCAGTAACAAAGCATGAATGGCCATTGCTTTTTAAAATTCATAACCAATTTTAGCCAATTAATTAGTAAAATGTAATATATTTAGTGCAGCATTCATTGCTTTTGACCAGTTTTCCTGGAACATAACTTCTAACTGGACTCTCTCCAGGCTAATTATTGTGCAGTTTCAACCAGGTGCTACTTGCACTTGGCAACCCCGGTGATGCTATTGGTGTCTGTAAATATTCTGCACTTGGTGACCTCAGCCTGCTGTAAGGATCTGCATTAATTCCACTGACGATACACATCATCTCTTCTGTTCCTTCTGGAAATGAACTTCCACATTGTTTGAAGCCTAGGCTTCATCTTTGACTCAGCCCTTTCTTTTAAACCCTACATTGACTCTGTTGCTAAATCCTGTCGCTTCTCCCTCCATAACATTGCTAAGATTTGCCCTTTTCTCTCTGTCTCGTCTGCCAAAACTCTTGTTCATGCTCTGGTCATCTCTCGCCTCGATTACTGTAACCTCCTTCTCACTGGCCTTCCCCGGTCTCACCTTTCTCCCCTCATCTCTGTCCAAAACTCTGCTGCCAGGGTCATCTACCTCGCCAGTCGCTTCGACCATGTGCAGCCCCTCCTCTCTTCGCTTCACTGGCTTCCCCTTCCTGAACGAATCCTGCACAAGCTCCTAGTCTTCACCTATAAAGCTCTTCACAACCTTGCTCCCCCCTACCTCTCTGCACTTATCGCCCTCCATACTCCAGCCCGTGCACTTCGCTCCTCCTCTGTCCCTTCTCTCACCCTTCCACGCCTTCCCTGCTCCCCTAAGCGCCTTCGTCCCTTCTCACTTGCTGCCCCCCATGCCTGGAACTCCCTCCCTGTCCACATCCGCCTTGCCCCCTCCCTTCATACCTTCAAATCTCTCCTTAAAACTCACCTCTTTCGCTCTGCTCTGTCTGACTCTTTATCCTGCTGAGCCACTATTCCTATACCTACGATCGGTTTACCCTTATCCTTGCAACATGGACCTGCCTGCTGTCATTCTCATCGTAACCAAGCCAAGTACGTGCACTTGAGACCTCGCATCTTCATGAATGTTAGACCCCTTGTCTCTCCCTCTGTTCCCCTTCCTAAGTCTCTCCCCCAGCTCCTGTCTCTCAGATTGTAAGCCCTAGGGGCAGGGACCGTGTCTATTTTATTACTTTGTAAAGTGCCAGGTACACTGCTGGCGCTATATAAATGTTTGTTAATAATAATAAATAATAATAATAATAATAATTGTTTCCTGCATCAAAGCACATCAGAACCAACTAAACCTGAACTTCCAGTATGGTGGTGTGACTAAGAAAGCAAATATAAATTTTGAATGTATCAAACAGGATGAGGAAGATGATATTATCTCTGGTGTGAGATCCTGGAGAAAATGTTACTGGAATAATGTAACTAGTTTTGTGGGCTACGCTTTTCAATGAACCTTTGCAAATTCAAGAATGGTTCAATTTATCCAAATCAAAATCTGTCTTACAATGACACTTAAGTTGATGAAATTCAATCTATATCAGGATGGTGGGGGTGGGAGGGAGAGGATGTACTGGACTGAGAATCAGAGGACCAGGTTTCTCTTACAGGCTTTGCTACGGATGTTCTGTGTGGTATCAGGAAAGTTTCTTCACTCTGTGGCCTTGTATTTCCCTTCTCAAATTCTGCCTCCCCCCCACCCCCCTTTTCTTTTTAGTTTGTAAATTACTTGGGGGAATGGACTGTCTTACATATTAACTCCTTAGCACAGTGGGGCCCAGTGTCAGCTGGGGTAGATGTAGACACTTCTGTAATAATAATAATAATAATAATAAATACATTGAAGAGAAGATTAAGAGTTGACTAGACTGTAGTCTGTCATCAACTACACAGAGAAGAAAGTATCTGGTACCATAGGTACAGTGGGTTGGAGTCAAGACTTATAAGTTAAAGTTGGAAATCTGATGTAAAATTTTAACACAGACCTTGATGAGGCCAGTTCTGATTTATTTATTTTTTAAATTTATTTTTAATCTTTACTGGACGTCTAGCAAAATGATTTGCTCTAGTTCAAACACAGGTTGTTGGATTATCTTCAGAAATCATTTGGTGAAATTTATGGTCTGTGTTATGGAGGAGGTGAGATGAATATAATAGACCCTTCTGGTCTTAAAAATCTGTGACACTGCATTGTTAGTAGACCGCTTTCCTAGTACTACAGTATGGGTATTTTCAGACGTGATGGGGCCAATTGACCCCGTCACGAAACCAATCTGTTGATCCCCCGCCAGGGCCACCGCATCACGGCCCAACAGACGTGTCAGGGCTCCTGGCGGGGAATCGGGGAGGGGCCGCGCGGCGCAATGTGCGGCCGCATGGCCCCGCGCCCCCACGCTCCCTTGCCGCCCACACTCTGGGGAGATGGGCAGGCACCGCAGCCAATGTGGCTGCAGTGCCCGCCCGAATTGACCACGGGCTGGAATCCTTACGGGAATTCCGGGCCGTGGCTGCCGTCCAGATGTGACGGCTCAGTTCATTGCGGCGGGGAATCGCCTTCACCATGCGATCACTGCCGGCCCCCCCGGTTCAGCCGATCGCGTGGTGAATGTGATTCCCCTCCACGATTGACCGTTGTGAACATCTGGGTGGGAACATCCGTTCCCCCCATCAGACGTTATGCGGTCACAACCACCACAGGGAATTGATTGTGGTTGACTGTGATCTCGTAATGTCTGAAAATACCCTATGCTAGATGGTGCAATGAAACTGGGTTTCTGTGGCTGAAGAAACAAATTTCCTGAGTTTTGCGCAATTACAATCCACTTATAGCATATTATTATGGGGTCTTATCCATCTTGTTCAGTAATATTTATTCATGCAAAAATCACACTTAATGTAGTACAAGAAGACATCTTATCAAGAAACTTATAGCAAATAGTCTCTATGTTTTGCCTTCGCCCAAAAGTACTACTACTACTGCTTGTCATTTCTATAGTTCTACTAGGTGTATGCAGCACTTTACAGTTAGAGATTTTCAGAGACAGATCACTGCCCAGTGGCTTACAATCTAAGATGGACAAGGATGAGGGTAACACATAGGGACAGACACATATATTCCCAGTTTTACAGATGGGGAACTGAGACTGAAAGGTTATGCTCAAGGCCACCCATTGAGTTCACTGGTTATGGTGAGATTCGACACCTCGTCTCCCAGGTCCAAGTCCAGTATTTTATCCATTAACAACACACTGGCTCTCAAGCAGTTTAATCCAGAATTCACTATATACTGTGAAAATAAATATATATCTTTAAATCTAAAGATGAAATTATTGAGCTACATTTGTTTGTTATTTCCATGCAGGAAGGGCGACATGGAATAAATAAATATCTTATTAAATGCAAAAAACTATGGACTATTAAGGACTAAATCTGCAAAGGCAAAAATGTCACATAGGGTAAAACCACACGAGAACAGGGCTGGCCAGATTTCCCCGCACGCCCTGGACAGGATGAACGCAGCTGCCACACTTTGGGAGAGTGCCACACTTCTGGCAGGGAGAGCAGTCCAAACGATCTGCCCCCCACCCCCAGGTGAAACCAGGCGAGTCACCATTGCAAGTTCTGCCATGCCCCAGAATGGGCAGAGGAGCCATCCACATCGGCAGGCACGTAAGCAGGTGAATATCTGGTGGCCAACGGCCTGACAGTCAGCTGCATTGTGTGCTAATGTGCGATAAGGTCACCCAGTGTGGGTTAAAAATTCTGTTTAAATGTCATTTTTGCTTTTATAAATATACCTCTAAATCATAACTTTAAAATTTACAAGTATGACTGAAGAAACAATGGCCCACCCCCTTTTGAAGTTGATGGAGAAACTCCAGTTGACTTCAGTGAGAAGTTCTTTGGGATCTGAACCCTGCTGCTTTTACATACATTATAAGATATACACAGAGACCAAGATCTCTGGAGTATTTTGGGGAGGGTGTTTGGCTGTTTCCTTTTGATTTTTGCATTTGGAGGGTTTTTATAGAATGGAAGCAAAGAGATATTTTATCTTGCTTTCTTGCTGTTACATTAGGAATAATTTGTTTCAGTTTTTATTTAATTTTCCACACTCTGTTTGCTGTTCATAGGAATCCTCCCCTACTTCTCTTCATATATAAAAAATATTTCTTGTGAACCAAAGAATGCTCAACAAGAGAGAAAAGAAATAATTTCTGCTTTTTAAAATATGTCTTTTGTTCTTACTCATAACTTCTTGTCATGAGGTTGTCCAGTCAACACAAAGGAAGAATATATGCTATCAGCTGTTTTTAGTAATTTGTGTAATATAGGTAATGACAGTTGTATATATATTTACAAAAACCTACATGGTGCCATATCGCTGTCATATAAAACAAAGTAAGAGATATAGATAAATGGACAGTCAGACAAAATATGATGTGAGACTGAGTATTGACCTCAACAGCAGGTTGGTTCCAAGGGCAACTTGAATATGGTTTCTTGTTTTAAATTGTTTGCTATATGCTAGAAGACACAGTTCATACTTCTGTGATAAATTAAATCTTAAAAAACAAAGAACTGGCCAGTGATCCACTTTAATCTAATCTGGTTTGCCATATTGAACTCTGTACGATGTTATTGTTGAGGTTTGTAGAGATAATGAAGTAGACTTTACCCAGGATTTTAGTGTCTGTTATTTTACTTAAGTTTGCTTTTCATTCCACACATATGGCTTTGCTCTTCACATTTCATTGCTTCAGGGGGATCAAAGATCAGAGAAAACAGTGATGGCTTTAGTATACTTACGTTATTGATCTAAGCATCTGTGGTAGGAGAAGATAGGCCAGCCTCATTGTTTTCAGAGATGTGGCAGCTGGGTTGACATCATAAATAAAGTTCTTCTTTTAATAGTTTAGACAGTACAAATGCAGGGCATTACTGTGGCAGATATATGACATCCTACTTATTTCAGTGAGCCTGACTCTCTCTTCTCTTCATTTTTATAAAAATTTACCAAGATGACTTTGCTCTAATGAAATTTTGTTCAGGTGCTTGTAAAGTTAACATAGGTGAAAAAAATGAGGTTTCAGTTTAGAACTGGTGGAGTTCAACATCTACCAATGGACTAGAGGAAACAAGGCCTTTTCCTTGAGTCGGAAATAGGAACAAATCAAGTTATTGTATTTTGAAAAGTTACCCTTCACCACTTAGAATGCCAGGTGGTGGGATTATGAAAAAAGAAATCCATAACAACACAAGCATTTATTAATGGTGAGCATAAGAACATAAGTGCCATACTGGGTCAGACCCATGGTCCATCAA
>QEPC01001413.1:1451973-1467120 GCA_003113815.1 Sphenodon punctatus
AGAGAGCTCCTCAATTGTCCCCACTCTGAACATTTCCTAGAACCACCAAGTTCACTTGCAAAGATCCTGCTGGGAAGGATGTTTTCCACCCACTCTGAAAACCTCCTTCCTGGTGAAGTTTGCTCCTGCCCCACCCTGGAGGCCCCCCCAGCTTAAAGACTTCACTCCCTTGCTCCTACAGAGGCTCACAACTAGGACATGAACACAGACCTGCCACAGCCTTGCTAAAGCCACTGTTCCTCTCTGATGTAGGGATGAAATGAATATTTGTGCAAACAAATCTGCTGAATTTGCACTGGCCAGACTAAAACCGATGAAGTGGATAATAACTGCTATTCAGTTGTATTTCATCAGCAACCCATTTTGGATGTTTCAGTTTGGCTATTTCAGTATTTTGGTTATTTCGGTTACTTCTTTGGGGCATTACTGCACATGCACAGCAGCCGAAACAAAGTAAAATATGATAATCTAGTAACCAAGCTAAAATAATGAAGTCACCAAAAGAGAATACCCAATTAAAAGGATATACAAATGCCAATTTCTGATGCAGTTATTATTCAGCTTGTTTATCTGAAAATGCAAATAATATCTGCATATACTAAATCCATTATTTGATTCAGTTCTTCTCTTACACAGGATTTTCCCATACTATGCAGAATAACAAATTTCCCCTTGAAGTGCAGGGAGACCAAGTCAGAAGACTGACATTGAGAAGTGAAGCTAGACTTTTAAAATTAGTATCGTCTACTAAAATGGTGTGGCTGGTTCACTTCAGGAGGTATCTCTAACAAGTTCACTGATAGAAAATAGACAGATACCAATTATTTCGTCCTTACACTGTGCCAAAATCTTCCCTCAGTGGAATCCATGCTGTGAATCTTCTGTGTTTAATTTTATGCATTTATGAAACTGATGCAGGTCTCTGATTTTGCATGTAACCAAGGGTATATTTTGATTAAACATCAGTGTTCTATTAACTGTCAGTGAAGCCATTTCTATTTCTAATACTTTCCAATCAGTTTATTCCTTATGATACTGTAATCAGATGTTTCACAAAAGCATCTAAATGATTTGTTTTTATTCTGCCTGTAAAAAAAACATAGGCCCTTTTCACATGAGATGCCCCCCTCCCTTGCCCGCATGGGGAACTGGGGGGGCATGGGGGTGTCTGTATGACCGCCAGTGGGGGTACGTGCACAATCCTATGCTCCACCCACCTCCACCAATCCCCCGACGCACGGAAGCATCGGACAAAACAGAGGGCCTTTTCAAATGGGGAGGGGGAATGTGAATTCCTTCCACAGTGGGTGTGTGGTGGGAGGCGTCTATGGGAATGGTGCCCGTGGTGGATGGGGGGGTGCACGCTCCCATGCTCCACCCATATCCACTCACTTCCACCCATCACCCACGCATGGAACAACGGGCTCCAATGCTGGTTGCTCTGTGCATGGAGGTGGGTGGAGGTGGGTGGAGATAGATGGGTGTGGGCCTGTGGTAACAGACGCACACCCACCTCCACCTACCATGGGCGCACACCCAGCCAGCCAGCCAGCCACTGTGGCCTGTTTGAAAAGGGCCAGAGATGCCTCCGTGCGTGTAGATCAGTGGAGATGGGTGTGCGTCCGTGTGACCGGCTGCCCATGGACCGCAGCACACACCCAACCCCCCGCACTCCGTGCACCGTGGCTCTCCCAGCCTGTGTGAAAAGGGCCATAACTAGAGCTCCTCTCTTTGAACAGGCAGTTTCAACTATTTCTTTGAATATTTCCTTGCACTTCTCTATGTTTTTCCTCTTAACCTGTTGTTAAAACGGGTCCTTCTGGAGTTTCTCAGTTTCTAGTAATCTAAATATATATTTTTTCAGTCTACATGTTTTTCTGCCTCACTATTTACCCTGTTGCTTAGAATAGTGATAAATATATAGAATAACATCAGTCCTAGTAGCAATCCCCTCAGGCATCCTTTGCTATTAGTTTTTTAGCTCCCTTTTCTGTAACCAGCCTTTAATCTGTAAAAATACTTTATCTCACCTCCTGTGGACACCAAGTTAACTTGATATTCTCTTTTGAGGAACTTTATTGAAAGCCTTCTGAAAGACTAAATAGATATCTACCATGCCAGATATCTGTTATGTACTATATTATTAACTCTTAAAATGATTCTTCAGACTACTACGTTAGAGTTCAGCAAGCTGCAATTCTGGCTCTTCAGAAACCAGTGTAGGTTAGGCAATTTTTTTTGTCTCTTTAGCAAAAAGCGAGAGATATGGAAAACGTCTAATTAAAAAAGATTTAATATAATAAGACTTGGTCCACGCCAAATTGACAGAAAAGCTATGAGTTACTGGAGCATTGTAAATTTAAGATTCTGATATGGGAGATTTCATATTTACAATCAATTTTAGTTAGTAAAAATAAGTTCAGGTTTTCAGGATGGCCCACCCAACAAACACTTTTAAGGACACAGTGGTTACACAAATGCAGTATGAAATAAATAAGACTGCTTTCACCAAAGGGAAGCATTAAGTTCATAAATGCATTATAAAACAGGGCTAATGCCTTCATCTGCACTTTGTACAATGGTCAACATTAGTTTTCCATGCTGAACAAATAACTAATAAATTCTGCCCAGGTGTATATGGAAATTATCAGGGGTTCACCAGATGTAATGGAAAGCACACTTTTCTCCATATTGTACTATAAAATATTGTGGACACTGTTTATACCTAAGCGATTTATAAGACAGTCTTAAGCACAGGTCTTATAACAGTGGTGCTGTTTGTCTCTGGCATCTCAAAAGAACTGCCCAGTCAATTGTAGTGAGAATCTGGATCATGTGAGTGAAAATGTGGTTTGTTTAGCACCCCACAGAGGCCTTCAATAAACAGTTAATTTTATTCTAAATTAGTGGGGTGGCTTAAAATAATGTTGAACTAACTAAGAAATAACCCAATTACAACCATATAGTGAAGCACATCTGTTTTAGTACACAAACTGCACCTATTCCGTTATGTAATCTTCCTTGTTTCTTAAATAATGATTAGCCTAATGACAATTGCCTCCTGCCCCCCACCCCCGCCTCCATATTTTAATATATTTTACAATGGAAAAGTCAAGTTTTCTTGAGTGCAGTTCTTGCTTTTAGTCTTGTTTATAGTTACAGTATGTCATTTTTTAGAATAAAGTTGCTAATTCTGCAGACTTGAAACAGTGTTTTAGCTTGGGTAGAATGGAACTTTATTTAATTTTCACCCTATCCCAAGGGCTCTGGGAAGGTTACAACACACAAAATCCCCAGACCCTTATAATAATAATCCTTATTTTTATATAACACCCCCTGCCATGACACTCGGAGCGCTTTATGTACAACAATTTAACACAACTTTAATCCTCACAACAACCCTGTGAGGTAGGTTAGGCTGAAAGAATATCGTGACTGGCCCAAGGTCACCCAGTGAGTTTCTGGCTAAGGCGAGACTTGAGTCAGGGTTCCTCACTACCGCCTGGTCCAAGTATTACACACTTAGCCATTACACCACCACTGGCTCTCATCCCCAAATGTATCCCCAAACCTCCCAAGCCCTATCCAACCTTGCCAAATCCCTGACCAAATAAAAAAGTCTTACTAAGCTGTACAAGGGGCTTAGTCATAGAGGCCCTTTTTAAATGGGCCATGGCAGAGGGGACAGTCCGTGGGATGGGTGTGGGTACAGGGGTGTGGGTGCACACTGGCACACACCCGTCCCCCATGCAACTCCATGCATGGAGCAACCTGCATTGCTGCCAGTTGCTCTGTGTGTATGTGTGCGGGGGGTGTGTGTTGTGCGTCATGGAAGTGCACACCCACTCACCCCCACATTTACACGAGATCCTTCCTCACGTGGATGATGAGTGTCCATGTAGGGGAGAGTCTCATGTAAAAAGGGCCAGATTCATAATCATGTACTTGTAGAATTGGAAGTGACCTCAAGGGCCATCTAGTTAACCCCCATACTCTAAGGCAGAATGCCCTGTGCTTACAGCATTGCAGCATGAGCATTGCTTGTCAAGTTAAGGGGGTAGAGCCTTTGTTGTGGTCGGACCATTACCTCCTTAAGGCGTGCATCCTGGTGCATGTTAGCCCCCGGCAGGGTGCAGGACCTATTAGATCGGTCCGCCCCCGGAGACTTATGGAACCGGATCGGTTCCGGAATGCTCTGGGGGAGTTTCCCCTGGACCTTGACACCCGCTCTGTCGATGATCTCGTAGCCTTCTGGAACACCTTGTTGGCCGAGACCATAGACAGGGTGGCTCCCAGGCGTCCGCTGCCCTCTCGAGTCTCCCGCAGGTCTCCTTGGTTTACTGAGGGTCTGCGGTGTTTGAAGCGGGAGAGCAGGCGGTTAGAGCGACGGTGGCGCCGGACTTGCGACCAGTATGATCGATCGCAGCATAAGAGCAGTTTAAAGGCTTATGCTGTGGCGGTGCAGGCAGCAAAGAAGCAGTTCTTTGCTGCTCTTATTGCATCTGCAAAGTCACGTCCAGCGGAGCTTTTCCGGGTGGTGAAAGGCTTGGTCAGTCCTGCCTGTCTCCGCCTGGACCTGGAGCAATCCAGTGACCGCTGTGACCGGTTTATCGAGTACTTTGTAGATAAGATCGCTCGCATCCGCCACGATTTCGGCACCACAGTTATTGCAGAGGATCATCTTGGGGCTATGGATGCCCCGTCCTGTCCTGTTTTGTGGGATCGGTTTCAGATGGTGTCGCCTGCCGATGTGGATTCCTTGTTGGGATCTGTTCGTGCCACTACTTGTGAGCAAGATCCATGCCCGTCCTGGCTGGTGAAAGCCAGCCAGGAGACGTTACGGCCGTTGTTGGCTGGGGTGGTTGGTGCCTCCCTTCGGGAGGGCAGGGTGCCTGACTGCCTAAAAGAGGCTGTGGTTAGACCCCTGCTCAAGAAACCATCTCTTGACGCTGATGCTCCTGCCAGTTATCGGCCGGTCTCTAATCTTCCCTTTTTAGGGAAGATTATTGAACGGGCTGTGGCACGACAGCTCCAGGAGCATCTGGACCACATCGGTTTCCTTGATCCCTCCCAGTCTGGGTTTCGGCCTGGGTATGGTACGGAGACGGCATTGGTGGCCTTGGTTGACGATCTCCGTCTGGCGTTGGACCAGGGTCGTCAGACCTTACTGGTCCTGCTAGACCTTTCGGCTGCATTCGACACAGTCGATCACGAGGTGTTGGTGACTCGCCTGCGGGACCGTTCCGGAATTGGTGGAACGGTCTTGGACTGGTTTTGTTCGTTCCTGGCTGGGAGAACTCATCGGGTGGTCTTGGGGGAGTGTACGTCTTCCCCTGGGACCTCACGTGTGGAGTCCCGCAGTGTGCCATTCTGTCCCCCCTCTTATTTAACATCTATATGCAGCCGTTAGGGGAGATCGTGAGGGGGTTTCAGGGCATGCAGTGTCATCAGTATGCTGATGACACTCAGCTCTACCTCTCCTGACAATACTTCCACTCCATCCTACAAATCATTAATGAAAATGTTGAAGAGGACTCGATACAGGAAAAAGCCCTGTGGGGCTCCAATTGATATCTCTTCCAAGTTCGGTACTAATCTATTAATTATTACTCTTTGAGTGTGGCTTTGCAGCCAATTGTGAACCCATCTAATGGTAATTCCATCGAGACCACATTTCTCTAACTTTCTTATGAACATATCATGTGAGACTGTGTTTCATGATCATGAGCTTTCTTATGAGCATGTTATGCGAGACTGTGAGTATGCTTCCTTGAATAGGACAAAAATTACTGAGAAAATATTTGTGGTAAAGCATAGGTAGCCGGTAACTGTTGATGGAGGTGGGGGACAGTAGAGGGGGCCAGGCAGGGGTTCTATAGGGCTTCTGAAAATCAGGGGGGGCACGTGCCCCCTGCGCCCCTCTGATGACTTGCCTATGCTGATAGGGGTCAAGGATGAGCAAGTGTAGACAGAAGGATGGTCATGTCAAGTAGACTCAATAGGCAGCAAACACACAAGACTGCTGTATTTACCTATGCTTAGTTTTTTTGTTTTTGTTTTAAACTTAAGCATCTATATGAGAGTTTAAATGACATCCCTAAATATCTTTTCTTCTCTCTCCATTTACTAGTCATTCATTGGATCTATATTTCTTAAGGTACAATCCTGTCCTCATGGAATTCAGTGGTTCAGCTCCCACTGACAGTGGGTGGCATGAGGATAGGTACCCTTAGGGTGAAGTCCCCTACCATTAAAGTAAATAAAAGATGAACCATTCACATTAATTGATAGAATATTGTGCCCTTAGTGGTGTTATAAAATCACAATTCTATCGTCTTGCCACCTTATTTATCTCCTTTTTTTGTTTACAGAAGCATATCTTACTATTGTTCTGACAGGGGAACCTGATAGGAGGAATGCTCTGTTTTATAGCATTTGTGACAGCCTTAGTGTCTAGTTTCATCTTTAGAGGTAAATGTCACAGCTAGAAAGATGATAGGGAAAGTGTTCACTTGTTCATTTTAAATGTAGTTTTTTGTTTGTTTTTTAAAGGATGGTTTTAGTTCAGAAAATCAAGAAGACGACCATCTTTTGTGCTTTTGCTGTTGTGTTTTCTGGGTTTTTTTAGTCTTGGAGAAAGTACTGTGGGTCAATAAGCAAGGGCGATGCATGACAAATGTATTTTTACTTGTATTTTATATACAAGTAAACTCAGTATATAGTCAAGTATACTCAAGTATATAGTGTAAACTCATCTACAGCTCATAGAATTGCCAAGTGCATAAAAATTGACCTGTAACTCATGGATCCCATAAAAATATTATTTTAAATAATGCACTGTATCCCAGTGATTTCATAGAGGTTTACCCTCCCATGTATGTTATTCAATTCATGTTTAACATTACTGTACACCAATAAAATACAAATTGATTTGTCAGACAGCATTTTTGTGAGCAACTGGCAGTGTTTACAAAAGATTTGCTCAACTGTTGCCTTTCAGAATGGGATGTTCCCTCCTGTTCTCCGCTAGTAATTCATTCTTGAGAAATAAAGTACAGCCTTATGCGTCATGATCTTTCTCACCGTATATTAACTGTTTTTGCCATTAATTGTATCTCAACTGCAATCATTTCTTTAAAATAATTGTAGCAATTCATTCAGGGCTGGAGAAGTTAAATATTTTTTTCCCAACAAGTTAGCTGATGGGATTGTTACATGCCGAAGCCACTATGCTGTTAATTAGAACAAACTGCATTTTATGTGAGCTAAGGCTTACTTCAAATGACAACAAATGAGGAAATGACCAATCAGTGGCAACAGTCACTGGTTTTTCCACATCTGCTGCCTGCCAGACACTATTTATGTTAAGAAAGTGAATAAGGAGAGCCCAGGGAACTACCAACCAGTTAGTTTGAGTCTGTAAGTTATTAGAACAATCATAAAACAACTGGTTTGTGAACACCTGAAAAATGGTATAATGGTAGGACATAGCCATAAGTTTGTCTAGTGCAAATCAAGCAAAACCAACCTTCTGTCCTCTGATAAGGAGACTGATCTAATTGGCACAAGGGATGCAGTCAATGTAATCTGATGTGGGGGGGGGCAAAGAGCAGGCCACATTCTCCACCACAGAGTTGTGGTCGCAACCTAGAGTGTTTAAATCTCCGAGGATGTAGCCCAGGTCAAGGGTCACCCACATGGGCCAACGTAGGCTTGCACATTAGTCCAGCCATGCCATCCCCACCTCGGGGCAAGGGCCGCCATGACCTAGCATGGCTCGTCACCATGACTGACTGTCATAGTGGCAGAGTGGCTGGGAGCAGGGCAGGGGTGGGGCTGACTGCCTGCACGTTCGTTCAGCTCCCTGCTCTACCCAGGGTGTGCGGGCAGCAGGATGGCTCTCTGGCTGTGGGCCTGTTAGGTCAGGATCCTGACCTGACCTGACCTGGGAAGGGGTGGCCACTGTTTCCCAATTCACACCTTGGGCTGGAGAGCTGCCACACCACCAGCACGTCTGTTTTTACCCATAGAAAGCAAATGTGAAAAATCAGGCAAAAATATCCCAGTGTGCTGGGAGCTGTCTCTCAGTATATAATTTAAAATATATTGGACAATTACAAATTCAGTGTGTATCAGGAATATAGAAAATATACCAATCATTACATCCCAGTCTGAATGTTTGTATTGATCCTGTAGAGCTTGCTTTTATAAACATGCTAATATGTTATCTAAAAGAGCAGAGATGAAGCAATGAGTGTGTCATGGGATACATGTGAAACACATCTGTAACATGTATGTAATGGTCTGAAGATTTTGGGGGGGCAGCTAAAGGATACAAATAGAATATCTGCGTAGAGAAGTAGGGAAGATGTTTTGTCTGGCATGGAGTTATAAGCATGGGTCTAATATTTGCCTTACACAAACAATTCTTGAGTACATTCACCATGCAGCAGGAGGGGGCTGGAAGCCGGTTGGGATCGCCCCCGTCCCCACACCACTGTGCTCGCTCATTTTCAGGGGCTGGGAGCGGGCACTGCAGGGACCCTTCTCCCTTCCCCCCGGTGGCAGAGGGAGAGGGGGGCAGGGCCAAAGACCTGTACCGCAGCTTCTGGCGGGGAACACGCCCCAGCAGGGGCTTATTAGCAGCGTTCCTGCCGGCAGCACCGCAGGCATGCGCCCCAGGTGCGCGCACTTGGGTGCGGTCCTGGGGGGCTGGGGTGTGGGATTTTATTGGTGGATTTTATTGTTAGTGGGTGTTCTGTGGGAGGTATTTGTGGGGGGTTATATAGTGGGGAGGGTGAATAGTGGGGTGGTTGGGGGATGGGGATTATGGCAAGGAATTGAGTTAAGGAGGGGGTGAGGGTCCAATTTGGGGATGGTGGGTAGGTGGGAATCCTCCCCTCAATTGGGGTGGGGCAGCCAGAGGGGAGCCCGGGCTGGGGCCGAGCATGGGAGAGGGGAGAGGGGGACACAGCTATTGGGGTCGTGATAGGGTGTGGGAGATATGGTCCGTATGGGGGTATGTTCGAGCTGTGCGATGGGACAGGTGCTTGATATCTGTTCCCCAAGCCACCCCTCCAGCAGTAGGGCTGGTGGTTCTGGATCAGAGGGCCCCTGATCATGTTTTGATGCTGGAGAATGCGAGGTCGGTAGCAAATAAAGCAACAACAGTCCAGGAATTGATCCTGGAACATGTGGCCAACCTCGTATGCATCACGGAAGCCTGGCTGGACACTGAGTTGGGGGCCTATCTTGGCTGACCTTGTTCCGGCTGAGTATACCGTGCAGCATCAACTGCGGTCAGAGGGACGGGGAGGGGCATTGTAGCCATGATTTTTAATGAGGGTTGGGCTGTTTGAAGGTATCTGGTGCAATCCCTAGGGTCTCCATGTGGTGTTTGATGTGTCAGGGGACAGTTTGGGAGTGCTGCTTGAATACTGGGTGCCCACCTGTACAGCGGCCTCCCTACATGCTCTAGCGGATCTGGTGTCGGGGGTGGTGTTACATTCCCCGAAGACGATACTCTTGGGGAACTTCAACATCCACGCCGATGCCGATCTTGGAGGTGCAGAGTGTGAGTTCATGGCCGCCATGGTAACCATGGGCCTGTCCCAGAGGGTCAGCAGCCTGACGCACCAGGGGGGACATACCCTGGACCTTATGTTTTGCACCAGCCTTGAGGTCTGTTGGTGGGGGAGGTATCAGCTGTGCCCTTGTCATGGATGGACCATTACCTCCTGTAGGCCTCTCTTCTGGCGTACAACTGCCCCCGGATGTGCGTGGAACCAATTCAAATGGTCCGCCCCTGTAAACTGATGGAACTGGAGCAGTTCCGGAATGCTTTGGAGGATATACCCTCTGATCTGGACGACTGTTCCATCGATGGCCTCGTCGAGTTGTGGAACATCATGCTGACAGAGGCCATTGATCAAATATCTCCAAGGCGTCCGCTTCCCAGGCGGCAGCACTGTAGGCCTCCCTGATTCTCAGAGGTGCTGTGGGTGCTGAAGCAGGAGGGAAGGCGGTTGGAGCGACGGTGGCATCGTTCACATGCTGAAGCTGACAGGTTGTGGCATAGAGTGAGTTTATGAACCTATGCCGTTGCTATGAGGGAAGCAAAGAAAGAGTTCTTTGCTTCCCTCATAGCATCCAGTAAATCTCATCCAACGGAGCTGTGGTGCAGGGGCTGGTCAGTCCAGCTGCTCTCCACCTTGGAGTGGAATCATCTAGTGCCCACTGTGACTTGTTTGTGGATTATTTTGCAGATAAAATGGCTCAAATTCACCATGGTTTTGACGCCGCATTTTCTGCAGTGAGGCAGTTGGAGGTTATGGAGCCCCTGCCTTGTCCTTGTTTGTGGGATCAGTTTGGGTCGGTGACCCCTGCTGATGCAGGGGATGTTCTGGGGGCTGTTAGGGCCACCTCTTGTGAACTGGACCCTTGCCCATTCTGGCTGGTTAAGGCTTGCTGGGAGACGTTGAGGCCATTGCTGGCGGGGGTGGACAATGCCTCCCTTTGGGAGGACAGGGTGCTGAGCTGCCTTAAAGAGGTGGTGGTACGGCTCCTGCTCAAGAAACCATCACTTGACGTTGACTCCCTTGTCGGTTATAGGCCAGTCTCTAACCTTCCCTTTTTATGGAAGGTTATTGAGCAGATGGTGGCCCGGCAGTTGCAGGAGCAGGAGCGTCTGGATTGTGTCCATTTTCTTGATTCCTCACAGTCACAATTTCACCAAGGTTATGGCACCGAGACTGTGCTTGTGGTGTTGGTTCATGATCTCCTTTGAGAATTAGATCAGGGCCGCTTGGCCCTGCTGATTCTATTAGATCTGTCGGTGGCATTTGATACCGTTGACCACGAGATGTTGGTGAAGCACCTGCAAGACTGTGCAGGGGTGGGCCATACGGTTCTTGAGTGGTTCTGCTCCTTTCTGGCCAGAAGAACTCAGCAAGTGGTACTCGGGGATTATTTTTCATTGTACCGAGACCTCTCGTGTGGAGTCCTATAGGGTTCTGGTCTGCCCCCTCTCCTGTTCAACATGTATATGCAACCGCTCGGCGAGGTGGTCAGGAGGTTTGGTGTGAGGTGTCATCAGTGTTCTGATGACACCCAACTTTAAATCTCTTTCTCAGACCCAGGCCCGGCAGTCTCTGTGCTTACCAGGTGCTTGGTGACTGTGGGGTATTGGATGAGGGCGAACCGACTAAAGCTGAATCCCAACAAGATGGAGGTAATGCTTGTGGGGAAGGTGGTGGGGGTGACGGCCCCTATCATTGATGGGGTCTGCCCCCTTCTGGCTCCCCAGATGCGGAATCTGGGGGTGCTGCTTGACTCGCAGCTTCGCTTCGATGTTCAGGTGGAGTCTGTGGCAAGGAGTGCCTTTCGCCAATTACATCTGGTGTATCGACTTCGGCCGTATGTTTCAGACTCTGACCTGGCCGCCATCATCCATGCTTTCATCACCTCTAGGCTTGACTACTGTAACACGCTCTACGTGGGGCTACCCCTGGTGATGGTTCGGAGACTGCAACTGGTGCAGAATGAGGCAGCCCGTCTCCTGGTGGGACTGGGTTAAGGTGGTGGGTGGTGATATATTTATGCCTCCCATCTAGTATTATTTTTAAATTGTTTTAAAATCCTTTTTTTGTTATAATTTTGAGATGTTTTTCGCCACCCAGAGCTAAGGTGAGATGCAGTTCTCATTCAATCTTTGCCTATTTCTAAAATGGGACTAGTGATTCACTGCACTTCAGGTTGCAACTAATTTTTTTTCCAGGTGATTAAATCTTTATTTTGGGGTCTTTATTAAAACTGAATGGAACAGAAAATTAAACCATTCACCATCAGGCAATCACTGGTGAATTTTTGGACAGAATGGCAGTGTTAAGAAAAAGTTAGATAGAAAAAACGACCACGTTAAAATGAATGGAAGAAATCCTTAAGTCGCGCATGCACATTTTGTCTTACCGTTGTAAAAACATCTATGCTATTGTCTGGCAATGGCTGGGAGGACACCCACACACCAACCTGCCTCTTATAGTAATAGTAATAATTTATTGTTTTGGCCATTGCCGTAACAAATCAATACAAAAGTCATTTATATACAACATAACATGAAACACACGACATTATTTGAAAAATAAAAACACATAAACATGCCTTGCCCTTCCGGGGCTTGTGGCAGCAGCACTTGACCCCTGAACTGATAATGTTTTACCAAGGAAGTACCAGCCATAAAGCAAAATTAGAACAAAATTTAAACAATTTCATTCTGCATTTGGTGGCCCCATCCTCATTACAATTTAATGGAAGTTCAACAACCCAGGCCTTGGCTCCCACCTCAAATTCAGGCATGGCCAATTACACAACCATTTCCAGGCAGAGTCTGGATTTGCAACCTTAAAACAACCAAATAAAATAAATAAAATCCGCCTGATCCAGATAATGGATTGCGGGATCGTCTCACTCCCCATGTGCCCGTGCAACCCCTGCGATCATCCATGGGGGCCTTTTTGGAGGTTCCCCGGGCGAGACGGATGGCCACTGATGTGAGATCTTTTCGGTGGCTGCCCCCATGCTGTGGAATTCACTCATGGAGGAGGCTTGGTTGGCCACCACCCTCCTATCATTTTGACGTTTGTGTAAGCCCTGGCTGTTCCGCCAGGCTTTTGGTGAGGGGGAGGGTGGGGGGGTAGGGTTTAGGAGGGAGGGTGAGTTATATGATTTGTTTTAAAATTTGTTTTTTATTGTTCAATTTTTTGTGTGTTGTTCGCCGCCCCAAGCTGCCTTTGGGCAGGAGGGGTGGGATACAAGTTTTAAATAAATAAATAAAATAATATTATCCAGTAGTATCCAATAGTGCCCACAAGGCCTCCTTCATCCACTTCCAATCGCGTTTACCCTTTTTTTCCTATCAGATTCAGATGCAAATTTCGCCACGGCCCTAACCTGCCTCTTGTATTTGCTAAGGAGGGGTAGAAAAGACTGCAAAAGGGGGTAGGAATGGTGGGGGGGGGGGCAGGGCAGCTTGTTCAGGAGGGTGGATAGAGCTGGAGGGGGGCAGGGCCATTCTTTAATGCCTTATGTTAATTATTTACTACAGTACATCAACTTATATTTTATTTCTGGATTTCCAAACAAGCTATACAATTTCAACACCAAAATTAACCTGTTAAGACGTTTGAATGAAAATGAATTTATTAATTAGGAGAGACATTGAAATGGTGGGAATTTTTTGTTGATATTATAATGTTGATGGTATTTAAGGAAGAATGCGAGTTATGATGTTGAGAAAACATTGATATAGATGGTGTTGTTAAAGAAAGATATGAGACTGAGTACGATTGGTGTAGTTGAAAAGGATGTATTACAATAGTAACATAGTTTTAGGTGGTAGAGTAGTGAGATTATTATTTTTCACTAATTCGCCTTAACTGTGAATTTCAAAGTGAAGTTTTTTAGTCTATAGTTATTTGTTTCATTAGAAAAAGGGTATGCTCTGTATATCTTTTTAGAAGGCTGGTATTGTTAAGAATATCCACAGATTCTAACCAAATAATACAGTAATTTCTTTTCTTTTTTTTAATATTTCTTTTTATTTTAACTTTAACAATATAATATCACATTCCAATCAAATAATACAGTAATTTCAAAAGTGAGCTTTTGAAATCTTGAGTATCTTACCTTTTAGTATGTGTTATTCTGGTTTTAAAACTAATGGCCGTAAGACCTGCCTGTCCTATACTTAGATTTAGATATTATATCTCAGATTAGATATTCAAATTAAATTTTGCTCAATTTACAGCAATTTGAAATACTGCAAGTTAGTGGAAACTTTAAGATATGAATGAACTGTTTTCCATAAACCATTGGGAATTCTGTGTGCTTATACCACCGCTATATTTGAATGTTTTAAAATTACAATAGATATTTCTGAAATTACGCATAGTTATTGTCTTGGAAGCCCGAACTATATGGCTAAATAAACTACCAATTTATCACTTTATCGTTGGTTGAATTAACTTAACTTGTACTGTTGAAAACAAGAGGGATGGGCAATGTAGAGCTGTCACTTGTCCCAGAGAAGAAAACTGGATGGTGCTAACTTGCATACATTTGAATGGGTGGGTTTATGTAAATATATGCCAATTCAGAGCAGCCCATTGCCTAACGTTGAGAAGACTGTGGTACAAAGTCTTTTGTTCCGAACACTTGCACCATTGCACTTCACAGAATAGACACGCTTTGATACCAGAGAAAAGATACACAACAGACCTTTAGCATGCCACAGAACAGACATCTTTTGATGCCATGGAAAAGACACCCTACAGACTCGTAGCACTGCAGACTACTGACACCCCATAAAACCAGTTTCCAGACAGTTGGCATATGGGTCAGACATCAGTCTGGACACTGGACAAAGACCAGGAGCGTATCTAGGTGGGAATCAACTCTGTTTCAGAAGATGGAATGGGCTTCTTGCTGGGACAATCCACTTGAGCATGCATATGCGTTCTACATGCGTGTGGGCCCCCGAGATCCCCCCAGCCTCATGGGCCCCAGGGTGGCTGACCCTGCTGCACCTGTGATAGCTATGCCCCAGAGGCCCCTTAATTCCTGGACTATCGAAGTGAAAACTAGATGAGTCCCACATTCCCTTCCAGTGTAACAGCTTGGATGCAGCACTGGTTGCTTTACTCCAGGTTTCACAGGGCAATTAAGCCCTTTGTGTGTAGCAGTGCACCTTGAGATGCAGGGAGTAGCACTATTCCTAATCCAGTCCAGCTGCATGGCATTGGCATAGTCACACAGAATAAAGAGGGGTTCTTGGTTGGACAAACATAAGGGCTGGAGGCAGCATGGTTAAGTCTGCAGAAACGGTCAAAAGTTTTTCTGGAACAGAAGTTGCAAAACCACTGGAGAATCTGCCAAGAAAGACACAGTGTTGAAGCTGCTGTGCTGTGCTGATGTAGAGTTTGAAATAGTTCTTCCTTGGGAAGATCACAGAATGTGCTGCTTTCAGCTTTCCACCTAGCTGTACATCTGTAAATAAATAGGTTTCTATGGGTGCAGAGCAGACACACAAGCTGCCATAGGCAGGCTACCTTGCCTTGGGCAGCCTTAACCCACTCTGAGCAGCTGGACCAC
>QEPC01001413.1:1471273-1490380 GCA_003113815.1 Sphenodon punctatus
GGAATGGGGAGCCAGTGGAGAGAGAAGAGGAGAGGCTGCACATGGTCGAAGCGACGGGCAGAGTGAATGACCTTGACAGCGGAGTTTTGGATTGCGATAAGGGGGGAGAGGTGAGAGCGAGGGAGTCCAGCAAGGAGAAGGTTGCAGTAATCGAGACGAGAGATAACCATGACATGAACAAGGGTTTTGGTCGAGGAGGTAGAGAGATAGGGGCATATCCGAGCAACGTTACAGAGGGCGAAGCAGCAGGATTTGGCCACAGAGTCAATTTAAGGTTTAAAAGAGAGGTGCGTATCAAAGATGAAGCCCAAGCTACGGGCTTAGAGAACAGGATGGATGATGACTTCATCGATGCAGATGGCAGGTTAGAGGGAGAGGAAGGGGAGGGAGGATAAATGAGGAGTTTGGTCTTAGCCATGTTTCACCCCTAGCTGCTGAAGCTGTGCGGGGGGGAGGGCCCTTTGCCGGTAGGGTGCTAAGACACTGCACTAGACCTCCTTCAAACCAATGACAGGAGGGTCGGTTTGGTGCACCCCTCACTATGATTTCTTGGAATATTTCCGGCTGGAAGGCACACCAGGCGAACCTGGAGTTTTATAATTTTCTTGACTCTTGTGACATTGCACTTCTACAAGAGACGTAGCTGGTGGACCCCCCCTTCAAGGCTAATTGGAGGGGTTTTGATGCCTACTGGTCGGACACGATACCTTCAGAATCCCAAGGCCTCCCGAGTGGCGGCCTTGTGTTATTCATAGCTTCTTCCCTGTCAGTTCAGGTTAAGTGTGTCGGTTGCATTAAAGCGTATTTCTCTCTCTTTCATTGGCGTTTCCCTTCAGGCCTCGAGATGTTGCTTGGAGTGGTGTATGTCCCCCCGGAGCAATCAGTTTATTATTCCTCTGACATCTGGATACTTCTAACTGAACAGGTGTACGAGGCTATGGTGCAGTTTCCGGAGGCCCATCTCTTGTTAGGAGGGGACTTTAGTGCCAGATTAGGCAACCCCGGTCCCGGCCTCCCCGACCCAGCCTCGAGGATTCAGTGGGCTTATTTCATGTTCCAACTCGCCGCTCTATGGACCAAGTGGTGGGCCCTAGGAAGGTCATGCTGGACAATTTACTGGGCGCTCTGGATCTCATCATAGTTAACGACCGTCTTGAAGTTGACCTGATGGGTAACTTCACCTTTCACTTGCCCCTGGGCTCTAGCATTTTAGATCTTTTTTTGATTCCCCCATACCTATTTCGCGCAGTGATTCATTTTTTGGTAGTGCCCTTGTTTGTGTCCAATCACTTGCCGATAAGTATTACTATTTGGGATTCTTTGACCCATCCCTCCATTTCTGACACCCTCATGCCTGAAGGCCCTCTGCCGCAGTCTCGGGTCAAATGGTCCGAGGAACTGAAAGGCATGATGGTTGACGTGGTGGAGTCTTCTCCAGCTTCAGACATTTGTGCCGAAATTAAGGCTCAGGGGCCAGATACAGTTAATTGGTTTGATGAATTGCTGGCACTACTGACCCCAGTGCTCACCACTCGGATACCCCATGCTAGGAGAGTAGCTCCCTCCCTCAGCCCCCCTCCCTGTTTTGATGCCGAGTGCCACAGGGCAAGGACCCAGCTCCGCCACCTGGTCAGGAAAGTGAAATCTAATCCTTACCACTCCTCTAGGATCCAAGAGGAAAGGCTACCGCAACCTGTTGGCACTAAAGTTAAGTGATGCTCAGAAAGCCCTATGGGCTGCCCTAACCAAGGCAGCTAATGATAAGGACTCGCGAAAATTTTGGGAGATTATCCGCCGATCCCCGAAGGGGGGAGGGTACTCCCGCAGAGTTTCTCTCCCCCTGATAGTATGGCAGTCTTTTATGAGGGTCTATTTTCTAAATCCAAGGTGGTGTCTTTTGACTTGGAGACTTGGAAGTGGCAGCCGGTCACTGTTGATGAGGTGGTTGCGCTCATTGGATCCCTCAAATCCGACCACCGGAACTTTAGAAGAGCGACCTGCTACGCTGGGCAGAGGTTCTTGCACCTTTATTTACTTACATCAACGAAACCGCCCTCCCGTCCTCTTGGCTTGCCAGTACGGTCATCCTCTGTGTCCATGGGGAAATACCGTCCTATAAGTCTCCTTTGCATTATAGCTAAACTATATACGCGGCTTTTGTTATCCAAATTACAAGTTTGGATGACAAGACAGGAGCTAGTTGAGCTGGAGCAAGTCGGTTTTAGAGAGGGATCTGCAACTTCCGACCATATTTGTGTCCTGGCGTCACTAATCTCCAAGTCGACTTCCACCCAGAGGACACTCTATCTCTGTTTTATTGATCTAGAGAAGGCGTTTGGTTCATAGGCGTTCCCTGCAAATAGAATCAAACTTCAGGCCTTGGATATAGAACCGAGGCTATTATTCCTCATAATTAAGCTCCACTCAGGGAACTCCCTACGAGTTCGGGTAAATTCTCACAAGGTTTACTTTCTGACTCTGTGCTGGTGAGATTGGGAGTTTGGCAGGGGTGCCTATTGGCCCCCGCTCTCTTCAATCTCTTTTTGAACGACTCGGTGTGATATATGAAGTCGCTCAATACACACACACCAAAAATAGGTGATCGCCAAATTCCACTACTATTATACACGGACGACACCGTACTTACCTCCCAAACCTAGGTGGGGCTGAGATGTGCAATGTCAGCTTTCGGGTAATACTGCCAGGCTGAGATGTTATCAATTAACTTTGCTAAATCCAAGGTTCTGGTTGCAGCTCCTAGAGGAGCACAGAAATTCCATCGCTGGGCTATAGGAGATAATCCCATTGAGCAGGTGCAGGCATTTAAGTGTCTTGGTGTGATTTTTTTCCCCTCTAGGGGTTGGAAGGCTCATTTTGAAGTGGCCCAAGAGCTGGCAGGGAAATCTATAGCAGCAATCATCAAGTTCTTCCTTGGGCAGGGGGGGAAGTTGGTCCTTCCGGCCCTGCGTCTTTTTAGAGCTAAGGTGATTGGTCAGCTCCTTTATGTGATCCCAGTGTGGGGACCTGCGTTTCTTTCTGATTTGGAGCGCCTGCAGAACAAATTGCTGCGCGCAATATTGGGTGCCCCACGAGGGACCCCTCAAGTGATTTTAAGAGCCGAAGCCCTCTGTGTCCCTCTCAGAGTGTATGCTATGCAGGCATTTCTAAACTACTGGGTTAGGAAGGTACTATTCCCCCCTTCAAATGGTGCCCTAGTGGCCCTTGCTGTCACCGCCGGCCTTGGGGAGAGCTGGCTATGAAGGGCCGAGCGAGAAGCTCTCAATTTGGGGTTCTCATCTGAGAGCTTGGAAGCCCTGGGTGGGTGGCCTCCAAAAGCCTAATAAAAAGTCGGTTGTGGGATCGGTCTGTGCAAGCTGAGAGCACATTAATGGCTGCTTAGAAAGTGGTGCCCCACTATACTCCTTATAACCCTCTGCTGCCTGGGTCTTATTACCTTTTTGAGTGGCAGGATGCCAATAGGAGCACTGCCTTTTTCAAAATGAGGGCAAATGTTTTTCCCTCTGCGGTGCTGGAGGATTGCTACGTGGGGATCCCGTGGGACAGCGGATGTGCCCTTTGTGCCCGCTGGGGGACTTAGATACTCCCGATCACATCCTTTTTTGCTGTCCCTTGTTTGAGGGCCCCGGACTTAAGTACCTGTGGGGACTTCCTACGAGTAATGGGATTCTCGGGAGTGGTTACCAGAGACTCCTTAATCCCACTAACTCTGGACTGTCTAGGGCGGTGGCTAACTTTTGCTGGGCTGTTATTTGGATCAGGCAGTCAATCTTGGCACCCCCTTAAATACCTGGTTATTCTGGAGCTCCGTGATGTGGCGGGGTCCCGGCTAGGGGTGACCCGAGGGACGCTGTTTTGCAGTGGATTGTTACTTTACGTTATGAACATTTTACCCTTTTGTAAATGGCTTTTGCTTCATTTTGTTTATTCATTGTTTTTAAGTTTTTGTTATGGCTTCGGCTAAACAATAAACCTGTTATTATTATTACACTATGGGCATTTTCACACAAGACACTCTCCACCCACTATACATGTTGCAGGGCTGCGTGTTGCCCTATGGGGGCCCTGTAACATGTATGGGTGGAAGGGTGGTGGGTGGAGAGTGTCTTGTGTGAAAATGCCCTATAATGCCAGCAGGGGAAGCTTTTTAGAGAATGAACTGCCTCTCTAAAACCATAGTGTAATGCCGCTACACAGGGAACTTTCTCACAACACTCCTCTATTGGGGGAAGCCAAGCCAACATGGAGAGTAGTTCTACTGACTTCCCCTGTGGGAGGTGTCCAGGAAAACAGTTTGTGGTACAAGCAAATTCATGGTTCTCAACCTTGATAGCATGGGGTTTAAGGTTGAAGGGGTGGTGGGGTGGTGTAGTTCCACTGCTAGGAAGTGGGAATCCAAGGAGGCTTCTACCCCAGATACGATGCTTATCTGAACTGTCCAAACCCAAGTAGCCTTGTTTGTTTTCTTTTTAGTCCACCCACTTGCTAACATGTGACTCTCATCCTGGTTGTTCCTGTTTTATTGGGAGTACTTGTAAAGCCAAATTTTATTTGGTGTAAGCAAGGATAGCAGAACTTGGTCTTAAATTTGCTAAAATGCTTAAACTACATGCACTTTCATGTCGGTCTGGAGGACATTATGAAAGGGCACACTTCAGAGGCAGCAATGCAAAAAATTTCAGGAGCGGGTTCTTTTGGTCTGCACTTTACTTTTAGTGGATAAGGGCCAAAGAATTTCATCATGCCTAAGATCACTCCAGAGATATGTTGATCTCCTAGTGTGACACACTGACTTTTTATTGCTTAATAAAATACTCTGTGAACCTGGCATGAAGCATCTCAGTCACCCTGAGCAAATCATATTAGTTTCATTCAATTTTCTTTTTTTTGTTTCTACTATGTGCTTTTTCAGGTGGAGATTGAAAAGCTGGACTATCATCACTATCTGCCTCTATTTTTCGATGGCCTGTGTGAAATGACATTTCCCTATGAGTTTTTTGCTCGGCAAGGAATCCATGACATGCTGGAACATGGGGGGAGCAAGATTCTTCCTGTCATTCCTCAGCTCATTATCCCAATAAAAAGTAAGTGAGCATGTGGGAAAAAGCTAACATTGAATTTATATAGTCTTTTTTTTTGACAAGTTGCTAATTAAGCAATAAAACATGACAGGCTGTGCATTTCTAGCAGATTATTGCAAACCTGAGTATATGGTGAGGTACTAGGCCTTACGCCTTCCATCATCCAGTATGTGCAGTCATTGCAGAGAAATGTGCTGTCTGGCTTGTCTTTTTCTTATTACTGTGGGGCTGTTGGTATTTAGAAGAGCTAAATGAATTTTTTACATGATTTTGACATATTTATTACATATATCTATCCACTGTATAAAATAGTCCCTCATAAAAGAAATGAGAAATAGCAGGGGAAAACTGTGAAACTTTTTCTTTAAAAAACAAAAAACTTTCTTCAGTAGACTGTCACTTCTACTTAAAAGCACCTCCTTTCAGCTGTCTTTTCTTCCTTGGTATGTCTAAGCTTGAACTATTGCTTGATGTATAATTTAACCTTTTGTTGTTGTTACAACATATTCCTTT
This sequence comes from Sphenodon punctatus, assembly GCA_003113815.1. Taxonomy (NCBI): domain Eukaryota; kingdom Metazoa; phylum Chordata; class Lepidosauria; order Sphenodontia; family Sphenodontidae; genus Sphenodon; species Sphenodon punctatus. The sequence goes on from QEPC01001413.1 coordinate 1,476,886, forward strand.
TTGGAGCTATTTACGATTTCACACAGATTTTTTTTTTTAATTGAACTACTGTGTCAAAGTTACAAAGTGGCATAACTGTAGGTAGAAAGCTCTTGAAATTCATGTCACTTAGGCTGCCTTCAGTTGGTAGAGGAGAGGGGCAGGAACTTTCGCAATAGCCGCCACAGCTCTCTAATTGTGAGGATTAGTGCCCGTCAGAATGCCCTAATCTCCTTTTAAGGCACAAGAACACCCGCTATTGTAAATGCTATGTTTGGGAACCCAGTCATGCTTGGGTGTTCTTGCGCCTTAAAAGGGGATTAGTGTATTCTGCCAGGCGCTAATCCTCACAATTAGAGAGCGGTCACAGCGATTGCAAAAGTTCCCTCCCCTCCCCTGTAGCATCTGAAAGCAGCTTCAAACATCACGCTTCCTAAGCATAGTGTTTTATTTTGCTCTTCTCTGTTTCCTCAGTCCTCCACTCTGAGCAGACCCCTCCTCTGGGCCATCAATCGCCTTTCTGATCTCTGCACTCTGCATCCTTCCATCCACAGAGAATTAAACTGGGCCCCTTTCAAATCTAAGAGTGTCTTTCTTTAATTTCTCAGCATAATTACTGCTGTGAAATAACCAAATAGCCCTCCCCGTTTATCCGTTCTCTCAGCTGAACTGAACAAAAGGATAGGCTAATGCACAAAATAGTGTTTTTCCACAATGGCCAGGTACAGAACAATAACTAAGTCATATATTTTAAAGCAAATTCATCTGACAGAATAAAACTGTAAGCAAGAAAGAAACTGAAAAAATGCTGCTGAGCTACATTAGTCCCATTTTACATAGGGGAATGTTTGAAGGCCTTTCTTATGGTCGAATGGTGAGTCAGTGATAGAGGAAGGGACAGAGTCCACATCACCGTTCTCTCTCTTCTCTTGTAGTATTCAGTGCCACATTCTCAGCTACTTTACCCAAACTTTTCCCAGTGATATTGTCTGTCTCCATTGTATCTTTGATCCAATGAAGGGTGCCTTCTTTTGCCAGCCAGAAAGGTAGCAAGATCAAATTATTTGTCCTTCTTTCTGGGATTAATTAATAATAGAGGGTCCATCAGAGCTAATGTAGAGACTTTTTAAAGCTTGGCATCATGACTGCAAATCTCCATAGTCAAAACTTAACAGGGTTCAGTGGGGACTATAGTTTCATTATAAATGTAAAGCGACAATACAGTAGCTTAATCTGCTACACAATGTGAATATTTGTAAAGAAATATCCCCATATAAACATGGATACGAGTGTATGGCTCATAAAGTACCACAGTTTTGGGGAAATGGAAAGTGTTTAAGAACACATTGTTAGTTTATTTGTTTTCTATTTTGTTTTTATTTATATTTTCATGTTTTAATAAATTGCTTTAAGCAGTGCTAGGTTACAGGTTTTATGTATATTTTTGTTAAGGGGAGCCTTCCATAACTTTTGCTGCTTTCTCCTTCATTTAAGAATATCCAACATTAATACCAAGAAGGGCATAAGACTCCCAGGCAAATTGAATGTGTGTGCCTGTAATAGACTTCAAATTCACTATGATGGTGTAATATAGTCAGAGCTATAGATTAAGCTGTCTTTTAAACTCACTACAGTGTCCTTTGTGTCCCTCTAGGTAAGTTATATCTGACTAGTCAGTCAACTCCTAGACAACAAATGCATTTTCTTTGGGAGAGNCGCCGGGCCAATTCCTATTGCGGCGAGAATGCAAAAATGCTGGAGTTGCGTGGGGCTCGTGACGAGGATAAGAACACGTTTGGGTAGGGGCTCTCCTTGGCCAGCTGGAAACCCCCCCTATAACTCCCAGGGCTTGGTGTTTCCCGCCTCATGCCTTACAGCAGGGAGAGAGGGGCAGTTCCAGTGAAATGGGACGGGTCTCCGCAATAAAAACAAAGTCATAGGGCCCACCTATGGGCGCGTTCAGCAGCTGTGAGTGGGCTGTGGGAGGTGCCGAGTTGCATAGGTTTACCTTTGTCCCCTTTGCTGGATTCTACTTTGCTGACAACGGAGGTTAGCGGCCTGAGACCAGACGATCGGAAGGTGTCGTGGCACCTTTCTTGTCGCCGCTCCGTCAAGCGTTCATCTATTTGTAATGCTAAAGTGACAAGCTCCCCCCAAGTGGCAAGGAGTGCAGTGAATGATAACTGATATTTTAAATCATCATTTAATCCCCTACGGAACATGACCTGCAGGACCTGATCGGGCCAATTCAACTCTACTGCTAATTGCTGAAACTTCGTAACATAGTCTAACAAGGGCCCCTCCCTTGTTTTAGCCCCATGATGGCAGTCTCCGCATCTTTAGCATGATGCAGATAGTAAAAAAGGAAGGAGAATCCACGAATAAATCTTTTATAGTCCATTAAGAGGGGGCTTTTCTGAGTCAGTAAAGGCATGGCCCAAGCTAGCGCCATGCCGCCCATTATGCCAATAACAAAAGCCACCTTTAGAGCATAGGTGTTGTAAGTCTTGGGCTGTACCAAAAAGGTAAGCTCACAAAGTGCCAAAAAACCCTTAAAGGCACGACGATCCCCAGAAAATTTGGTTATTGTTGGGCCCTTGGGTTCCCAGGGAATGCACGCAGTAGCCCCCTCCAGCCCCGCAAGTGGGGCAGCCGGCGGGGGCGGCGGCAGAGGCAGGGGCGATGCCGCCACCTCAGCCCGTTGCTCCTTAATGACCTGGACTTCCATGGCCAATGCTTGCATTGCCCTAGTTAATTATTTTACCTCCGCTGCTAACTGCTCCATAACCAGGTCGGAGGGGGGGAGGGGGAATAGGGGTAATTTAAGCTGGTGATACTGTGAGGTTCGGGGGAGCCTGGAATTAGAAGGGAAAGGGTAGGATTGGTCCCAAACCACAGACACTCGGAACAACATGGTTGAGCTAAGAAACAAACCCTCAGGATCGTATATGGCCTTTTGGATATAGAATCCCCAGCCTAGGTCATCACGGGGTCTCTGGAGTGAACACCAACCGGTTGCTGTGAATATGACCACGCATTCAAGGGGAAAGGAAGGGAAGGGGTGTGGAGTGGGTGAGGGAGGAACACCGATGTTGAACCCCAAGAAGGGGGAAAGGGATAGGGCACACTCACTTTCAAAGGACACAAGGATGTGAGACTCAAAGCAACAAAAGGGATTCAGACTTACCAGGTTGGAGGAGGGGTACTCACAGCAGGCTCGCACCACCCACTCACTACAGTCACACTCCAAGCACTCAGTCCACACAAGCTCAGGAACAAGGAAACAGGCACAAGGTACAGCAGGGAGGGCCGGTCTCACGGGGTCAAACTCCGATCACCAGCAACGCTATGATGCTGGTGAGCCGCCTTTATTCACTTCTTGAAACCGGCACTGCAGGTGCAGTGAATTCCGCGGTCCCGGGGGCAAGGCGTGGGGCGTAGTTTCTGCCCTGTGTGGCTGCATCTCTACAGCCACGCCCCTTGGCACAGCGTGAGTGTGTAGGGGCGTGTTTGTCCTGTCCGCTGCTTCAGCAGCAGCCTCCTGCAGCAGCGTTCTTGGCGCTCCCGGGACCGGTGATCATACATCCGGAGGAAGGAGGGCCTGGGCAGATCGGTTAGGGGATGATCCGCTGTGAGGGTGTGTGGTTCCCTGGTGCCGTGTGGCTCGCGAGCCCCCCTTCCTCCTTGCCGACTCCTGACAGGAACTGAGTCAGAAATGGTTAAAATATACTGTATACCCCATACGGTACACATTTTTTAACAGTAATGCAGTGTGGAGGTGGTAGATTCTCCATTATTTGAAGTGTTTAAATCAAGCCTAGATGTCTTTCCAGAAGATATCCTCTCAATAAATTAAATGTTAATGACTTGATTCAGGAATCATTGGGTGAAACTCTGAGTGAAAACAAACGAGAGATTAGCCTGCTGGTGTCCAGGTTCGCTCTGTGGAGCCCTCATGCAGCCACCACACAATAGGACAGATGGGCAGGTGCCACGCTCTGCTCCCCTCTCCTGACGCACAGCCACAGTGACCTCCTGGGTACAGGAAATCACCCCTCCTGTGGTTTTTGTCCGTTTTCTTGTTCATTTTCACTTTTTGGAATGCTCCAAAAAGTGTAAGTAAACAGGAACAGTACCTGTGAGACCAAGGGTGTTTTCTGACGTGATGGCACTGAAGTGCAACCACGGACTCACCTGGTCCATAGTGGGTCCGGGACCATGGCCAGAATCTGTCCAGGCCCCTGAACTAATGTGATAGGGGCCTGGCCACCAGGGATGGCGGGGAGCCGGGCCGACATGCGGCAGCCCGGCACCACCCCCACACTCAGCAGTGTGCTCCCCTCCCTGACAGGAGGCCAATGGCAGCCACCATGGAGCCCGGCCCCCTGACCACTCTAAATTGTAGAGAGTAAAGCAGACTTTCAAACATGAAAGCCCATTTTACTTCTGGTCAGGCAGCTGGATCCCAACTGTTATGGCAGCTAGCCCAAGCTGTGACTCAAGGACTTCCCCAAGTCACAGCCTGGACTAGCTGCCACTATGGTTGAGATCCAGCCCATGCTAACATCTGGCGGGCGCAAATGAAAGTGATGGTGGCCTGTGGAGCAAAATGCACTAAACCATGCTAAAGCCAGCCACTGTTTTGCATATGAAAACACCCTGAGAGTGAAGGGAGCAGCCGAACTGCTCTAGCTGCTCTGCCTGGATTGCTGTAGGTGCTCTGGTCCTGGCAGACCTGTACACATGCATAGGCTGCATACACCTTAACAGATGGAAGGGGACTACATGGGCATGCATTTGCCCGCTTTAGCCAGCACGAACCTACATGGCGGGTTCCTCATTCTCCAGACTGACACCATGAGTGGGAACCATGGGAGAGGGGAGTGGAGGGTGCGGCAGCCATGTAATAGACAGGCGGGTGGCCACCCCTCTGATGGTGGCCTAACGTGGGCTACTCTCTCATCTGTTAACATTCTCTATAGCCTGTGTCTGTACCTATGCAAGAGGTCAGACTGGATTATCATAATAGTCCCTTCTAACCTTAAAATGTATGAACCTTGCATTTGCTAAGGGACCTACAACAGTGTCCAACTCTGAATGGTATAAAAACTAAGGACAAAGAAATTAAGTTTGGGTGGCTGACTCATAAGTAAGTGCAGGTGACAGAAACTAGTGGGGGAGGGGGAATGAAAATTAGGAGGAATATGAAATATCGTAGATTGACTAAAATAAAGGTTGCTCGAGTTTATAAGAAGGTGAAGATGGCCACATTATTTTAACCATTTGACCAGGACTGACATAAACGGTTGGGAACATGGCAAATGTCCCTAAATAAATAAATAAAATTGAGAAGTAGACAAACTGACCAAATAGATATACTCTTGCTAACTCAAAAGTTAATAACTTAATTCCAGAGTCCATTGTAACTCTGGAATAACTTTACGGAGGAATATGTTGTAAGTTTTCATGTATTTCCCGAAGTGTATTATCTTCATTATACCCCTTCTGAGATATTAGGAATGTACTTTGAGAAGCATTAGCAGCACATCCCTGCGGTTCACTCAGGTTCACATCTTCATACCAGATATTATTGTATAACATTCAATGTTGGCCCTATTTAAAAGTGTAACTTAGATGGAAACACCTCTTAAACCCAATTTCAGTTAGCAAAATAAAACTGATTTTGTGATCAAGCTCCATCCAAACTTGCAGTTGAGTTTCAGCCTGTGAGGTGGTAGTACCTTACTCTGAAACATTGCTGCTATGGCAGGCTAGATAAACGGTGTTTTACTTGGTTGAAACTAAATTTCACTAAAGAAAAATAGTCTTGTATAGCTTTCAAAAATAGAGAAATGTGTGGGGAAAGAGGACTAGAATGAACCTTCTTAAACTGACCTAAAGAACTCTTTGTAATGGCTTCATAAATCCTCTGAATTAAGACAATTTTGTTTCCTCTTTCTCCTCATTATATTGATATGTAAAATGTTTTCTCCTTTCATGGACAAAGATGCAGTTACTTTAATTTTAATATCAAATCAGGGTCACAGTTGCTTTAAGCAAGTGAGGTTGTTGTAAGTACTGCTGTTGACCATTAATTGAAGTTGATTTGCATGGTAATAGCACTTTTCTCACTGTATTTCATGGTGAGTGTGGCAGAGTAGGTGCTCATTTGGGTACTGGCCCTTTAAGAGGCCAACGTGAGGCCTCTGGGTCACACCTGGGCAGGGCAGGGCATGGCAGGGCAGGACAGGGCAGGGCCAAGTCAGCCCAGATGTTTAAAACCTCCGACTTACACAGTTAAAGGGGGCTGCAGAGAGAGAGAGAGCCTGGGGAGGCGCTGTGTCAGTGGGAGAGGGAAGGGGGGTCAGGGGAAGAGGAAAGGGGAGGACCACCCACACAACTTTCATGCACCCAAACGGGGCCCACTCTCTTGCTGTGTTCGGTGCTATGGGGGAAACAATGCACGTCAGGATAGAACGGTGGCTTTGTCAGGTCAGGCCTCTATCATCATAGGGTGCAGAGCATAGGAAGGAGAGTGTGGCCTTGTACCCTCCACGCACTCTATGTCCGCTCACACACAGGGAGGGGAAATTGGTAAGAGTAGTGCTGGACTGGTGGGGGATAACAGTGCACGGTACCGGGAAAGTGCACAGGGGATGGGGTTTCTCGCTCGCCAGGGAGTGAGGAAGGAAGCCTTGGTGGGGGGACTTGCACCGCGCACACCCACAGCACCCTAATACCCAGACAAACACCTGTCTCTTATACACATCTAGATGTGTATAAGAGACAGGTCATGTATTCCACACACTTAAAACACACACAAATATCACCAAAGTTTCACTTAGCTTGCTCACTGGCCGGTTTCTCTGCTCTGATTACCAGCTGTCTCTTATACACATCTAGATGTGTATAAGAGACAGGTGTAGAGCGGTGCAACGATACAGGTGGCAATCCCAGGTCAGATGAGGCTGGCGGGCAGTCAGTGCTACAGCCGGTTGCCTTAGCAACCTGCTGCCTCGGGGATCCCCCAGGCACTGGTGCCACCGCCTCCGCCACAGGAGGTGCAGCGACTTGGTAAACGCGGGGGGGGGAGGCCCCCAGGCGGGGCCCATGGCCCCGCAGCCCACCCCACAAGTAAGCATGGCAGCACGGGATGACACTCTGGGAAACTGGCTTGCGAAGTAAGAAACCCAAGCAGACTGATATGAGTGGGGAGCTCTGTGTGGACTATAGGGTGGGATAAAAGGAACTGTAAGCTTGTATATAAGGTGCAGGATTATTGCAACACTTGTGAATAAATGGTCACTTAAGCTAATTCCCAGTGTGGTTCTGACTGCTTGGGGTTTTGGATCCTGAAGGGCATTACCCAGGGTCAAGGGGGACCTGCCACAGTGAGAAAATACAAGCAAATGGAATATAATTTTGGAATGTCCTTGTAAATCCAATTTTTTTGACTATACACCTTCACCTTCTCTGTAAACTAGGGAAGTTGCTTTTTCTCATCCACGTTAAATAAAATTACTCTTTAATGGAACTGTCATCTGCCTGCTGATGAACTATTGTCCTGAAGGGACAATTGTGGTGTTAATAAAAATCAAAGATAGAAAATTAACTCTTAAACAACTTCATCTTTTTGCAGACTTAGCTTAAGAGAGTACACCTCCTTGATTTTTGTTTATTTTCTATGATTCTGAAATATTAATATTCAACGCTGAGTAGTTATTACATAGGAGAAGAGTGGGAAATGGAAAAACTGGACAACATAATTTGATCATACAGTGTTTTCACATTCCATATAGGGGGAAAGAGCTTTAGTGCAAACATCCTTATGGGAAAAAACCTTCTCAAATGTTATAGAACTCGACCTTAAAAGAAGATCCAGCCTCGGGTGCAGAATGCAACTGCATTCTCCTTGTGTCCAAAGCCTATTAATCTCAAGGAAGGTGACACTCTGACTTTTACAGTATCTGACATGTGAGAGTGAGACAGAATCCTCCCTGCTGCCTGACAAAAACAAAACAGAGTGAGATGGCTCCTAGCTCTTTATCCCCAGATTTCAGAACTGTTACTGAGGGAGGGTGGGAGGGGAACCACTTGAACAGCCATTTCCAGTGGAGAATGTACAAACTCTACTGCTTTTATCTACCCCACATCATGACTATTGATAAAATAATGGGATGATATAACAAAGTTTCCCTAGAAATTTTCAGTAATTATTACTAAGATTTTTTGATGTGTTTTAATAAACAACCATACTAAAAAAAAAACCTATACTCCCTAAATTTGGCTTACACCAATACACATCCTTGGGATGATTCTTTCTCCATCATTCAAAATCAATGGCAAAATGCCCATTGACTTCAATGGAGTCAGGATTATGCACACTGGAAAATTGAGATGTAATTATTGTTGTTTTGATTTGATATATTAGCTTTTTTTGCCCCCCCCCACCACCACCACAGTAGCAGCTCAGGGTGGCTCACAACAGCTAAAATCATATAAACATAATAAACATACATAACAATAATCAATAATAAAACCCAATAACAATTAAAATATAAAATCAATACAAACACATCCCAGGTGGAGCTAAAAAAAACCCAACTCCCCACCCATCACCTGTCTCCCTTGCCAAACACCTGGCAGAACATCCAGGTCTTACACTGTCTGTAGAAGGAGGAGAGGTTCAGAGTCAGGCACCGAGAATGCCCCCCCCTCATCATCACCACTCGGGATATCCTGAGGGACTTGGAGGCAGGCTCCCCCAGCCGACCACAGGGGTCGATCCAGGACCCACGGGGTGAGGAGATTCTGCAGGTAGGCAGGTCCCAAGCCATTTAGGGATTTATAGGTCAAAACCAACACTTTGAATCAGGCCTGGAAGACCCGGAAGACTATCGGCAACCAGTGCAGAGAATGGAGCACCGGTGTAATGTGCTCATGGCGACCCATCCCTGTGAGGAGACAGGCCACTCCATTCTGCACCAGTTGCAGTCTCTGGACCATCACCATCCAGTCTTGAGGTGATGAAAGCATGTATGATGGTGGCTAGATCGGAGTTCGAGATATACGTCTGAAGCCATCGCCCCAGATGTAATTCGCAGAATGCACCCTTTGCCACAGCTGCCACCTGGACATCCAGGTGGTTTTAAAACTAATAGAGGAGAAGTTTAGTCTATATTTTTAATACCAGATATTTAACACCAGGCCTTTTCATCTGATGAGTAGTCATTGAAAATTTTAGAAACATTTTTGCAGAACAAGCTACTAAACTACATTTTCTAAACAAGATACTTGGCACAATTCAAAGTGCAGTTTAAAAATGGAAATTTCTCAGTGTAATACATATTTAATAATTTAATAATAGTTGTATGGAAGACGTAGCAAGTCCATGAAATGTTACGAACCATGGCAGTTCAAACATATCCGGAGGTGTTTTTACACATAGGATATTTCCAAACATAGGGTGTCTTTACACGGGCAGCTGTCCTGCCTCTGTCCTGCTTCAGCCCTGGGTGGGCCATCTGTTAAAAGGCAGCCAGCCAGATGTGCAGGTGAAGCAGGAGGGCAGGTTGTTCCTGCTCTGGGGCAGCCTGCCAGCCGTGCTCCAGAACATCCAGGAGCAGCACCAACAGAGTGGGCAGCCTAACCCTGGGGCGCCAGCTGGAGGCAGAGCTGCCGTCCATCTACTCAGTGGACAGCCGATGCAGCCCTCCTCTCGGCTGGGGGTTGCCAAGACCTGTTATCTTATCTTGCCTCTCTGAATCCACATCCTGCTGTAGGTTTGGGGTTAACCTCCAGGCTCCAGCTCGAGCCACTGTTCTTGGGCGAGCTCCTCTGTACTCCTCACTGCTCTGCTTCTCGCTCCTCTGCTTGGAACAGTCCTCTCTGGGCGCAATCCTCTGCAACACCACCCTGCTCCAGGATCTTACCGCCTTGGGGAACACTAGTATAACAACTAGCAAGGCATGCCTGCATTCTACACCATATGTAACAGGGCTCCACTTCTCCATTGTGGTAAGTATATGCAGGATCAAGCCCAAGGGATTGGTACTTTACATAGTCCATACAGCAGAGACTAGCTCAACACAGCAAGATGGCAGCAGGGGGGCTGCGCCCTTGACAGCAACCAGCTGTGATCTTATGGAACTGGATGGAGCCAGAGCTGTGTCAGCGCGACTTGAGGCAGCAAGAGCAGCAGACCCAAGGAGCTGAGAGGACTTTGTCAAAGAGACAGAGAGCATGAGAGAACAAGTCCTGGGGTGTTCCCAAATGGTGAGCCTCGAGGGACTGTTACTGCTGTGGGCAACGGGGACATTTGTATAGAGACTGTCCCTTGATAATGGAGAGGTGTTGCCCTAGAACAAAGCCCCTGAGAGGAGGATACCTATGGAGCCATTGTCCCTTAAAGAAATGGACTCTGGGAAGCCAGAGAGGGCCAGGTATGGGACTAGAAGCCAAGACTTTGAAAAGGCCAGTGTGGTGAAGCCGACCTTGGGAAAGCCCTGCTAGGTTTGTCATAAGCCATGACATCTGAAGAGAGACTGTCCTAAAAGGAAAAAACAAGAGATGAAGGGACAAAAGAGTAACTTAGCCACCTGTGAAATAACAGCCTGGAGGAAAGGGATTGGCACTCACATAGTCCATACAGCAGAGCCTAGCCCAACATAATCCCTGGCTGGCTCTCCCAGAACTCACATCCAGGCACTCTTCAGGCTCTCAGGTCCAGACCTCTTTCCTTCCCAGCGACCAGGTCAGCCAGCCTCTCCAGGAGATGTATTCTCCTCACTAGTCAGGAGCATATTGCCCTTCCTGGGACTGACTTTCTTCTTATAGCACTGTCCATGTCCCAAACATTCTAATTTCCTCTTCCTATGTGGTGGCCATTTTAGGTGTCCCACATGGCAGGCGCCATCTTGTGACACAGCCCTGCCACATGGTGGTGCCAGGACAACACCCAGCCGAGAGCAGGGCTGCATCGGCTGTCCACTGAGTAGACAGATGGCAGCTCTGCCTCCAGCTGGTGCCCCACGGTTAGGCTGCCAACTCTGTTGGTGCTGCTCCTGCATGTTCTGGAGCACGGCTGGCAGGCTGCCCCAGAGCAGGAACAACCTGCCCCCCTTCTGCTTCACCTGCACATCTGGATGGCTGCCTTTAAAAGGATGGCCCATCCAGGGCTGAGGTGGGACAGAAGCAGGACAGCTGACTGTGTGAAGATACCCTATGTTTGGAAATATCCTATGTGTAAAAACACCTCTGGATATGTTTGAACTGCCATGGTTCATCACCTTTCATGGACTTGCTAAGTCTTCCATACAACTATTATTAAATTATTAAATATGTATTACACTGAGAAATTTCCATGTTTATTGTTATTTATATGCTTTTAACTTTGTTAGCCGCCATGAGCCGCCAGAGGCAGGAGGTTGTGCAGGATATTGTTTTAATTGTAGTTTTATAATTGTTTGTTTTAATATGTTTTAAAATGCTGTGAACCGTCCTGAGATGCCTAGGGCAGAAGGGGGCGGCATATAAATGTTAGAATAACTATAAATAAATAAATAAATAAGATATCAAGTGCCAAAAATAACTAACTAAATAAATAGAAATGTATTTATTTATTTATAAATAAATATTTATTTATAAATATTTATTTATTTGTTTGTTTATTTTGCTATTCTTTTACCCCGCACCCTCCTGCTCACAGAGCAGCTCGGGCCAGCTTACAAGATATACAACAGTAATAACAACAATAATAAAAAAAAGAAACACACAATATACAATTTAAAATTCATTAAAATGCTAAAAGTATACAAAAAGGGCAGAACCCCCTCTCCCAACCCACCCTACCCATCTCCCTCTCCAAAGACCCGGCAGAACAAGACCTCCGGAAAGAGGGGAGGTCCAGGGCCAAGCAGGCCCCCATCGGGAGGGAATTCCACAGCCTAGGAGCGGCCACTGAGAACGCCCTCTCCATCGTCACCACCCGGAAAACCCAGGGAACTTTGAGTCAGGTGTCTCCGGCCGACCACAGGGGCCGCAATACGATCTGGGGCCTGAGGCAGTCCCACAGGTAAGCCAGGCCCAGGCCATTTAGGGCTTTATAGGTCATTACCAACACCTTGAATTGGACCCAGAAGATAATAGGCAGCCAATGCAGAGCTGGTGTAATGTGTTCACGACGACCTGTCCCTGTTAAGAGACGGGCTGCTGCATTCTGCACCAGCTGCAACCTCCGGACCGTCCCCAAGGGTAGCCCCACATAGAGTGTGTTACAGTAGTCTAATTGAGAGGTAATATTTATTTATTTTATCAAATTTCTACCCCGCCCCTCCTAAAACAGCTCAGGGTGGCTTAATAAAGGCATGGCTGATGGTGGCCAGATCTGAGTCCGAAACATACGGCTGCAGCCATCGTACCAGATTTAACTGGCAAAATGCTCCCCTCACCACAGCCTCCACCTGGAGATACAGGCGGAGCTGTGGGTCCAGGAGCACCCCCAGACTATGGACCTGTGTGGCCAACGGGGAATAAACCCCATCAATGACAGGAGCCGCCACCAACCCAGTGTCAGCGGCGCCCGGGCCCATGCCGGGACCCCCAAAGCACCCCCACGAAACCCAGCCCAGCCCAGCAGCTCACCGGAGCCAAGAGCCCTTCCCTCGACGGCGCAGGCGGCTAGGGGAGAGCCGCGCATCGAGTGCACGCCACCGGCAGAACGCCGGCGAGAAGACGTCCCTCCAACGCCCCCACAAGCACTGGAGGAAGGGCCTGGGTCTGTGGCCACGCCCCCGCCAAAGACCAGCCAGGCGGGGCCTGCTCCGGCCCCGCAGGAAACACCCTCACAGCTAGCGCCGCCGCCAGGGCTCCAGGTGCGGCAGATAACCACGCCCCCCACAAGCAATTATTCTGTGGGGATTCCCCCGCCCCCGCGGCGCCGCTCAGAGCGGCTGCGGGCACGCACGGGGGCGGGGCTTAGGGAATAAGAACCAGCGCCGCCTGAGAAGCGGCGCTGGTGATTGTAGAAACCGGCCCTTGACTGAGCGTGACCGAGAGTGAGCGTGACAGAGCCTTGAATGCTTGTAACCCCGACCATTGCCCGAGCGTGTGTATTCCTTCCTACGTGAACCTTGTGATTTCCTGAGTGCGTGCAGAGTGAGTACCCGAGAGAGAGCCCTTCCAGAAACTTGTGTGGTGCCCTTATCTTTGGCGGTGAGTGACCCGTGTCCGTTCTCCCTTCCCCCCTCCTGGGGCCCCGCACCCCCTGGGGTGGAACCCCTCACTCCCTGGTCCTTTTGTGTTATACTGCGTGTTGCCTGCGAGTGTGGGGCAGCCTTGGGTTCTTGGTCAGCAGCGCCTGATGATGATAGGGGCTCGTTCTCTTTAATTAGAGGTAAGAGCCCACACACTATCCTGACGGGCATCCTACCACCGGTCGCTCCCGTGCTGACCTCGATACCCCAGGGCCGTTTGCGTGTACGTGTGCGTGGAACCCTTTCCCCTACCCCCGGTAACA
>QEPC01001413.1:1492325-1506657 GCA_003113815.1 Sphenodon punctatus
GGTTCAGTCGACCGAACTATTCGAGTTCGGTCCGAACTCTGAACTTCCGAACCGCGTTCGCCCATCCCTAAGGACTACTCTCAGCAGAGCAGTAAGCATACCCACACCTTCGGCATTATATGCAGACTCCCAAGTATGGCAGTTGATGTGTGTGTTTTTATCCACCCTTTTGCTATGGGTTGGATATAATATGTTGAAGTCCCCATCAGGCTGTTCAAGTAGCAACTACTCAAGTAGCTGTGCTTTCACACATCTGTCTTCCTCAAGTAGCAATTGGCTACCCTCTTCGCTCTGCCCGGGCAATCATGTTGCATCCTGGGATGATAATCCAGTGTGCATTGTTCTAGAAAGAACAAAGGGCCACTAGGGAGTGTGGGAGGTCTCTGTTCATAGTCCTGCATGCCTCTCATGGAGTCAAAGGCCAATAACAGACCAGGAGTTGCCCCTTGCTATTTGATTCTAATGAAATGCACACAACAGTTACTGTTGGATAGCAATGTTAAGTAGCCCATTCCAGTTTTAGAAACAGCCTCTTTCTGTTTGATAACTGAACATTTGTGAGATAGCAAAGCTTTCATGTGAACATCAAGGACAGAGCAAGGGAAATTTTCTGTTTGACCAAAACTATGTGTGAAACTACTTTAAGTTCTCGTATAACTCCACCTGTTGTGATATCTTGGCACTTTCTGAAAAGAAAAGAAAAACACAGGCAGTCCTTAATTTGTAAAAACAAAGGTGCTGGTAATCAGGCCTACTCTGGAAGTCCCATCCCTTGACCCTGAATATGCGATGTTCAGATCAGCTACCCTGTCATGCCCCATGATTCCACCAACCCCAGTTCCTGCCCCTACTTTGCTAGCCCTTACTCAGGGCTAGATTCATTTTGTTGTAAGCCACCCTGAGCTGCCTGTGGCAGAAGGGGCGGGGTAATAAGCTTTTAAAATAAATAAATAAATGATGGGACCGGCAATCAGCTGTTTGCGATGCTGATCAGCTCAAGCTCTGTCAGGGGAGCTGAGGCTGATGTCTTTGCATCTTGGAGAGGAGCAGCAGTGACAGGGTCTGGAAGGGGTGGTGCGTGCTGGGGCTTCACCCTGCTATGAAAAGATGTTCCAGGGCTGAGCCCTGTAAAGCTCTGACACAAATTAAACCCTGAGCACAGAAAAAGACACGACATTTATCTTCAATTACAAAACAACATGCTTCTTTGTAACACCGCCCTGCCCCTACAACAGATGGAGGGCGGATGTTTTCTGATTTTGTATGAAATTGCCATTCAGCATCCTCAAATGAGTATAGTTAAGTGCAGACTTACTGAGCAGGAAGGAATTGTCTATATCTTCATAGCAGTTAGGAAATGGAAAGAGGTCTTTAATTTCACTAGACTGGTCATTGACTTAGCTAGTTTATTGAGAGCTGCAAGATACTTCCTTCAGCAGCTTCCAAGAACATGAGACAGTAGCTCAGCGTGCATTCTCAATAGCAGCCTTTTTGATGGCTTATATATTTTCTTCAACCTCTTAAGGGATATCGTGGTCCTTGTACTAATACTTCTTGAAAAACCTTGTTGAAGGATTTCTTAGGCTGACTCCATGGCTATATAAAAGATTGCAAGTGGTTCTTCCTCTCCTGGCTGGGCTGGGAGCTTGTGGGGATTTTTATATATTTTTATATCCTTCTGTTTTATATGGTTTTTATGCGGTAACTCACCCAGAGCCTTAGGGGAAGGGCAAAATAGAAATTTAAATAAATTATTCTGAAAAACCACAGAAAGCATTACATTTTACCTACATACTACTGAAGCACATTTATTTTACACACTATTTAATACCTTCCTCCTCTGGGTACATTAGAAACATGTGAAACTATATTCTGCAGCTTTGAATAATGGTAAACAATTCACAGAAAATAATTACCAGCTTAAGAGATAATAAATTGATTCAGCTATGCATGAAAAGGAAAGTTTTTATCTTGGCTGTTCCAAAAAGGTGTATGTGTGTGCCACACATGCACGCATGCATGCACACACTCATACACGGAGAATAGTAGATATTCCATCAGATAAGTGTATGTATATGTGTATTCAAATAAGTACTTGACCCTTATAATTATTCATAATGAGCCACTACTGTCCCTCGATTATTGGTGTCTCAAATTATTTGAGCCAGCTAGGAATACCACAGTATAACTATTATTATTAGTGATAGTAGTAGCAGCAGCAACTTTGTTCTTATTATCATTACTACTAATTACTAATATTTTGTCCTTGTGTAAGTTGTGTGTTTTTATTTTTATTTTTTTTTTTTGTTTTTTGGTCAAAATTTGTTGAGACCTATGGTTGTAATAAATACATTTTACTACTATTACTACTACTACTACTGATTACTAAGAACATAATAAGTGTCATACTGGGTCAGACCAATGGTCTATCAAGCCCAGCATCCTGTCTCCGACAGTGGCCAATCTTGCTCGCTTGGGACTTGAAGTACAGGTCGCAGTGGAGGAATCCATTCCCTGTTCTTCACTCTCAGTTCCTGACAGTCAGAGGTTACATCCCACAACCTACTTGGCTAGTAGCTGTTAATGGACCTACCCTCTAAGAACTTTTCCAATCCTTTTTTAAAGCCAGCTTATACTAGTGGCCTTGACCACATCCTCTGGCAACAAATTCCACAACTTAATTGTGTATTGAGTGCTTTCATTTATTTGTTGTAAATCTGCTGCCAGTGAGTTTCATGCCGTGCCCCCTAGTTCTAATACTATTTGAGAGGGTAAATAACTGCTCCCTATTTACTCGTTTCACACCACTCAAGATTTTATGAACTTCTATCATATCCCTTCTCAGTCTCTTTTCCAAGCATAACAATAAAAACAGCAACAACAACAATAAACAATGTAAATAGTTCCCCTTTTGGTACTTACAAATATTTCCCCAATAGATACTGCAGTCTTCCATGGATTAGGAGACTCCAGTGTTCTGTTTGATTAAGCTATTCAGATTTTTATACTTCACACAGTATCGTGGTATTAGATGTATTGCAGTAAATTCTGGTTTGTAATAGCCCCCATTTAAATCAGTAGGAATTGCACAAGGTATGCATGCATATCCAGAGGACAAATCTTTTTCTTTTTCTTTCTTTCTTTCTTTCTTTCTTTCTTTCTTTCTTGTTGTTATTATACCAGTAATGTACCTGACACTGTACAATCAATAGAGGCAGGTCCCTACCTCAAGGGCTTATGGATCTAGGAAAGCCAAGGGAGACGATGGGTAAAAACAGATGTGACAGTGGTGAGGTGCCTCCCCAGGCCACCCTGGGGCGAACCACTGCAGCCACCACTCCTCAAGTTGGTGGGGAGGGCTGTTCACACGAACAGCCCTCCCCCTGTAACCTGGGCATGGGGGCTGACATCACAGGTCCCCCCATGCCGTGGGTCAGCACAAGGAGCTGTCCACATGGGACAGGACTCCCAGGCCAATGCTGCTGAGCAGGATCAAGTCCCTAGGAAGAGCTGCTGCCAAGCAACAGATGGGGGGAGGGCGGCTCCTCGCCACCCCCAGCAGCTGTTTGGCATATACACCCAGCCCATCAAACAACTGATGGGCACTCTTTGCCCCCCCCATCAGCCGTTTGGCACACTCACCTGGCCCACCAAACAGCTGATTGATGGTGTTTCTTGGGGGCCCCCATTAGCTGTTAAGCAGGTTGGGTGAGCTGAGCATGCTCCTCTGGGCCTGATCCACTGACTCCACCTCACAGCAGGACTGGGCAGGCCTAACTGATGTTTGGGTGCCCATTAGCCTAGTTTAGCCCGGGTTGGCAGGCCTTAGTCCAGGCTGTGTCTTCAAGCTTCTCAAGCTGATGCATCTCATAGCAGCCAGTCACCCTGGGGCAGACACGGGCAAACATCTGGCAGTGACAGAACAAACATGCAGTTGAGTTGTGGGCTAACACGGGCTTTAAGGAGTTAGGGAAAGCCTGACAGTAGAGGGGTTTGCATGGAAGAAGGGGTGAACACATTTTGAGGAGCAGGTGACAGGGGCAGCAGAGGAGAAGCGATGCTCCCAGGTGGGAATGTGGTGGGAAACAAGAGCCGAGAGGAAAAGGAGAGCAAAGCCATAAAGTGTCTTGATAAGGAAAAGACAAGGAACTTGTGGTGAATGCATTAGGGTAGAGGGAGCCAGTGGAGGGCAGAGAGGAGCGGCTGAATACGGTCAAGGTGACAGGCAAGATGGATGACCTTGGTAGTGGAACCAGTAAGAAGGAAGTTGCAGTAGTCAAGGCGAGAGATAAAACTGCTTTTTGGACTTGTAATACTAATTTAGTGTTAAGGATTCTTCAGCTGTGATTGCATTGTTGAACCTGTCTTCTGATTGTAGGCAATAGCCACAATCCTAAATTTGTGGGCACCACCGCACATACATGTGTGCACACACTGTGCCAGGGCTGTGCAAGGCTTGCTTGCGCACATGTGCCAGTCTGCAGGGCTTGGGCCTGGCTCCAATGTCAATGGAAGGTGAAAATGTATGTTTAATTTTGTCATTTAATTATGTTTTAATATTTCATTTTTTTCTTGTTTATTATTATTATTATTATTAGCAAGCATTTATATAGCAAAAGCAATGTACCTGGCGCTTTACAAAGTAGTTGAATAGACACGGTCCCCACCCTAGGGCTTACAGTCTGAGAGATGGGGGAGGGGGTGTTGTATAGATTTTCACTTAAATATTTGTAATGAATGTGGTTCCCCCCAAATATGAACATGTGGCAAGAAACAACAATATATAGACAGTGAGTATGATTCTTTGGTTGTTTAGCAGCAGTGCTAGCTCTTAGCACTGGCTTGAGTCCTTTTAAAGGGAATGGGCTAAGTGCTTGCGCCAATGTTGATTATATCCTTTATATATGTATCTGGTTCTTAAGTCTATAATATACAGTACAGTATAATAAGTGGTCTTCCATGCTCTTCTTACGTATAGAAAATATTAGAATGAAAATGCTGAGTTTCATTATTTACTGCTCTGAAACATTTCCTAGTAATTTGCAGCTGTACAAAGTGGGTGTAATGTTCTTCCATGTAAAAATGCCAGCATTTGACATCCATTTTTCAGTCACTCTGCACAGGTGTAAATGTCCTCACAAGGCCTGAAACTATGGAGAATCAAACCCACTGCCTCTACTGTACAGTGCATGGTGATTACTCCGAAGCTGTGGAATGTTGTGGGAGGCCTATAACTGGAGGATTACATTATAAATATGCATATTTAAAATATGAATAATTTTGAAATACAAGGGAGAATGCAAACTAGTTCATCTGCTAGTATTCAATTCCAAAAGGAAGAGAAAAATGGTATTTTTGAAAGCAAAGAGAAAATTCAGTGGCAGCAACATAAAAATCTCAAATAGGCAACAGAGAATCTCCCCCCCCCCACCCCACCCCGAATGTTTGTCTTTTAAAAGAAGCCTTCACATTTTTTTTCCCCTGCAAACATTTGCCTCATTGTGCTAGCTCTCAGAATAGCAGGAATTGTTAATTGAAATGAATAAACTGATTGCTAAGCAAATGGACACAAACTCACAAACAGGCTAATTGTTGCACTAGAATGCATCTGTTGTCAACCTTTGCAGGTTGCCTATGCGGTTCCATTAGTCCCATTGGTACTTACTGAGGGATTTTTTTTTTTTTTTGGACCAGTAACATAGGCAGCATGAAGGAATAATGAGCTGCATTCTTGGGGTTAGTGAGGAGTCAGCACAAATTGTGGGAACAAATAACAATCAGACAAGGCAGTGTTTTATAACATTGGGGCCGCAATCCATCTTTGGGATCCTTCAAAGCTGGGCTAATAAAGGCCCACTTACAATCCCCAGCAGAGTACAGTTTAATTAAATTTGTCCATTAGAGGACTTTTTACCCCACCCCACCCCTCCCTTTTACATTCCTGAAATTAATTCTTCTGCTTTCTGCCTGTCTTTTTGTCTACATCACAGATGCACTGAACCTTCGTAACCGACAGGTCATCTGTATCACGCTCAAAGTCCTCCAGCACCTGGTTGTGTCAGCTGACATGGTGGGGGAAGCCTTGGTGCCCTATTATCGCCAAATTCTCCCTATCTTAAACATCTTTAAGAATATGAATGGTGAGTTATCCTAGCCATCACTGTGTCTTTCAAGCCCTAAGCCAAAAAGGGGCTTGAGGCAGGGTTAATTAACAACGTAGTTAGGATTTATTACTGCATATAAATCCAAATCCATTTGGAGCTCTAAATAATGGAACCCCCTCTTGCTATTCCCTGGGGATGCAGTAAAATTAACAATTTAATTTATTAGTCTTCACACGTACTGCTTATTTAACACAGTACAGAAGCACTGAAGCAGTTCTGTAATCTTCCAATAATTAAATTGTAAAGTTTTGTAACAGTCTTTTGAGTACATTAATAGATTGCATTTTTTTTTCTTTTCAGTATGTTAGTTGGAAGTCTGCCTTTTGTTTCATTTCTAAATTCTCCTGACCAGGAAAGTTCATTGTTGACTCTTATAGCTTGCTGGTTTAGTAGAGAATAAAAAGAAAATTATTCATTTATTCATTTGGAAAGACAAGAGGTTTCTTGTGATTCCCAAATTCAAAAGCTATCTCATCTCTAGCCAGGCAGGGAACTTTGGAGTTTTTGTTGCAGTTAACGGGTTTTACCAAGGAAGAATTCCAGAACTATTTAATATTCTACACTTCAGTACAGTATTTTTCCCCATACTGCAAAATTAGTACAACACCCTCGCATACCTAGACCAAGCTGCCATTCTTTCTACAATATTGTTCCTGTCTTTAAACCTCTGGTATACTGTCCAACCAATCACCTACTAAGTTATTCTCTGGTAAGATTTATGTTGTTATGCAGTCACGCCGGTTAATAATAACTTAATTGCTGACGGATTTCCATTAAACTCCTTGTGTTTCAGCTAGGCTGTTAATCTCTCTGTTTTCATTACTGCACTATGCCTTACCTAACATTTGCTTCATAATTTCTTCCAGTAAACACAATATGTGTCTGCACATGCGTGCAGAGACTCTAGAGGTTCCTTGGGGGGTTGCTAAAGAAATAAAAGCGTCTAGATTCATATAGTTTGTTCAAAACTGCATATAAGACATTGGCTTAGACAATGGGCCATTATGGTAAGATTTGGGGTGGTACACTGAGTAACATGAATGCAGTGAGTGCTTTTAGATGGACAGCAGCCCCGGTTCCACTCAAACCAGCCCACTTCACCCCCAGGCTGGCCCATCTGTCTAAAGGTGCCCCTGCCAGATGTGCAGCTGGAACAGGCACCAGCAGCGCTCCTGAATGTCCCGGAGCGCTGCTGGCAGAGCGGGCTAGCCAAACCTCGTGATGCCAGGCCCAGCCCAAAGTGGAGCTGCTGTCTGTCTGATGGGCTGACCCATGCTGCAGCTCCACTTTTGTCTGTTGCACAAGACAATGCTATAGAGTTGTGCATGGCAGCCTAGAGCAGCGGGTGATCACCTGCAGCTGAGCTCTGTGGTGCGGGGGGTATGTGTGCTTGCCATGCAGGCGGACTGTGGGCCGCAGACCCTCCCGGGTCCGTCTGAAGCCAACCCAGGCTGGGCTGGAAGTGGGCAGACATGGGGGTGCACCCCCAGAGCAGCTCCAGGGGCAGGCTGCCTCCGCATCCATCTAAAAGCAGCCACAGTGGGATAGAGGAGGGGGGTGGTTTGTCTGGGCACTGAGGAATGTGGAAATGTGCTTAAAAATCTCTATTGTGCCTGTGGAGAGCCCCATTGAGTTCTGTTGTGCTCCTCATGTTGACAGCAATCTGCCCTAATGAGTTTGGTTGCAGCACTGGGGACAAAGAATAGCCCATCAAAAGCAAATCTGTAACTTAATTTGCAGGCAATTTACCTTCTTTTTGCTGTCAAACCAAGTTTGAGATTTTCCACAGAAGCAGGCCATAAACTCTTGAGTCCTCTTCTATTGCCATGCCATTAGATAAATGATGGAGTTATCTTAAAACCCTAGAATGACATTATACAAACGCTTGTTTACTTACGCATGCTTACTATATAAATGAGATATGCTTTGGGGAACTTGTATAGATATTTGATATCCAATGAAATTTAAGACTTGGTATTTGGTAACCAAAGCTACAAAACATACTTATTTGTGAGGGACCAAGGCTCAGGTAAGTGACACATGGTAGTCTCTCACCTAGTCTGTTTTCTTCTCTGCTTACTCTCACAGATGCAACTGTGTAAGGGGATGTGTGTAGCTCTATTTTCTTCTCCCCACCTTCATAAAGCCAAGTGGAGGGCATGGTGAATTCTGCTAGTCTTTATTACAATGGAAACAGGTGGGAAAGAGCCAATGGTTCTTTTCTTATGTTTCTTCATCCTTCTTCTCCCAGGCACTTGGGATTGAGCTGGATTTCAAGCAGAATGTACTATAAAGAGTGTATTCTCCCCAACTCCACACACTGAATCCTGCAGATTCCTCAGTCATGAAATACTTGCTTTTCTGCCCTGGCCAAACACAACTCAGATGACAGTGTTGTGGAACTCTGAATACAGGGCACATAGTTGTGGCTACCTGATTCAGAGCATGTTTGGGTTACACAGGACAGCACTAATTCATGCCAGTGATATAAGGTTCCACGAGGACCTGAGTCCACTGGAAGATCAGACACAGTGGAGCTCTGCTCTGCCAGATTTCCTCTTTGCCCACCTGTGCCCAAATACCTCTCACATTGGGATCAGGAAACACTTAGTGCAGGAGATGATTTAGCTGCCTCTGCAAACTTTACATCACTGCAGTTTCTCTCTACAATTGGAATTTTCAGCTGATTGTATAGACCATTTTAAGGCCACTGTGAACCACCGAAGCAAAGTGATCATGATGGAATGCTGAATACGGCTCACAATACCCATGCATAGGAAAATACATTTCACAGTGGTACTGCTTCCCACTTTCAGACTATTTTGGACCCTGCTAACACATTTAAGCCCTTCAGACCACACATCCTTTTTTAAACATTTGATCCTTTTTGTAAATTCCCAGGGTCGGAAATCAATGTTTCTTCTTTATCTAATGAATGACGGGCTTAAATACTGTTATCTGTTTTTTTAAAACATATATTTTCAGATCTTGCTTCTAAATCTCCACGCGCATGTGTTTCAAACAAAAATGAGAATTATTATTGAAGTTTTGAAAGTATTGCTATACTGCCATCTCTCCTGTGCGTATTGGAAGCTGCAATACTGAAAGAATGATTAATCTAGACATTCATTCTTCAACTCTGTGTCTTCACCTGATACTCATTATTAGGGGATTTTTTGTTAAGTCTTCACATGAAAACTCATATAAGTTATTATTTATTATGTACATAGCACAAGCTGTTTCTAACTACTATACAATGTTAGTTAGAGACAGGTCCCTACCCCAAG
Organism: Sphenodon punctatus; assembly: GCA_003113815.1. NCBI lineage: Eukaryota > Metazoa > Chordata > Lepidosauria > Sphenodontia > Sphenodontidae > Sphenodon > Sphenodon punctatus. Next base: position 1,501,777 of record QEPC01001413.1, read on the forward strand.
GGGCTTACAATCTGGAAAGCCAAGGAAGGGGGGAACATAGGGAGAGACAGGAATACATTCATGAAGATGCAAAGTCGCAGCTGCTTAACTTAGTTACAGGGGCAAGAACCCTGAGTGACGGATGGAAGAGGAGGCATCAGTGATGAGTTTAAGGGGATGTTAGGAACAGAGCACATGTATTCAGTGAGAGACTTCCAGGCATGCTGGGCCTGTCTCTTATACACATCTAGATGTGTATAAGAGACAAGTCGTGAGCAGATGGGGAGTGGGGGGCGGTAGCAGAGCAGAAGCAACATACCACAGGCCGGAATGTGGCATGAAACAAGTGTGGAAAGATAGGGTAGAGCAAAGGCATGTACAGCCTTGAAGACAAGGAGTTTGTACTGAATGTGTTTGGGTAGAAGGAGCCAGTGGAGCAACTGAATATAGTCAAAACGATTGGCAAAGTTGATGCACCTTGGCAGCAGAGTATTGAATGGAAGTGAGAGGGGCAAGGTCAGAGTGGGGGAATCCAGAAAGAAGGAAGTTGCATTAGTCAAGGTGAGAGATGACTAGAGTATGGACAAGGGTTTTGGCAGTGAAAACAGTTAGGAAGGGCTGAATTTCTGCAATTTCTGCAGTGAAGGGACGGAACTTAGGAACAGACTGGATCTGAGGTGAAAATTAGAGGGAGGAGTCAAAGATAAACCCCAAGTGGATACATGCCTGAGGGAGAGGTTGGATGGTGACACCATCAATGGAAAATGAAAGGGAAGAGGGAGAGGAATGTTTTAGGTGAAAGATGAGGGGCGTTTTTAGACGAGCAGGGGAATTTGCAGGTTCAAAAGACTCTCGCAATCCCCTGGATGCATGAGGTAGTGGGAGTGCCTTTAAATGACAATGATGGTGGGGAGAAGGGCCCAGAGGAGCATGCGTGTTCTCCTCACCTGCCCTGTCAAACAGCTGATGGGGGGAGAGGGGTTCGGAGGAGCGCTCCTCCATCCCTCCATCCCCCCCAAAAGCTGTTAGAGCATGGCCAATATGGTGGTGAACTCATGTGACTTGGCATTCAGACGTGAATGCTATGACAGTCATGCTAGTCTTACAGGAGATTTAAAATGTGGATTAGTGAAACCTTGATATTGAGGTTTTACTAATCTGGGAGTTTTCCTGGACAGCTTGCACAAGAGGTGTTTACACGAGCAGGTATTTACTGTGCTTACTGGGAAAATTACGGGTCTGCGTCTCATATAAAAATGCCCAAGAGGTTCAGTCTTTGCCATATAAAGCTTGAGTTGGCAATGCAACATCCAAGCAGAGATGCCAGATATAAGTGTATTGACTTCTCTGCATGTAATTTCTTTGAGAACATGAACATTGTCCAAAGTTAATTGGAGTGTTCTAATGGTTGCAATGGGTTTGAATTGGGACCAATGGAAAAGAGAGTGGAAAAAGAAGCTGAAACCTAAAGAAAATAGTGTATGTCCAGTATAATTTCACCACTTTGGGTGCAGCCACATTAGCTGTAGGGGTCTGTTCTCCACGCAACCCTGGAGCAGTGAACGGGAGCTGGGAAAATGAACACTGTGCTGCTGATGGAGATCAACCAAGGCGCCGGCCACACGAGCGGGCACCCTGCTCCGCCTGCCGCTCTCCCCCAGCCCGACCAAATTCGCACCCCGCCATGATGTGGCAGTGAGCAACGGATAATAGCTCTTGCCACTCAAAGCCCCGCCATAGAGGGCAGAAGGGTCCCCAGCACACGGGCAGCCACTCCATAGGCAGCCTTATCCCATATGGGGTAAGGCTGCTATGTGACACGCCCTTAGATTTTTCCCAAGGATGCAGTGTGTGGCAGCTAGTTGCTTGCCTTGCTCTGGGGCAGGGGACAAGGGGGACAACTGGCAGCAACTGGTTACACAATGCACTGCATCGCGTGGCCCGGCTGCTCAGACTGGGTTGAGGCTACCCAGAATGTCTCATGTGACTGCACCCAATCTCAAGTCTTGGACTGTTCTCTGTGCAATTATTTTTAAGAAGTAACTTGGAAAGAAAATCCGTTGTATTCATGACCCAACTGCCTTGTTGTTATTCATTGAATCCTAAAATTTCGTTTAACACTGCTGGGAACCCAAAGTAAGTTTGAACTGGTCAACCAATCATAATCAAAAACAAAATCTTAGGAGCATAACATCTCTTTATAATATTAATAGTTCTGTTAATGTTTCATTGTTTACTTGTTTTTAATATGTTTTACTTCCTACGTAAGATTAACCCAACTGTTAATCTTCTAGATGTTGAACAAGAAAAATAAAGCGAAGGATGATTGTATCATGACTTAGGCCTATTATGTACATTATACTGCTACTTTAATCTGTTTGCTACTTAAATACAGTTCTTAAATAGGGCATGTTTTTATGAGGTGTATTCCTGCCATTCTGCAGTGTATTGTGCAATGGAAAAAGCATTTCAATACACTCACACTTGCTGGGGGTTGCATCATGAAACTTTTGTTATATCTCATATTAAAATCTATGTTTAATAGGTCTGCCTGTGTTTGAGGTAAATACAATTTAAGAGAAATAGGGAAAAAAAGTTTATGCTTTTGTGGCAGCAGATGAAAATATGAATAAAAAGTACAAACAAGAAATCTTCAAAGCGTGGTATAAAGCATTGCGTGTTGTGTCGTGTGTGTACTAAAATGAACATTGGAAGCAGAAATTTGTTTGATACTAAGTGTTAGATGGCTATACCAGGCAATTTTCTTTGTATAATGTAGTCAGGTAAAAGAAAGTTTCATTGATCTACTTTAACAACTATTATATGCTGTCAAATCAAAGCAGTCTTAACAGCTGTGCTACATCAATTCATATACATTATAAAGCAAAAATGTTTTCAAGTCATCAATTTATATTATTCATCAGTGATCAATAACAGCTTGTGAAAAGCTCTGCAGATTAAATCATGCAGAATATTTTGAAAACAGAGCAGCATCAGCCTAAGCAGTACTCAGAAAGAGAGCTATAGACTTTTAAAACAATAATCTAAATGAGTTCTACAAAATTATATTGTAATAGAATTGTAATTATTATTTGCAAACGTCATATTGATAAAAGCTTCTCCAAGCAAAGCCAGTAATGTGGGATTGGGGGTCGCTTGAACACCCTACTCAAAGCACCTCCAAACAGAGCCATGGGTTTTCCACACTTGTAATCTCCATGGCCCCCTTCTCTTACAACCGAGAGCCTCTCTACTCACTCTTGAAGGACTAGGGTGTGCTTGTCCAACTCCAAACAAACCAAGCCAGATTCACAAGTGCAAGCCCTTAAGGGTTCTATCTTTGCTTTATTTGTTTGTAAAATGCCGTGCACCCACTATACACCGTTGTATTATCTTAAAATATTCATAATTATAATATCAAAAATACTGATCAGCACAGGACTCCCACTCGTCAGTCTTGTGCTTCCAGCATAAGCCTGAGCCCCAGGCTAACCTACCTCACAGGGTTGTTGTGAGGATTAAAACGTTGTTATTTATATGTAAAATGCTCTGAGTGCCGCAGCCAGGGGGCACTATATAAAAATAAATATCATCATCATCATTTTTAATTTAAACCCCGCACTCTCCTGCCCAAGGCGGCTCAAGGTGGCTTACAACGTATCAAAATACAAAACAAAATAAGGTCCACAAAAGACCAATTGTAAACAATCCATCATAAACAAAACAAACGCTTAACAATTTACATAATACTATTCTTATCAATTCAATATTATGCATAACATAACGCGCTCCCTCATACCGCCCACTATCTAAACACTTTCCATCACAACTAGCCATTCTCCACCCTGCTGCCACCAGGGGGCCCCCCTCCTCTTCCCCCATCCTCCTAGGGTATTTTCAGATGTGACGGGGCCAAATGGCCCCGCCACGGAGTCACCCCTTTGATTCCCTGCTGGGGCCACCGCGCAACGGGCCAACAGACATAGTGGCCGCTCCTGGCAGGGAATTCGGGGGGGGGGAGTTGGGCTGCACGGCGCAACATGCGGCCACACAGCCCTGCCCCCCAACGCTTCCCCGGCCGCCCGCCCTCTAGGCGATGGGCGGGCGCCGCGGCCAATGCGGCCGCAGTGCCCGCTCGCGTTAACCACAACCTGGAATCCCGCTGCGGATTCTGGGCCATGGTCTGGGGACAGATGTTACGGTGCCCTTCATCACGGGGGGGGGGAATCACATTCACCACGCAAACGGCGCTGGTCCTGCCGGGACCGCCATTCGCGTAGTGAAGTGATCCCCCCCCCCCGTGATTCATAGGGGTGAACATCTGGGGGGGAAACTTCCGTTCCCCCCCAACAGACGTTCCGTGATCGCGATCACCATGTGGGGATTCACTGTGATTTGACCGTGATCACGCAACATCTGAAAATACCCCTACTCTCACTAGGAGGAGGGGTACCCTCATATATTACATAATACAATAACATCGCAAATATTTCTCAAAAGACCAAAACCCCTTTATACTTAAATAATACAAATAAATAGAACGACGACAGGATATCACCCTCCCCATTTATCTCAATATCATTCCATTATCTGGCTAGCCTCTATCGTTATTTCCCATCCCCCACCCTACTACCACTAAGGGGGGGGGGGCTCTGTTTCCCCTCCTGCCAGGGATGGATTGGGAACTCAAAGTGGCCCGGGAGAATACAGTCTTAGTAGCCCTGTGCCGGCGGCAAAGCCGCCGGAAACGGGTCAAAGGAGCGTGGCTTGGGGGCATGGCTTGGGGGGGCGTGGCTTGGGGATGCAGAGTGCACCAGATTTGGGGCCTATCAGAGCTGAGTCCCCAGACTCAGATCCTCAGCAGCCTGGCAGCGGTGATTGGGAGGTTATGGGGGGCTGGCA
>QEPC01001413.1:1513428-1546173 GCA_003113815.1 Sphenodon punctatus
CCCCCCCCCACTGGCCCAGCCATGTGGTGACCCCAGTCCACCAGCCCAGCCATGCGGCATCCCCCAGTGCGCCCCCCACTGGCCCAGCCATGCGGGGCCCCCCCACCTCCACCTCCACCCACAGGCCTTCCACCCACCTGGCACCGAGCCTTGAGTTGCCTTCACTCTGCCGCCGCTGAGCCCGCTGCACTGCTCCTCTTCCTCAGCTGCTGCTGCCGCTCCAGAAAGTGAAGACAGTCCTCCTCTCTCGCCTGCGCTGTGCGCTCTGAGCTCGCAGCATGCAGCACAGGTGAGAGAGCCTCTCCCTCCCGGAAGTTGCATTTAAGCAACTTCCGGTACAGAGAAGGGGGCAGGGGCCCGACTGGGGGAGAAGGCCGGCCTGTAACAGGCCGCGATGCAGGCGTTTCTCCTCCCTCCCCATCCCGACCCAGGCCGGGGGTCGGGACCCGAAATTTGTGTTTTTTTAAAAAAGCCCAAACCACGGCGGGACCGGCCCTCCCTGCCGACCCAGTCCACCGGGAATGTTCCCGGTGGGTTGCATGCCCAATCTGCCCCTGCCTCCTGCTCTCACCAGGGTGGCAGATACCACTCCGTACTAATTCCCCTTCCCACCACATACCTATAATATCAACATCCTTCCCTGGCCCCGCCCCCCTGCAAACAGTGGAGGTGGCGAGGGTATACCACTCTGGCCACCAGGTGCATAACCCCAAGCCCGCTGACAACCAGACTTTGGGGGAGGGAAGCAACCACCCCCTACTACAGTCTTCATGGGGGGGGGGACGAGGGGGCCGATGGCACCTACCCCCAAGGACAGGGAGGGGCCAACCACTCTTCTCTGTTCCTTCCACCTCCAGAAAGGGTTTCAGCTGCCATACACCCCCATACAAGATCTCGGGGTGTGTGTGTGTGTGTGGCTGTCCATAATCAGTCATTTTGTCCATAGCACACTCCCTTCCCGACATATCACCGCCAGCCCCGCTGTTACAGATGGCACGGGCTGTTCTCCACTCCCCTCCACTGCTCCTGTGCTCCAACCGGGCTGCGACAAGGCTGCTTGCTGTTCCATAAATAGAATGATGTTTATTGTTATTATATCCATCCCCTCAACTTGGTTCTATCAAGGCAACTCCCTGTTCTGAGGTGATCCTCTTGTGGGCATCATCACTAGATAAGTGGCCCTTTCGGGTGGTAGAGGAGCACAAATTCAAGATCAGGCCCATGTTTCTGATGTTACCAGGAGTTCCCAAACCTTCAAAACTAGATGTAAGAGTCTCATAACTAGTTTTGAAACCTCATACGAGAGTCTCATATCTAGTTTTGAAGCCAGTATATCTGCTTCCTCATCTCTCTGTTCCTAGTTTCTTCTTGTTTGTTTATTTTTTTTAATTCACAGGTGATATGACCCATTATACCCAAGGTAGATGAACTGCTATGCTCTGCTGAGTATTAACCTACAAAGGGTGTTTTGAGACAGACACAGGGCTGCCCATGTCCAGCCCTGCCTAGGTTTAAATGGACCCAGCAGGTTTCCCGGTCTGCAGTCTGCCCACGCAATGCCCCCCTGCCCTCTCCCAACATAGAGTTGCGGACTAGAGCCTTTACAATGCTATGGTGTTGCCCGGGTGCAATGGCCAGCTGGAGGCAAAGCAGCATCATGGGTCCGTGCATCAGAGGGCCCGCTACTACGCCTCAGGCAGGTGCCTTGGGTTTGGCTGGCTCGCTCCGGTAGTGGCGCTCTAGAGTGCCCCTGGTGGGGCTATCCTGGAGCAGACATACCTCTGCTCCACCTGCACAATCTGGCAGGACTGCCTTTAGATGGACGAGCTGCCTGGGGGTGAGATGAAGCAGAGACAGGGCTGCTGTCCATCTGAAAACACCCAATGATGACAAAGGCCCTTTTCACACAGACACTCTAACACTGATAAAATTGGTGTTACATTTTATTATACATGTTTCAAGGCACCCACAGAGCATACCTGCAACCCTGCAACATGTATAATAAAATGTAACACCATTTTTATCAGTGTTAGAGTGTCTGTGTGAAAAGGGCCAAAGCTGAAAATGCATTGCAGGCTAGGAGCACCAGGTTGCACTGAGGAGCCATCAGTTTTTCTACTTATATGTCTCATGCCCAGAGGCTTGGAATATACATAGATTCATTTCATCCTAAGTTAAGGAGGATTCTGACCATGTGTCTCATTCAAGTCTAATTCACTGACAAAGGATGTCTTTACTTATAAGGTTATCATTTATTCATCTGACCATTACAAATAGGGATAAATACAAAATGCTCAGATAAATAAACATTCACCCTCTGTAAAGTAGCATCCCATGTGAAGAGCAGACAAAATTAGTTTTAAGTTGCCAGCTGTAAATGGCTGAAATTTAAAATATTTGCTACAGTATATCAGAGAAAGCAAAGTTATTTTCATCATCCTCAGGCATTATTTATGATTATTATTTTAACTCTGTTCATATGAATTGTAGTTACTAGACTGTTTATGTAACTGCTATGCCCAAATGTGCTAAAGGATTCAGAATGAATGTTCTTATGACAGATCAACTGAATTTGACTTCCTTAAACGTATTCTGCCATTACTTCTTTTGTACTTAGTTGAAATCGTAATCCTGCAAGCAAAACCCCAGGAAAAAGTGCTTACCCCACAATAAGTGTTTACCCCACAAACAAGACTGTGACACAGTGGCAACCCTGCCTGGTGGTTTGGGTCAGGAAGCTGCTGTGGGCTGGTTCAGGCTGTAGAACAAATGTTTACATGGCCAGGGCCCAAAGGACGAGGAGATGCACAAATGTGCAGCAACCCAACCCCGCTTCATTACTGCACCCAGAGCCAGGCCTCCCACCATGGAGGCCAGCCATGATGGACACTATCTGGACCAGCAGCAACAGACATATTAACACTCTCTGGCCTGCCTTTGCCCCAATCAGGTGGACCTTAACCCAGACTGTGACCCCGGAGGTCTCAGCCTGGACTAGCCACCGACACAGTCCGGGGCAATCCCAGGACATCATCTGGCAGCGCCTGCACATATGTGCAGATCAGGTCTGTGCAAAAGCGTGACAGGGCGGGCCAAAGTGGCCCTCTATCACATTTGTTAACATCTGTAACACAGACTACTGTAACGCAGTCAACGTGGGGCTACCCATGGTGACGGCTCGGAAATTGCAACTGGTGCAGAATGCGGTAGCCTGTCTCCTAGTGTGACTGGGCTGCCGGGAGCATATTACACCAGTACTCTGTTTTCTGCACTGGCTGCTGGTGGTTTTCCAGGCCCGATTTAAGGTGTTGGGTTTAGCCTGTAAAGCCCTAAATGGCCTGGGCCCTGCCTACCTGCGAGACCGCCTCACTCCCCATGTCCTGGATCGGTTCCTGTGATCGTCCAGGGATGCCTTGCTCTAGGACCCCCGAGTTTCTCAGGGGCCACACAGGGGAGGGCGTTCTCGGTGGCATGCCACGCCTGTGGCACTCCCTTCCGGTAGAGGCCCAGCTGACCCCAGACCTTCCCTCCTTTCGGAGAAGGTGCAACATTTGGCTGTTCCGCCAGGTGTTTGGCGAGGGAAAGAGGTAATGGGGGGGGGGGTAGGGAGTGGAAGGAGAGGGAGAGGGGGATGTTTTCTAAGTTTCCTTCTTTTTATTATTTGTTTTGTTTTTGATTGTTGTAAGCCGCCTGAGGCAGGAGGGGCGGGGTAATAAGTTTTTTAAATAAATAAATAAATCTTACGGGGACAGGTCACTGTGAGCACATTACACCAGTGCTCCGAGCTCTCCACTGACTGCCTATAGTCTTCCAGGCCCAATTCAGGGTATTCGTTTTGACATATAAAGCCCTATATTCTCCGCGCTCTGGAGTGGCCTCTGCAGGGCACTGGGAGAGTCCTTCTCGAGGTCACCCAGGGGGCCACTATGGAGAGGCCGTTCTCAGTAGCCGCACCTAGGCTGTGGAACTCCCTCCCAGTGGAGACCTGGGTGGCCCCAGATCTCCCCTCCTTCTGTCGTATGTGTAAAACCTGGCTGTTCCGCCTGACTTTTGGTGAGGAAGATGGAGTGGGATGGGGAGGGGGGTGGTTTGGTTTTGTGCATTCTGTTTTTATTGTATTCCTTGGTTTTATAGATTTTGTGTGTTTTAATGTTGTAAGCCACCCCAGGCTGCTTGGAGCAAGAGGGGCGGGGTATTATAAATAAATAAAATCAATAAAATCTTTAGACTGTGCAGGGATTGTTACAAGTGCCACCCATCCATTTTCAGTGATTCCTTTATTTAGTAAATTATCCAAATATCTATAACAAACCACCACCACTGGATACAATCTAGCACATTTTAAGCATTCTAACACTTTATAATTGCTAGATCATTTCTAATTATTATTATTAATACTTAGCACTTCATTTTGAAGTGTTAATAGCCTAATTAGTTTAGGATCTCAAGGTTTTGACAAAAGAGGAATTTCAGTTTCACCATGTCATAGTCAAAGGGCATGTAGTTTTTATTAGTATTATTCATTTATACAGCACTTCCTGCACTGAAAGTGCTTTACAATCCTTATCTAGCTCCCCCTCGCAACTACCAGTGAGGAAGCCCATTATCAAGGAGCCGTGTTCACTGTATTTTGGGTTTCCCCCATTGATGCTATGCAATAAACAGGTCCCTGGCTGTTGTTATTCCCATTTAACAGATGGATACTTGCAACTGAGAGATATAGGGTAAAAAAAGATGTGACAGTAGCCCACGTTAGCTCACCTTAGCCCTGGACTCACCTGCACATCCCATTGCCACCAGATGTTTGCCCACGCCCTCCCCCAGATGCATCGGGCAGCAGAGGTCAGAGGTCTGGCCACCTGGGCTAAAGTAAGCTAACAGTCTCCCTCCTGTCTGTTTTGTGCTCACCGAGCCCCACCCTGAGGCAAGATCAAAGGATTGGGCCACTGCACTCACCCCGGCTTCGCCAAACAGATGATGGGGGAGCTGGAGAGCACACTCACTCTTGCCCTGCCGAACAGCTGATTGGGGGGTGTGGTGGAGTACATGCAACTTGGCCCCACTGAACAGGATCAGGCCCTCAAGAAGAGCTGCCACCAAACAGCTAATGCCCCTCTCCTCAGCTATCTGGCGGCAGCTTGCTCCAGGGGCCCAATGCTGCTGAGCAGCATTGGTCCAGGAATCCTGTCCCATGTGGACAGCTCCTCAGGCCAACCTGAGGGACCTGTGACATCTGCCCCCACGCCCAATTATGGGTGGAGAGCTGCTCATATGAACAGTCCTTTTTGCCAACCTGAGGAGTGGTGGCTGCAGTGGTTCACCTGGGAGGTGCCTCACCACCATCACATCTGTTTTCACACCCATAGTGACTTGCCCAATGCCACCCAGCACTTCACAGCTGAGAGGATTTGAACTCTCGTTTCCCAGGGGCAAGTCCAGCACCCTATAATTAAGCTACTTACCTCATTTGCTGAACCGTCCCTCTCCGTAGCTACATTTCTCTCCTTGTCCCCTTCCTTCAGTGGATCATGTCTGCACCTAACTTCTGGCCTCTCTCTCTGCTCCGAGTGCCTGGTCTGCTTCTTTTACATCACATCTCTTCTCCTACTCTCTTCATCTTCTCAACTGCCTGTCCCAACCCCTCCATTGTACCTTTCAACTATCCATTCTTAAGCCTCCTTCTCCTTCTCTCCCACACCAGGATATCAACCCGCTGCCATCCCCTCTCCGAAACTTCATCCCCATTTCCCGCCTCCCACATCCCATTCTCTTGCTGTCTCTGGAATTTTTGCTCCTCTGTCAAGAAAGAATCCCATCTTCATCATTTATCCTTCTCTTGCTTCCTCCAACTCCTAGCCCTCTCTTAAACCTGGATGTCTGCCTGTGACACTGGGTGTAAAGACAGAGAGCAGCCCCGCTTCTGCTCTACCTTGGGGACCTGTCCATCTGGGCCACCAGATGTGCAGGCAGAGCAGGCTGCTCCAGCCCCGCCTGTGGTGCTCTAGAACATACTAGAGCACCACAAGCAGAGCGGGCTGCCCAAACTGGGAACACCAGGCTAAGGCAGATCGCTGCAGCAGCTCTTCTCTCAGCCAGCGGTTACCCCAGTTATCCCCATAGGGTTGCAGGTGGCAGCCTAGAGCATCGGGCAATCTGCCAGCAACTCTATGGTGTGGAGGAGGGGGCGTCACGTGGGCCAAAAGTGAGCTGCAGTAGCCACTGTGTCTGTGTAAACCCGACCCAGGCAGGGCTCAACATGGGCAGACCGGGGGGTGTCCAGCCCAACATCTCTCTACAGACACCGACTGTCACCCCCACTGCACTCTTGTGTGTAGATCTGGTTCGGAACAATTGTTCAGTCTTTATGAACAATTTCATAAAAACAGAACGTTTTTGTTTGAAAAACAGTTCAGTTTTTATGAATAATTTTGTACAAACAGAACAATTACTCCTTATTTCAACCAAAATTCCAATTAGAATCCCATTTGAAACAATTTTTTTTTAAAATGTGCATGTTCAAAATGGCTACAGGACTGTTTTGCACATGTGTAAAATGGCTACTGCTCTTACCCAAAATGGCAGCCGTTTTGTAAATGTGAAAATTACCCAAAAGGGTCGCCGTTTTGCACATGTGAAAAATGGCCATTGCCTTTTCCCAAAACGGCAGCGGCACTATAGCCATCATCTTGGGGAAGGATGGTGGCCGTTTGTGTATTCGCAATGACTTCTTTTTAAAAAAAAATTCATCCAATTCTGATCTGAATCGGACAAAGTATAGCTGGTTCTGGTTTTCAATCCAAACAGGCAAACGGGCCCATTCCAATCTAAAATTAGAACTGGCAGAAGATTACATTCACCCCACTCCTGTGAGGGCCTTTCTTTCACCTATTCTCCCCACCCTGAGGGTCATGGGGGTGGTGTTGGCCTACCCCTTGCACAATCCTGTCAGTTCCAACCACTCACTCCTCCCTCTTACTCCTCTACCTTTTGTTCGTTCTACTCCTCTACCTTTGAGGCTTACTTTGTCTGCCTCTATACCCTCCTGCCTAAACTCTTCTCCCACCACTCCCATGTACTGTAGTCATCATCTCATGCCCCCCAAGTCGTCCTTCCTCCTTCTTTCTGACTTTGACACCTGGCTTAGTCTCTTACAACATTCCCACCCTTATCCTCAAGAACTTCAACATCCATGCCAGTGACCCCATTGACCCTACTACCTCCTGCTTCCTCTCTCTAGCCTTCTCTTTCACCCTCCACCTCTGGACTCACTCCCCTACCCATTGCAGTGGTCATTCTCTTATCCTAATCTTTCCAAAAACTGTTCTGTTTCTGATCTTTTCGTCAGTGCCCTCCCACTCTGCAACCATCACATTGCCACACTCCATTTCTCTCACTTCCCCTTTCCTGCTCACCTAACCTCTCACTCTCTCTGTGACCTTCAATCTGTTGACCCTCAAGACTTTCCTTCCTTTCTCTTCACGTTTTTAATTTGTCTCTTCTTCCCTCTGCTCTGAATTAGCTGCATCAGTCTTCAATACATCCATCTCCTCCACCCTGGACTCCCTTGCTTCTCTCACCCACAATCCGCCCTACCAATCTCCAGTCCTGGCTTAACCAAACTATCTTCAACTTCCACTCCTGCACTGCTGACTGTCTGTGGAAGAAATCTGATGAACCTGCTGACTACCTCCATTACAGGTTTACTCTCTCCTCTTTCAGCTCTTCCTAAACAACTTAAACAACACTACTTTATCACCTGGATTGAGTCTTACTTCTGCAGTCCTCAATGTCTCATCTTGACTTTCTCTTCCCTTCTCAAACCTCCTTCTCCTCCCCTCTCTGCACAAGATCTTGTTTCCTTCTTCAAGGACAAAATGAGTGCTATCCTCATTAACCTCTCTTTCCATTCTTCATCCTCCCTCCATTCCTTTCACCCTTCTCCTTCTCCCAGTATAACAAACCCTGCTTATAATGTGCCCCAGTTTATAACAATCCCATCATCAAAAACCATTTCTATCAACTGCATATTGAACACCCTGATAAAACTAATGTTTTCTCTGATCCTGTGGAAATTTGTTATACTGAAAGTATACTGTATATACGGTTGGCTTCTGGTCTTACAATGAGTAGTACCATACTCCACCATAATTTTGTTAAGATAAAAGGACTACTTGTGAAATAAGGTGCTACCTAAAACAAAGTAGGTTGTCAGAACTGTCCTATATAGCTAGTCAGTATCCTCTGAGAAAGTAGACCTGGTTGTATCAACACAATCCTTGCCAATAAAACATAATCAGACCCATTTTCTTGAATCTGGTATTTCTTTTAGTGTTTTGTTTCTTATTTTCAAATGGTGCTGATGCAGAATGCAGCGGCTCACCTTCTTTCGGGGACAAGCCACTGGGAGCACATTACACTGGTTCTCCAAAGTCTGCACTGGCTCCCTATAGCTGTCCAGGCACAATTCAAGGTGCTGATTTTGACCTTTAGAGCCCTAAATGGTCTGGGCCCCACATATCTGAAAGACCTCCTGTCCTTCCATGCCCCATTGCGGCCCCGGCAATAGGCCAGGAGTGCCTCCCTGTGGGTACCACCTGTTAGCTTTGCTCATATGATGAGGGCATTCTAGGTTGCTGCCCCCCGAGCTTTGGAACTTCCTTCCCCTGGAGATTCATTTGAGCTCAGGCTTGAGTGTCTTCTGGAGGCAGTGTAAGACTTTTTTATTTGAAAAGGCATTTGGTGGACAGGGATAGGGGACTGGGAAGAGGTGGTGGGCGTGAGAGGGTTAGGGGTTGTGGGGAGGTAGTATTGGGTGGGTTTTGTGGGTGTTTTGTGGGGTTTTCTGCTAGTTTAAATGTTTTTATGTATTGTAAGCTGCCCTGTGTCTCTGGGAAGGGCAGCATATAAATTCAAATAAATAAATAAATAAATAAGTAACAGTTCTGATTGCTGAAGTTCTCTATAAATCCATAGCCTAGTGAAAAAGTGGTGCCATCTTTCTTGTTGGGGAGCAGTTGTTATATATTGAAACTTTCTATGTGATTTAAAAGAAATAAAGAGTCAGTTTTTCTGTACTTGCTAGGGCGGAGACATAAAACTTGGTGTCTCTTTGATTAACTACCTTCCGCTAGTTAACATGAGGCTATGTAACAATTATCTTTTTGAACCTGAAATTTAACTCAAGATGTGAAGTTGTTTCACCATTCAGTTTGGATACCTCCAAAGACTGGTGGGGGCACTAGAAGCATTCATAGCAGGAATATCTGAAAATAAAGGCAACGTGATTGAAACACTCTGTATTATAAGAAATAATCCCCTTCTTCATGGTAACCCAATTTCTGTATCACCCAAAAGGGCCAAATTGGTTACGGTGGTTTTGAGAGAAGACTTTCCTTGTAGAATGAATATGCATTTTGCAAGTAGAAGACAGGTTAAACAACTTAATGGGAGTGATATTTATTTTCTATATATTTTCTCACTTCAATCGCATGTTTGTAAACAAATATGTTACATTTTGAGAGGGCATATGGTTTCAAACTAGTTACAGCTATTAAGGTGGCATATTTTTATGTTAAATATGCTTATAAAAGTTGTGTTCGATGATTCAAATGGGTTATGTTTATTTGTCGCACATATTTTTTAATTTATGTACTCAATTAGGATTCAGTTCCAGAGAGAATATTTATGTGCAAGTCAGTGCAAAGTTGTCAAAATACCAGATACTGACTTTGCACATGGCTTTCAAATCTCATATAAAGCCAGAAAACCAGGATTGAGGACAGCAGAACATTGGAGGGGAAGGTTCTTCCTCCCTGATCCATATTTCCCTTTCAGACAGAGTCTTTCCCTTGTTCTGTCTGTCCAACTCTGAAGGAAAATTGTTCAGTAAAGCCCTATGCAATGGCTTGATATTCCAGGTATCTGAGTTTGCCATGTGGTGTAAGACTCCAAAACAGTCGGAGAGCCAAGATGATCCATGGAGACTTCAGTTGCTATGTTGCCATTCTGTTTTCAGTTAAGAACATAAGAACTGCCGTACTGAATAAGAACAATGATCAGGGGTGTTGCTAGCTACTCAAAGGATTCGGGACTCAGGCCCAAGAAATTACTAAGGGACATACTAAAACTAATGACATAGAATGCCCATTGGAAACAATGGAGGCAATACCAATGCCAATTGGTACAATTGTACAAATGATAATTGTTTTAAGGGACTATAAGGCAATAAAATGGAACTGCATCCCTGACAGAAAGGTGTATTATGGAGGAGGCCAAGAGAAGTGGGTGGAATACGGGTACTTTTCTCCATTTCTTTTCTACTGTATTTCCCTCTCCTATCTTACTCACTAACATGTCTGCCCTATTTTCTCGCCTTTTCTTTCCCTCCTCTCCTTCTCCTCTTCCTGTCCATCTTTTTCTTCCTCTACTTTTCTCCTCCCAGCTTCTTCCTCCCCCCAACCGATCACCACTCTCTAACCTCCCCCATACATCCTTTGCTCCCTTGGCTACTTTCTCTCATTGCTCCCCTTCCACTCCTGTCTCTAGCCTTCCTCGATGCTCCCCTTCTCCCAATCTTATCCCTATTCCTCCTGTCTCTAGCCTACCACGACGCTCCCCTTCTCCCAATCTTATCCCTATTCCTTGCCTCCCCCCTCATCAACTACCATTTTTCTGCTCCCTCTGGAACTGTCGCTCATCTATCAGTAAAGCTCCCTATATCCATGATCTTTTCCTCTCTCGCTCCCTCCAGCTCCTTGCCCTTACTGAAACTTGGATCACTCCCTCGGACTCTGTCACGCCTGCTACCCTCTCCTGTGGGGGTCTCTCCTTCTCTCACCAACCCCGCCCTGAAGGACGGGGTGGTGGGGTGGGCCTCCTTCTTGCTAAATCCTGTCAGTTCCAACCAATTTCTCCTCCCCCCTCTCTCTCCTTCCATACCTTTGAGGCTCACTCCGTGCGCCTCTACTCCCCCCTCCATCTACGTGTTGCTGTCATCTACCGTCCCCCTGGTCCTCTCTCTTCCTTTCTTTCTGACTTTGAGTCCTGGCTCACTTTCTTCCTCTCTGTTGATATCCCCACTCTCATCCTTGGTGACTTCAACATTCATGTTGATGACCCATCTCAGCCCTCAGTCTCTCGCTTCCTCTCCCTAGCCTCCTCCTTCAACCTCCACCTTTGGACCAACTCCCCCACCCATACTAATGGCCATTCTCTTGATCTTGTCCTCTCTAGAAACTGCTCTGTCGCTGATCTCTCCTTCGATCCTCATCCTATATCAGACCACTTCCTTGCCTCTTTCAACATTTCCCACTGTCCCCCCTCCTCTTCCCCTTCTCTACGCCCCTTCCGTGACCTTCAAGCTATTGATCCCCTGGACTTTGCCTCCTCTCTCTCTCCCCTTCTTCCTACAGTCTTCTCTTCCTCCTCCCCTGACTCCGCTGTCTCTGCTCTCAACGCCTCTCTCTCCTCCACACTTGACTCCCATGCCCCTCTCTCTTCCCGCCCTGCCTTCTCCCACAACCCCCGTCCTTGGCTCACCCCTAGTATCCGCCACCTCCGTTCTTGCACTCGTGCTGCTGAACGACTCTGGCGCAAATCCCATTCTCACGCTGACTTCCTTCACTTCAAATTCTGTCTCTCCACCCTTACTTCTGCTATCTCCCTTGCTAGACAACACTACTATGCCTCCCGCATTGAGTCCTGTTCTCGGGACCCTCGCCGCCTGTTCTCTACCTTTGACTCCCTCCTCAAGCCTCCCTGTCCTCCCCCTCCTTCTTCCCTTTCTGCTCAGGATCTTGCCTCCTTCTTCACCTCCAAGATAGACAAGATCCGCCTCGACATCGCTTCCCACTCCTCTCTTCCCACTCCCACCCCTCTCCCTCCTCCCCCTCCTTCTCTCATGTCCTCCTTCTCCCCTGCCTCCCTTAAGGAAATCTCCTCTCTGCTCTCCTCCTCCAACCCTTCCACTTGCCCCCTTGATCCCATTCCTTCCCGCCTCCTCACCTCCATTACTCCCACTGTCGCCCCTTCCTTCCTGCACATCATCAACCTCTCCCTCTCTACTGGCTCTTTCCCTTCTGCCTTCAAACATGCCACAGTCTCTCCTATTCTCAAAAAGTCCACTCTTGACCCCTCTGACCCTTCTAGCTATCGTCCTGTCTCACTCCTTCCTTTTGCTTCCAAGCTGCTTGAACGTGTTGTCTACTCCCGCTGCCTTGACTTCCTATCCTCCAACTCCTCCCTTGACCCCCTCCAATCTGGCTTCCGCCCCCTTCATTCTACTGAAACTGCTCTCGCTAAGATCACCAACGATCTTCTGGTGGCTAAATCTAAACGTCTCTATTCCATTCTTGTCCTCCTTGATCTCTCTGCTGCCTTCGATACTGTTGACCACTCACTCTTGCTGGATTCCCTTCACTCCCTTGGCTTTTGTGGCTCTGTCCATAACTGGTTCTCCTCCTACCTCTCTGACCGCTCCTTTAATGTGTCTCTCTCCAACTCCACCTCCTCCTCCTTCCCCCTCTCAGTTGGTGTTCCTCAAGGCTCTGTTCTTGGCCCTCTCCTCTTCTCGATCTATACCTCATCCTTAGGCAAACTCATTGCCTCCCATGGCTTCCAATACCACCTCTATGCTGATGACACTCAACTCTATCTCTCTACTCCCTCTCTCTCTCCCTCTGTTCAAGCTCGTCTCATCAACTGTCTCTCTGACATCTCTACCTGGATGTCTCAACGTCAACTCAAACTCAACATGGCTAAAACTGAACTCCTTATCTTCCCCCCTCATCCTTCCTCTCCTTCCTCACTGTCAATAACTATTGATGGAGTCACCATCCTGCCTGTCCCCCAAGCCCGTAGCCTAGGCTTCATCTTTGACTCAGCCCTTTCTTTTAAACCCTACATTGACTCTGTTGCTAAATCCTGTCGCTTCTCCCTCCATAACATTGCTAAGATTCGCCCTTTTCTCTCTGTCTCGTCTGCCAAAACTCTTGTTCATGCTCTGGTCATCTCTCGCCTCGATTACTGTAACCTCCTTCTCACTGGCCTTCCCCGGTCTCACCTTTCTCCCCTCATCTCTGTCCAAAACTCTGCTGCCAGGGTCATCTACCTCGCCAGTCGCTTCGACCATGTGCAGCCCCTCCTCTCTTCGCTTCACTGGCTTCCCCTTCCTGAACGAATCCTGCACAAGCTCCTAGTCTTCACCTATAAAGCTCTTCACAACCTTGCTCCCCCCTACCTCTCTGCACTTATCGCCCTCCATACTCCAGCCCGTGCACTTCGCTCCTCCTCTGTCCCTTCTCTCACCCTTCCACGCCTTCCCTGCTCCCCTAAGCGCCTTCGTCCCTTCTCACTTGCTGCCCCCCATGCCTGGAACTCCCTCCCTGTCCACATCCGCCTTGCCCCCTCCCTTCATACCTTCAAATCTCTCCTTAAAACTCACCTCTTTCGCTCTGCTCTGTCTGACTCTTTATCCTGCTGAGCCACTATTCCTATACCTACGATCGGTTTACCCTTATCCTTGCAACATGGACCTGCCTGCTGTCATTCTCATCGTAACCAAGCCAAGTACGTGCACTTGAGACCTCGCATCTTCATGAATGTTAGACCCCTTGTCTCTCCCTCTGTTCCCCTTCCTATGTCTCTCCCCCAGCTCCTGTCTCTCAGATTGTAAGCCCTAGGGGCAGGGACCATGTCTATTTTATTACTTTTTAAAGTGCCAGGTACACTGCTTGCGCTATATAAATATTTGTTAATAATAATAATAATAATAATAATAATAATAATACCAGGAAGGAGGCTATGAGAAAAGGGTGGAAGGCAAGGGATTGGGTGGAGTGACAGGAAGGAGGCCATAGGCGGATGAGTGGAATGACAGGGAGGAGGCAGTGAAGAACAGGTCAGATGAGGAGACACTGGATGGAATGACAGGGGGGAGTGTACAGGGAGTGGATGGAATGATTAGTGCCTTAGGCCGCTTTTAGACGATCACGCTGTGCGCTCGCGCAGGGTTTCAAAAACCCCGCGAGGAGAGATTACACGTGACACCGCTGGCAATCGCGCTCCTGATATGCGCCGCACATTCCTTTCAAGCTGCGAACTGACCGGGAACCTGATCGAGATAGGTCATTTGCGGCTTGAAAAGAATGCGCGGCGCCGTATCAGGCGTGCGATTGCCGGTGGCATCACATGCAATCTCTCCTTGCGGGGTTTTTGAAACCCCGCTTGAGCGCACAGCGTGATTGTCTAAAAGTGGCCTTAGTGGACTGACATGGGGGAAGGTTATAGAAAGACAAAGAATGACAAGGGATTGGGTGAAATCTAAGAAGGATAGTATAGGGAATGGATAGAATGACAAGGGAATGGGCAGAAAAACAAGGAGGGGGTTAAGGGAGATTGGGTGCATTGATGAAGGATTGGCAGAACAACGAGGAGGTAATTTGGAAAGCCTACATTGTTAAGGGATTGGGTAGAATGACAAGGATTGAGGCACGTTTGGGGGGGCCCAGTTGGCGGCTCCTGGGTGCTTCTGCTGCGGAGATGGGCAATTCCATCTTTTGCACCAGTGTCCATCCAAGCTATGCCCTTGTTTGGGACATTGGAGATTTCCAGCCACTGACACATCACCAGAATAGAGGACAAAATTGGTATAATATGTACATGTGCTCATTTACGTTCATTTATACAAAAGACATGAGGAGGAAGGAGGGGCTCGCACTCACTCAACACACAGAGACATG
The DNA here is from genome assembly GCA_003113815.1 of Sphenodon punctatus. NCBI lineage: Eukaryota > Metazoa > Chordata > Lepidosauria > Sphenodontia > Sphenodontidae > Sphenodon > Sphenodon punctatus. The sequence continues at coordinate 1,528,167 of QEPC01001413.1, forward strand.
GGAGAGGGGTTCACACTCACCACAAACACACACAGATATGGGGGGAGGGGTTCACACACACAAGACACCCACAGACATGGGGGCAGGGGGAAGGGGCTCACATACACATACACACAGGGGGAGGAGGAGGGCTCACACCTCACACAACCCCTGCCAGCCTTGCCCCCTGACTGGCACCCCCCAAAAGTAAGGCACTTGCCTATAGAGGCTCCCGGGTGGCCCGTTCTGTTCCTGCATGACCTAGCACTTGCCTTCAGCTTCTCTGTGGGTCTCCAGTGGCTGCTGGGGCCATGGGGCCCCATGCTCACTTGTGGGGAAGAGAGGCTTCCCAGCTCCCCTCCCTACTCAGATAATTTACTGGCGGATCCCAGCTAATCTCTGCAGCCTAACATTAGCCTAATGGTGCTGCTGGCCCTGGATTGGGGCTCCTAAATTGGTGGAGGGGAGGACTCTTTGAATTTTGAACCTCTCCCAAAGGATATTTTGAGGGAAATTCCATCTTCAGAAGACACAAAATGTGCATTCCTAATAGAATTTATTGGCTTATTCTTTTTATATGTGTTCTCTTCTTTCTAAACATGGACCTGGAAAGAGAAGAAAGAATGAACCATAGAAGGGGCTGAGAAATGGAAAAATGTGTTTTAATCCTTATTTATTAATTAATGAATTAATTTATATTGATACCTCACCCTATCCCCTGAGGCTCGGGCTTGTGATGGGCTTGGTTTATGTTTGTGCATCATATTGTTCATCTTTAATTCCATTTTGTAAATTTGGCATCCAATAATTTTTTTGACCAAGCCTTGTGACTTGAAACTTGCTTTTGTTATGAAAAAAAATACATTTTGGCTTACAGCACCATTTTAACGTGTTACTTGCTCCTAATCCATTGTCTTGGAATGCTGATAGTCCAGACAATTCCTGCATTGCTTTGACTCACAGGCATCCAGCCAACAGCATTAGGGTCTGTTTATTAGTTACATTAATTTTTACCCTGCCCCTCCTGCTAGTAGCAGCTTGGAGTGGCTAACAAAATATAAAATATAAAATACAACATACAATCATAAAAATAAATATTATATAGATAAAGAACACTGTAAAATCCATAAAGTGGACAACCAGAAAATGAGGAAAAACCCTCCCTTCCTAGCCCTCAACCTCCCACCCCTTACCTATCTCCTTCACCAAAAGTCTGGCAGAACAGCCAGGTCTTACATTGTTGTCTAAAGGAGGAGAGGTCGGGGGCCACACAGACCTCTGTTGGGAGGGAGTTCCACAGTCTTGGTGCCGCCACTGAGAATGCCCTCTCCATCATCGCCCCCTGAGATACTTGGGGGACTTTGAGAAAGGTGCTCCCAATCGACCACAGAGATTGATCCAGAGCCTGGGGAGTGAGGCAGTTCCAGTCTATGACACCACATGCCTAATAGGGTTGTCTGAAGCCACAGTGGGTGTTAACAAACATGATGGTTGTCTGCTTTGGCCCACTAAGGCCTGCTTTAGCCCACGAGCCACCTACATGTTTGTATCACATTTGGAGAAGTTATTTAATCTGACATCCTGGGCGTGTCAGTAGTGAGCCTGGGCCGCAATCCCAGAGACCTCTGGGGTCACAGTCTGGGCTACCGTCCACTCAATCAGTCCAAAGGGGACCACAGTGGGCTATAACGTTTGTTATGGCCCACCGTGTCCCGGCCTGGATCAGGGCCACCATGACAGCCGTCATTGGCCACCATGACTGACCCGCTATGTAGGAGGAAGGGCCCTGGGCACAGCGCTGGGGCGAGGCTGGCCAGCCACACATTTATGTAGCTCACCACCTTCCCCGGTGGCATGGCTACTGGCATGTTTGTTGGCCGGCCCCATCTGGTTTGAACTCTGTTGGCAGTGAGTTCCCAACCCAGGTCAGGTTGTAATGACAGCACTCCACCGTCACTTCTGTTAACACCCAGTGGCTTCCACCTCTTCTCTGCTGGCCTCGTGCAATCCAGCACCACTGCTGAGGGCAAAACTTGGGTGCTCACCCCAGCAACAGCAGCAGGCAAGGCAGCAGCACTGAAAATCAGGTCTTAATCTCCACCCCAGCATAGTTCCGCACGTAGGGATGCGACTATTGGTATTGGATTAATTTGATAATGCCGATAATTGTCGATAGATTAATCCGATAATACCAATAATATCAGTATCGATATATTGGTCTTTTAACATTGCCAATTTTTCGGATCTTTAACATTGCAGCCATTTTAAAAATGACTGCAATGTTAATGATCCAAAAAATCGGCAATGTTAAAAACGGATATACCAATAAATCTGATATTGGATTAATCCGATACCGATAAAATCAGTAACCAATAATTCGCCTGGAGTCCCACCCCTACGCACCGGGTCCAGCTACTTTCCTCAGACAACCACACAGTCTTGAGAGGCAGGCTCTGTCCTACCAATGCCAAAGTTCTGTAAACTGGTTCCCAATCTCCCATGGACTTTACCAATACCAACCGACTTGACGGTACCAGAATCTGCAACTGGTTACCATGCTGACAGAAGCAATGCAGGTGACAAATCTGATTCTATATTACTTTTCTTTTGAATTTTTCAACAGGTGGGGGAATGAGACAAAAATGTTTAAGATGGGTTAAATCTGAAACCACTCTCAGATTTTGTTTCATCAAACACCAACAGCAGATTGCTTGCCAAGTCTACTTGTCCAACACTATCAGATTTTTCATGTCTGTTTTTAAAGAACATTTGTGTGTATATATATATATATATACACACACAAATGTTCTTTAAAAACAGACATGAAAAATCTGATAGTGTTGGACAAGTAGACTTGGCAAGCAAATATATATATAAAATAATTTATTACAGCCGAAGCCAAAAAAGTTTTCACAAACAAACACACAGAGAAAACACAAAATATTAAAGCACCAAGCACAGAAGCAGGTACATACTTGTTTCCTACGAACAGAATCCTTACACACCATTCAAAGAAAATGGAAGGAAAAGCAAAAAAAAGAAAAGAAAAGGAAAAAACCCCACCAAACTCTGCTTGGACTACATATAACATATAACTTTAAAAGTTTTGTGCCATAACTCAACAGACTCTACTCAGACAGTTGTTTGAACTGTAGGAACCGGGTGCGGAAATTCATAGCAGAAATTCATCTGCAACTGGTCACCATGCTGACAGAAGCACTGCAGGTGACAAACTTGATGCTATATTACTTTTCTTTTGAATTTTTCAACAGGTGGGGGAATGAGACAGAAATGTTTAAGATGGGTTAAGTCTGAAACCACTCTCAGATTTTGTTTAATCAAACACCAACAGCAGATTGCTTGCCAAGTCTACTTGTCCAACACTATCAGATTTTTCATGTCTGTTTTTACAGAACATTTTTGTATGTAAAAAGCACTTCTCAAAATCACTTTTGCAGATACAGTCATGAGAGAAGGCTATCTTCGCTTTGAGTATTATTTGAATAGCATTGATAAGAAGAGTAAGTACTGATTATGTAGGCCTCAGGTAAAGTGCATCAGATTTGCCTTAGAAATATGGATAGTAGTCAAAAAAGAAATTCTTCCTGAGCTCTCCATTTATTCTCACACCACTGACTGGTTGCCAGGTTGGATGATGATTATGCTGTAAACAGAGTATTGCGTGCAAATAAATATTGAAATACTGGCAGTGGCTATATATAGTTTCTACCAAAATTTGGTAAGCAGTGTTTTCATTTGCAGTCAGATGCCAAAATTCGGAATGGGTACTAATTTTACCAGCAAGTATTCAAGAATTCACTTTACCATGTGGATTCCCACTGACTCTCTTACTGAAACCTTTTGATGGGCCTGTTTATCTCAGCTAATCTTGATGGTAGCTTGACAGAACCAGCAAATGTGAAAAATGGTGAATCCCCACTGATTTCATTACTATTCACTTCACTGTGTCAGGCTTCTGTGGCATTTTATTTTTACACCAAGTTGAACCTGGGAAAGTGTATCATTCATGAGTTTTATGAGGACATTCATAAAAAGAACAGAGAGGAACTTAGACGGGTCACAATAATTCTCACAATGTCTGCCAGTTGCTGTGTTTCATGCTTTACCCTTCTAGTTGGTATATAATTTTGAACATGAAATGTAATAGACAACATGTTGGCAGGCATGTTTGGACACCCTGTTCTTAAATATAGTCCAGTTTTCATGCTGCCTCTTTAAAGAGAAATCTTGGCTAATTTAGCAGAAACAAATTAGGCCTAAGAGGAAAAACAGAGAGGTGGGGGGAAACCCCTATTTTAAGGAATACACTCTAGGAAACAGGGGTAGCCAGACTTATGGGCCCTTTTCACACTGACACTCTTCACACTGATAAAATGGGTGTTACATTTTATTATACATGTTGCAGGGCACCCATAGAGCACACCCGCAGCTCTGAAACATGTATAATAAAATGTAACACCCATTTTATCAGTGTTCGAGTGTCTGTGTGGAAAAGGCCATGGTGCACACAATCCACTAGATCCAGGCATCAGCCTCAGGTGATCCAGCAGGGTCCCTCCCACTGCCTCCGGTCCTCTAGGCCAGAATCTGTTCCACTGGCTCCTAACTCTAGGGCCCCTCAGCAGGTAGTCTCAGGAGTGAAAAGGAGTACTCGCCTTTAGAGAGAGCCTTCCCTACCACAGTGGAGTGACAGAGACACTCCCTGGGGTTCCAGTCCTGCTGTCCTCCCCAGAGGAAATCTCTGAGGGACTGGTCCCTCATCCTCATACTGATCTTTTGGAGATTAGCTTGTGATCTACCAGTAGATCATGGTCTACCTCTTTGGACACCCTGCTTTTAGATACTGGGTATTTTCAGACGTGATGGTACCACAGGTGGCCACGCTTTGACCTGCATGGCCACCCGCAGTGCTGTCACATCTGAACTGGCCCGCCAGATGTTTCCTGGGCTGGAGCTGGGTTTTTCCCAGGTTGTGGCAGTTTTTAGCCCGAGCTGTAACTTGGGCCCATCGCCAATTCACAACCCGGGCTAAGTGCTGCCGCGGCTTGGGAAAGTCATCTCTGGACCGAGACAGAGCGGGCCATCATGTGTGATGACCCACTCTACCTGACCCCGTTCCAAGGCTGTTATGGGTCGGCGTGGTGGCCTCATAGACCACTGTGTCCACCTGTCAGGGAGGAGGGCGAACTGCACTCAGCAGCATAGGAGGTAGGGCTGTGTGGACGCATGTCCACATGTTGTCCTGCCCTCTCCTCACCCCCTCTCTGGCCCGGGCCCCGACACATCTGTTCAGCGGCTGGGCAGATCCTGCCCGGGTTGAGGGCCCTCACCTAGGGCAGGATAAAAGTGTGATTATAAATACCCATAGTTCAATTTTTATGCTGCCTCTTTTAAAGAAAAATCTTGGCTAATTTATCAGAAACAAATTGGGCCTCAGAGGAAAATAAGAAAAAGGTGGAGGGACCTTAGAGATGGACTACCTTTACTGTTTGCGTTACTGTTTCTAACATGTAAGGGCACAGTGTGAAGTTATATAGGATGGTGACAGAACATACAAAGACACATTCAACAATTTGTTTTAGAATGATTTGGGAGTCTCACAATGTCAGTTTCTGAACCAAACAGTCAGAATTCAAGGCCACATTAAATGTAAGCAGCTGCACAATGTTAATAGGGTACAGAGGTATTCTGGTTTAGTTAAGAATTACATTGCTGCCTTAAATCCATGTTCAGAGTGATGGTGATGACAGCTCTCAACCTGGAGGGGGTGGAGCCCCTGGGGGTATGGGCAGATGGTATGTTGGGTGGGGGTTGGGCACAAGATGGAACGCAGCTGGCAAACACCTACACTCTGAGCTAAGAGGAATTTTCAAAATGGTGGCATAGCAAAGGGCAGAGGGAATCAGAAAACGGGGGTGGGGGAAAGAAGGGGCAACAGGAGAGAGAGAAAGGGAAGAGGAAGAGAGGGGGCAAGTTGTATATATGGGGATCGGAGGGCCTCATCTACCACAAATGCAAATGGGAGGAGGGGTTTAAAAGGTTTGAGAACCATTGGTTCAGAAATAAAGAAAGTTAGTAGAGAAGCTGTTTAGAGAAACTAAACTGTTTTTTCCAGCTTTCCCAAAGTGTGTTAGCTGCCAGGAAAATTGCGCATTCTGAAGACTTTTCCACAGAAATATATTAAGACCACTGGCGGCCAGATGTGAAGACAGGGCAAAATACAACATACAGCATTACGAGTAGGGGCAGTCTTATAATTGCACATTCATATTCGGTTTATTTTCATTTTGTTTCCCTAAGTTTCTGGATTTAAATGAGGATACATATTATGGATCCATATTTAAATCACCTAACAAATAAAAAATAATTGAAAATTAAAAAATTACTTTACGTGTGCAATGGCTGCTGGACTGTTCTGCACATCCCTCTTCCAAAGTGGCAGTGGCAGCATCACCACCATTTTAGAAAGGGGCAGCCGATCTGCGTATGCGCAGCAGCCATTTAGTGCATGTGCAGACTGGCTGCCTTTTCCCAAAATGGTGTCGACACTGCCATCGCCATTTCAGGAAAGGGTGTGCATGCACAGAACATTCTAGCAGTCATTTTGCACATGCACAGTAAAAAAAAATGTAAATCGATTAAGAAATAAAAATAATTAAATAATTAAAAATTACTTTGCATGTGCAGTGGTTGCCAGACCATTCTGCACATGTGCACCGTGCCTTTTTTAAAATGTAGGTGGCAGCATCACCACCATTTTGGGAAAAGGGCAGCCAGTTTGCGCACGTGCAAGATGTCTTCTGCGCATGCACAGAACGGCTGATGATGCTGCCACTGCCATTTTATGAAAAGAATGTTTATGTACAGAACAGTCTTGGCAGCCATTTTGCACATGTGTAGGAATTTACATTGTTTAAAATTCTTCTGTCGGTTAGAACCGAACCAGGCTTGTTGCACTGTTTTGGTTCGGCATGGATTAATCCATACCAGCCTGTTCCATGCTGTTATGGATTAAACTGAATCCGAACTGCCCACCCCTAATTACAAGCTGGCTGCTTTTTATGCTGTTTTTGACTGTTTGTTTTTTCCTTTCTGTTTTTGACTTGTTGCCTAGAATGGATTGGTCTTTCAACTAAAGAAAGTAGTTATAATTACAACTAAATCCTCTCTGTCTGAAGAATCCTTCAGATCACAATGCTATTAATTCATATACAAGCCCATTTTAGACCGACTTCTTTGCTATAACTACTGAAGTAGCTGAGTTAGAGACAGGCTTAAAATAAAAAGAGGAAGTAAAACCACCCTAAAATATGCATATTCTTTATCTTCCAAAAAAAAAAAAAGAGCGAGAGAAACCAAAGCTGCTTATTTTCTATTCATGAACATATTGTGTTTGTCATGACTAGTCTGAGTACGGGTGCTCTCCATTCATAAAAAACACATGCATAAGCCCATCGGAAAAACAGAACTTACATTTTAAACCAGCATAAATTTAGAGTTTATAGCAGGTTATTTGAGCGTGATGCTGGGTCGTGAAAACTGTAATTCTTGTTTAAGGAAACATTGGGTGTTTTCAGATGTGATGGGGCCAGTTGGCCCCGTCACGAAAACAATAAAGTCATCCCCCGCCAGGACGACCCCATCACACCCTAACAGACGTGCCAGGGTCGTCCCGGCGGAGAATTGGGGAGGGGGCAGGGCCATGCGGTGCAATGTGTGGCCGCATGGCCCCGCCCTCTCCCCGCCGCCCACCCTCTGGGGAGACGGGTGGGCAGCGGGGCCAATGCGGCTGCAGTGTCTGGCCGAATCCACCACAGCCCGGAATCCCGCCAATGCTTCCGGGCCATGGCGACCGACCAGACGTTACTTTTCTTTGATCCCCGCCGGAGATCACTTTCACCATGCTTCCTGGGGAATTGGTACGGCTAGCCTGGGACGCGTGGTTGAAACTGACCCCATGTGGGGATTGAGCGTGGCGAACATCTGGCGGCCGCCAAACAAACGTGTGAGTCACAGTGACCACAGGTGGGTATTCACCGTGGTTCACTGTGATCTCGTAATGTCTGAAAATACCCATTGTCTCCTAGTCCTATGCGGACACTTGTGATGACTCATAGGGTGCAGCCTCTATTCATTAGCTGTTAACAAATGTGATGGTGGCCCACTGAGGCCTGCTTAGGCCTGCGAGCCACCAGTACATTTGCTGGCTGGACTGTCAGATGTTGCCTGGGATTGCTCCTGGCTGTGTTGACAGCGAGCCCGGGCTGTGATGCCACAGACCTTCAGGCTCACAGCCCAAACTCATTGCCAACACACTCAGGCAGTAGCCCGTCTGATGGGGTCTAAGCGAGCTATCATATGTGGGTGATTTTAGACGTTACGCGTTCTGGAGTCACCACAGTGGATTCCCAGCAGTGGTGAACCCAGCGCGGGCAGGACCAGCGACACCCCAGGAAGCAGGCAGCACAGCAGCACAGCCGGGACAGCAAGGAGGGAGCACATTGGAACGGGACCACACACCAGACAGCGCCGCCAGCTCCGCCACACAGCAGTCGGCAACAGGGGGCCACGGAAGCTGACCCAGCTCCAACAGCCGATGATACACCCCCCCATGGGAGCGCTGGTACCCACGGGTCCCGCAAATGCAGCCAAAGTATGACACGGCCAGGGCAGGGCCCCCCTCTGCCAGACAGACCATGTAGGCGATCAGGCTGCACACAGACAGGGCAGACACGGTCCCTGCCGCAGACCAGGCCACATGCGAGCACCTCATCTCTGGGATGTGACCATTGGGAAAAGGAACCAGCCCCAGCTTCTCAGCATGCAGCCTGCAATCCCGGGCACTCGCCTCATAGCCGAAGTAATGAAGGCCAGAGCTCAGGCTCACATAAGCACCCAACAGGCTGTCTGGGCAGCTCAGAAGCAATTGCATGGCTGGGGTATGCCACAGGTCACACAGGGCCATGGTCTTGCGGAAGGACCACGGATGGGGGGAACCCCATGGGGGCGTACTCCATGGGAGCCGGGAGCCCGGTGGAAGCACAACCAGCCATGGTCCAGCATGCCAGGGAGAATAACACCACAGACAGGGGGCCCCACATTCCCTCCAGGGGTGGGAGGGGGCTCAGGGGGGCACCAAGGCTGGCCGAGAAAGCCACAGGCCGCAACAATGTATGGCAACAGAGCGAGGCATGCGGTGCAGACCCAGCACAGCTGCAGGAACCAAGCACACAGACAGTACAGCCGACACACTAATCAGGCCAGCAAGGACACGATGTTGCAAACAGGGAGAGGTGGGAGGTGATGACAGGAGACATGCAACTGCAGCCTGCATGCCCGGGCATGTGCCAGCCCATGCGCATGGCTCCTGCCATGGACACCAGGTGCACTCAATACTGTGCACCCGCCGCCCCGGCCCGCTCGCCCTGCAGGAGCCAGCACAGGCAGCCGGGGGGGGGGACGCCCGTCCCAGCCTATATCAGGGCTGCCAGCGGTCCCCCGGGGCTCACCTCACTATGGAGCGGGACAGGTTGGGTGCATGCAGGATGCTCCTTGCACTCTGTGCCGGGTGGTACTGCACCCACACCGATCAGCTGCGCATCCAGACTGCTGAGGTACACCTGGGTAGCCGCCTGTGGGTTACCACAGCCTGGAGTGCTGCAGGGGCCCACAGGGCTCACCAAGCCCACAGGCTATCCCTAGCCCGGCGCAGAGGGTGTCCAGGGCAGACTTACAGGCCGTGAGCTGCAGCTGGACCAGGCCTGCGGCGATCTGCAAGGTGGCCGGGCACCTCCAATGGAGGAGGGAGACCATGCGCCGGGCCGCCCTGCTCGCTATGCCCATTGCCTAGCAGCTATGGGTCACGGAGCGGGCCCAGGGCTGGTGGTCCCGGATGCTGGCTTAGTGGGATGAGGCAGCCTGGAGGGCACACTTCCGGATGGACAAGCTCACCCTACTGCGTCTCGCAGAGTTGCTCACGCCCTGGCTGGAGCGACAGCACACCCCCATGAGGAACCCCATCCCCATAGTCCAGCAGGTGGCCATCGGGGTCTGGGCCCTGGCAACGCCTGACTCCTGCCGGTCCGTCTCGCAGCACTTCGGTGTCAGGGTGAGCACCGTGGTCTGTATCCTATGGGATGTCTGTGAAACTGTGGAGGGCATACTCTTGGACAGGGTGATCCAGCTGGTGGATCAGGGGACCGTGATGGCCGGATTCGTGGCTGGGGGCTTCCCCAACTGCATGAGCACAGTGGACGGCACCCACATCGAGATCCTCGGGGGAGGCCACAGAGTATGTCAGTGTTGTGATATGATTTGGTTCTCACATTACCTGATTGGTATAGGTTAATGAGACAACAAATAATAGCTACAGATAATACTATCATGGCATTGGCCAATCCATCCAATTAGTATCATTCTGGTAATCCAAGTGGTGTTGTTTATTACTGTGATATACATTGTGTGTTGGATTAAAAAAAAATAGTTCTTTTAAGACACAGAGCATTTTATGTTGTCCCAAAATATCAAAAATGAGTTATGTGTTAGCTGAGAGGTGCTCAGCTAACAAGTGGGTGACTGTTGTGATATGAGTTTGGCCCAACAAAGATTCCAATTTCCTTGCTACAATGTAACCAAAGCAAAAGTGGTTCTTTTGACACCAGTATGCCAGAACAGACATTGAATGCTATTGTAACCTATTCTTTGCTGAAATGTAACCAAAGTACACTGGATGTATAATCATGATATTGTAACTGAATGAAACTCTTGTGTAAGCCACTGTGTTAATTTAAGATTGCATACAATGTTAAGTTAGGTAAGGCATTAGTTTGGTTTTTGCTTTTAAGATTATATAGAATGTTGTAAGTTAATTAAAGCATTAGTTAGAATATGCATTGATTCATTGACTTAGATAAGGAACAAATGTGTGAGGAGTAAATGGTCAAACGGTCAGAGAGGAAGTAAATTACAGGATAGTATGTGAACTGGTGTGAAGGAGGCAATATTCTTGTCTGTTAGGTGCCTGAGAGAAAGCAGAGACCTTGTGTTCCCAAGCAAAACTAGGATAGTTTATAACTCACAGGGACAGTGGGAAGGTCAGAGGCTGATAACAGAACCAAATGTACCAGAGAATAAAATGATTTGGTCAGACAATAAGGCGCCTCCAAGAGGGGGTTGTGGGGTGCTCAGGGCCAGGGAGTCAGGCCCACCCTCCGGAAGGAGGAGGGGTAGGACCCTATCGACCAGGGAAACCCCTAAGCCAATGGCCAAACAGAAGGTACCTCAGATCTAAGCAATCAATGAGAATGCTCCACAGGTTCAGCACTGACAACCCCGCACTCTGGATAATCATAAGGAAGTCACTGGATAAAAAGGCTAGCCCCAGATAGAGAAGTTGCCTCTCACGGTACCTGCTTCGCTAGCTCTTTGATTAGAGCGCCGACAGGATGGGTGGTTGGCCCACTTTGGAACTTCTCCTTAGGAAGTTCTGCAACTTGCTCCACAGCTAGACTCTCTCTCTCTCTCTCAAGGCATTTGGGCCCCCTTCCTGCCCTCCTTCTGAAACCAGACCATGGACCTCTGATCATGTAAGAATACATGCTTTCTATGTGTTTTAAGTAGTTAGAGTAGGTGAGGGCTCATATGTTAAAGGTGCAAATGCTTCATTGATAATTGGTATGTTAAATTGTGTTGCTCATTGAATAAAAGATCTATTTGATTGAACAAAGAGTCATTATTAAAATAGCAGAGGAGGTCCCTACCCTCTCAAAGCAGTAGTATTTTCACTTGGTCTCGAGAATTAAAAGGGGATCTGCCTCACCAGAGTGCAGAAAAGCAGCCGAAGCCCTTTTAGAAAGGGACCTGTTTCACCAGGGTGCAGAAAGGCAGTAGAACCCCTTTTATTGCTTTTCATCAGCAGGCACGAGTATCACTCCCTGCAGCTGCAGGCGATCGTGGACCACTGGGGGAGGTTCATAGACATCTTCACGGGCAACTCTGGGTGCAGTCACGGTGCCCGGATCATGACCATATCCCCCTTTTATGCCTGGATGTACCGGGGGGACTTTGCAGACATGGGGATGGCCCGGATTGAGGGGGTGCTGATGCCCCCCTGTATCCTGGGGGACCTGGTCTACCCCCTCACCCAGTGGCTGATGAAGGTATACCCAGTTGCCCGGACCCCGGCAGAGACGCTATACAATATCTGCCTATGTGCCAGCAGGACCGTGGTCGAGCGGGCATTTGGGGAACACAAGCAGTGCTGGAGGAGCCTTGCCGGCCGGCTAGGCTACACAATGAGGACCTCGGCCCTGGTGATCACTGCCTGCTGTGTGTGAGACGGATGGGGCCACCCTCGAATACCCCATGCCTACCCGCCCTCCCAGCCCCGTGCTGCTGTACGTGAATGCAGACAACCCGAGGGAGTACCGTTATGCCAAACACATCCGTGCCAGCCTAGCCAGGCACATCAGCCAGGAGGCCCAGGCATGAGGGCACTCACCCCCGGCCCACCCCCCGGGGGCCCAGGGGGTTCCCCGGGTGAGCCCCTCTATGGGCATGGTCCACCCCCACCTCCAGACCCCTGAACTGACCACAGGAGGCGGTACTGTGTCATCCGTGAGTTTATTAGATCACCTGCCTACTCATGCCACCACCACCCCTCAGACTGCCTTCCCCCTCGTCTCCCCTGGCCCCTGCATTCCCTGGGGTGCCCCCTCGAGCGCCCTGTGGGTGGCACAGAGCTCTGGGAGCTGCCCTCCCCCCCCCGCTGTTCATGTCCCCAATGGTGCCCTGGGATACCTCGGTGTCCAGAGGGGCAGGCGGTGGTGGGAGGGAGGGAGGACCCGGGACCCGAGGAGTCCCCCTGGGCAGCTGCTCCCTCCAGAGGCCTATAGGGACTGGGAGGCGGGGCCCCTGCGGGCGTTGAGGTGACTGGGGCAGGTGTGGAGGTGGTGGGGGTGCTGAGGGGCCTGGCACGGGGCCCTGGGCAGGCAGGGTTCCCAGTGGGGTGGCTGCCATGACATAGGCGCACATAGTGCCTGTGTGCAGGAGCAGGGAGGTCCCAATGTCATGGGACCTGTCCATTTTGGCTGAATGCTCCTGCACCATTCCCTCGATGGCCTATTCCAGCCTCTGGTCTCTTGCCTCCGCCCGCTCCAGGGAGTGCACTATGGTCGCCTCCATGCGGTCCACGGCCACAATCATCCTCTCCCCCTGTTCTGTGGTGGTTTGGACAATGTCCTCTGCTTGGTTCTCCCTCTGGCATTGTACCCATGCCCGGTGCTCCCTCATCCACTGGACTGGGGGCACGGGCACAGGTTGCTGTGGCCCCTCCGGCTGTCCTGTATGGTACATAGTGGTTAGTCGTTTGCTGTCCCGGGTGCCCACCCCTCTTGGCGCCCGGCCCCACCCTCCACCCCTCCCGGCCCCCCATCCCACCATGCGTGTCCTGGGTCCTCCACCCAGCCTCACCACACACACACCCCGGCTGTGTGGCTCACCTGGGTCCTCTGGCTGCTGCCTGGGCTGCTGTGCACCGGCCTCCTTGGCCACCTGCCTCTGGTGCTGGGGTGCTCCATGCCCTACGGAGTATGGGGTGGTGGTTGGTGGAGGGCTTCTGGGGTGCCCGGGTGGCCCCCCTGGGACCGGACCCGTGTCACTGGGTGTCAGGGCCGGGTGGGACATGCCCCCTGGCCGGACCATCCCTGACCCCCCTGCCCCCTCGCCCCTGGTCCGTCCCCCCCATCCCGTGTGCTTGTTTACCCTCGATGTCCGTCTCTGATCCCTCCAAGGTCAGCCCCTTGGTGTTGCTGTGCTCCCCCTGCAACCACTGGCTGAGGGTGATGAGGGTGCCGGCCTCACAGTCCGTCTGTCTGGTCAGGGGCTGGGGGCTCTCCGGGCTGCTGTGTGGGGGGTGAACTTCTGGTTCCCGAGGTCCCGGGGCATTCCTGCTGGGGGTCTGGGGCCCTGGAGCAGGTGCCTTCTTGTGGGGTGGTGAGGGGAGGGGGTACCTCAGCTCGTTCCCTTCCCTGTACCACAGCGCTCCCCACGAGCCATGGGGCGACTATTGAACCCTTCATATGTAGGATGCGGTCCAGGGCATCGTAGAAGGGGGCGGTCTGGAGTCCGTGTCCGAACCGCTAGTTGTTGTCCCTGGTGACCTTGTACCCCCTCTTTAGTTCTTTGGCCTTGGAGCGACATTGTGCGACGGTCCGGTGATGCCCCGCCGCCTCCATTTCCCGCACTATCTCCCGGAACACGTGTTCATTCCCCTGATTGAGCACTAGCTCCAGCTGATGCTCCAGGGTCCCCCAGATACAGATGAAGTCCCGGGTCTCCCAGAGTCCCCACTGGCCCCCTCGGTGGTAGGGCCTTCTCCCCTCCAGTTCCTCCTCCTCTTCCTCCACCTCCTGCTCCTGCTCCTCCTCCTCCGCCTGGGCCCGTGTCCTCTGGGGGCTCAGCCTCCCGGGCCCATTTGCATGTCTGAGAGACACAAGGGGGGGTTGTTTGGTAGCTGGTCTTCCCCGTTTCCGTGTGGCTGCCCCTCCCCCACCCACTTGTTGGGTCCACCCTGTGGTGCCGGGTCCACTCCCCTTTGTTCCCCTTACCCGTTTCTGGGGTGCCTCCTCCCCCCATCCGGTTGATGTCCCCGGGGCGGCCCGTCCTGGTGGCTGCTGCTGCTGCTCCCCTCCCTGCACCTCCTGCATGTGCAGCACGACCACCTCCTCCCCCGCCTGCGCCTCCACCACCTCCTCCTCTTCCTGCCTTGCTCTCTCGCCCTCCTCTCTCCTCTGCCTCCTGCCTCACTCCATCCTGCCATGTTCTCCTGCTGCTGTGTCCCTCCATGGCCTGTATTGTTGCTGGTTGCCTGGCAGCGACGTTGCGTGCTTTGTCCCCGACTGGGAATCATTTTGCTTGATTCCGGCCGGTGATTGCTGTCCAGATGTTACTTTTTATTGTTTCCCATTGGGAATCTCTTTGACCACGCTTTCGGAGATGGTCTGGGACAGAGGTCCGGAAGCATAGTTGATTTTGAACCCATGTGGGTATTGACTGTGGTGAACATCTGGAGGCCACCGAACAGACGTTCAGGGCTCTTTGGCCCCGCTGCGGGATTGAGCGTGGTTCAATGTGGTTGAGTGTGATCTCATAACGTCTGAAAATACTCTGTGTTAGCCTGCTGTTCCCCACTCGGTCCGGGGCGGGGGGCACTATGACCCTGCCTGCCATAGCTGCTTTTCATGGGGGATTGGGGTACTGGACATAGCACAGGGGCAGGGAGGGTGGCTGCACATCTGTCTGTCACCCAACCCAGCCACTAGCACATTTGTTGTGCCAGTGGACCGGGTCTGGACTGTGTTGCGGGTGTGTTCCCGACCTGGATCGGGTTGTGATGGCAGCGCTCCACCATCACTTCTGTTAACACCCATTTGAAATCAATGGCAAAACTTCCATTGACTTTAATGGTGGAGGATTATCCTGTGATTCTTCATCTTTGTGCCTTTCCAGTTTCTTTGCACCTTGTCAGAGCTATTGGCTCTGACAGAAATCCTGACCAAACTCATTTGTGGTTTCCTCAGTTGTATTAGCTGCAAAGGAAAAGTCAGAATAAAATCACTTTTAATTTCACTATCTGCTGTTTCTGTCTGCATTAAATCATGAGATGAGATGTGATGCTGTGTTAGGTTTATCCATCATAGCATGCAGAATTAATGATATACCCATTTTATAGTCTCTGAAACAGATAGCTATGTCCTTACGGCTTAAGGCCCTAAGCTCCAGTACTGATTGATGGGTCTTGGCAATGAGTGTTTGACGCCCTTTAAATAAATTGATTAAGGAACCTGATTGTGTGTGTGTGTGTGCGCGTGCATCTGTGTGTGTGTTTTAAAAATCAGCTAAATATATGGGGCTAGATAGATTAATTTACTGCTGAAAATGAACACAAAGTTGCTAGTTCAGTGAAACTGTGGTTTTGTATTTTATAAGAGTTCTAAACATTCAGAAGTTATTTAGTTATTTATGCGAACTGTGAAAGAACTAAACTGATATAAGCCATTAAAATAATTGGATACAAGATCCCTGTCTATTATTTTCAATTGAGCTAAATCTCTGTGTGCGTGTTGTGTGTAGAACAATTTACACAAAACAGATGACTAATGAATAAAATATCTACTGCTAAATGAAGGTTTCATTAGAATTTGTCACAGTTATGAAATAGCTATTAGTGGACCTATTTCAGCAGGTTTGCTGAGGTAATTATTATAACAACATTTAGTCAGCATTTCCATTGTTAATCCTGTGTTTCAAGGGGGTTTATAAACTTGACTAACAAAATTTACTCTGGATGCAAATTTGTCATGAAAGGCCTGATATTAGACATTAAGTCTTAATACAAATTAAAAATCAAGTATGCAACCATTACACTTCTTAATGCAGTGACTCCCATACTATGGTCCATAGGCCACTGAGGATCTACCACACCAGGGCTGCAGCAAGGGAGGCTTTAGAATCCACCAGCAATGGTTGCATAGCCAACTGCAGGGAGACAGAGGGCCAGAGAGGATGACTGCGATGTGAGTTATGTTCATCCCTTGCAAATGGCTATCATGCACTGGGGGTTGATGTCTTCTGCCTTGACTAGCCTACAATGACCATACACTGGGCCATGGCCATCTCTGGTGGATGCAAGGTAGTTGGAAATGTATTTACTTTTTAGTATTGACAATGGCCCATTGATCAAAAATATTTAGGAACTGCTTAGAACCGCTTAAAGTATAAACGCCAGGGTCAAATTAACAACTTCTATCTACTTCGGTATAAAGAGGAAGTGAAAGATTTTCTGCTCTGATGCTCCTCTGGACACATGTTGCAGAGACTAGCAGATCATTCTCCCCTCAGGTGGTGGTGCAGGCAAAGAGAAAGTGCCTGGCTGGAGCCGAGAATAAATTTCCTTTTCAGCATCAAAGCCAGAGGTCTTGTTCTTCCACCAGAACTGGCATGGACAAAAGAGCAAATAAGCCATGTGATTCAACTTCCCCTTGTGCCATAGCCCAAACCAGTCCCCTCCCTCTTTTGCTGTAAGTGACCACAACCCTACTCCTTCAAAGACTCAAGGAAGCATATTGGGTGTTTTCAAATGAGCAAGTCACTTGATGGGGGGGCTCTGCCATGGAGCACCCACAGAGGTGGAGCATGTGGGGAGCTATTAAAGTGGGTGGCTCCTAGTATGGCTGCACTGGCAATGGAGGCAGCCACTGCACATTTGGCTGGCCCTGCACGGTGCACTCAAGATTTCCTGGCATGGCTTAATGAGTGGCTAAGAGTGGGTGCTCTGTGGCTCACAGGAGCACACATCCAGCTGCTCCACCTTCAGATGGGTGGTCAGATCCGTGTCTTATGGGTGGCCATGCGGGGTAACATCTTGTCTGAAAACATCTATTGACTATTTGGTATGAGATAATTCAGAGATTTAAGGCATTAATTTTAATTTTAAAATATTTCTTTGGTATTTTTAATAGTCATGTCACAATGCATTATGAATGCCTTGAATTGTACTACTGAGAGGTGATGAATAAGGATGGGCGAACGCGGTTCGGAAGTTTGGAGTTCGGCCCGAACTCGGCCTGTTCGGACGACCGAATTCGAATCCGAACACGAACTGGCCGAACCGAACTCAATTCTGAATGTCAAAATGACCGAACAGTTCGGTCAGTTCGGATCGCGTTCGGGTGAGTTTGGGTGGCAAAAAAAGGTTCACTGTAAGGTCAAACGTGAGTGACAGGGAGGGGTAGTACTAGTCACTGAGGAGCAGACTTCCAGGCACCAGGGGTGGAGAGGCTTGCAAGAAATGAAACTATCTGCCTCTCCCCTTCCCAACACCTTCTGAGCTAGTCACTGTTCCTGAACAGCAGGCGTTGAGTAGGATTATTAGATTGCTTTAAGTTTCATTTCAGTTTTGTACTGAAATGAAACTTAAACCTTAAACTGAAACCTTGTGTTTGTGATT
>QEPC01001413.1:1546481-1587902 GCA_003113815.1 Sphenodon punctatus
AATAAAAAACCAAAAAACCATATAAAAAACAAAAACCCCACCCATAACAACATTTCCCAAACAGCCAAATGGCCGAACCGAACGGCCGAACCCGGCAAACTAACCGAACTGCCGAACCAAACAGACAAACCGAACGCAGCCGAACCGAACGGACGAACCGAGCGGACGAACCAAACGCAGCCGAACCGAATGCCCGAACCCGAACCGCGATCTGTTCGCCCATCCCTAGTGATTAAAGGACAGAAGTATGGGCTTTCCTGCAGCATGGCTGTTACGCGGGTATTCTTCCCGTATAGAATTCCGAAAGGACTGCCTTTGGGAATAAAATAAATAGTAAATATGAGTCTGAGATGAGTTTTCAGATTGGTTTCCCAAATGAACCAAATCTCATACTGTATCTCAAATGTTAAATCACTAGACTCCGTCATCTAGCCACTTAGGTGACCACTACGTCTCCTCTCACATGGCTAAGTTTCCACTCCACACATGCAGATTCCTACTCCTCTGCCCTTTCCTTAAATACTAGCTAATGTCCCAGGACTGTCCTGTCACACCTACTTGAAGGAAGCAAGGAAGCCTTCTCTCTATAAAGAAACATTCAAGTATTTACAGCATTTTGGACACACTGTCCAACAGACAATGGACATTATGTGTGTTTGTGGAAATACACATCCCAGTTTGCTCTTACCATGGATTAGATTCCAAGAAATCATTGTCATAGCCAATGTACCTCTGTGGATATCACATAGCCACTGTTACATATAGAAATTGCACCGCTAAACTTCCAGGCTGTGATAATCTGAGAGTCCATAAGAACATGATATTAACCAGGCAACAGCTGGGGGGAGCAGACTCTTGGGCAGCTGCTGGAACGTGCAACGGGATGAATATCTG
Source organism: Sphenodon punctatus (assembly GCA_003113815.1). Lineage (NCBI taxonomy): Eukaryota > Metazoa > Chordata > Lepidosauria > Sphenodontia > Sphenodontidae > Sphenodon > Sphenodon punctatus. The sequence continues at coordinate 1,547,376 of QEPC01001413.1, forward strand.
TAGGAGCAGTAACGAGATTGGGATGATGTCAGCAATCTCAGTGGGCAATGCATTTCCATGGATTTAGTGTTATGTCTGCTAACACCATTTGTTTATTTGAAATGAAATCTGGTTGAAATATCATTTTGCTAAAATCTATATTGAAAACCTCTGTATATTTCTGAGCTTTTTCCATAAAAATAATTTCCATAAATCTGTTGGTCATAATAATTCCCATTATGAAAGGGTAACGTATGTTTAGTCCAAACATCTGAATGTCATTTAATTTTTTTGCTGTTGGGACCAAATTATACTGGAATGAATATGTATGTGCAGACCAGGGATTCAAATTAGTGGATTAGGACAGGGATGCTGTTCTTCTACCTTCTTAGGCCATTTTCACATGGGTGCCCTCACCCCTTGCACACCTGTGAGGGTGGGGGGGGCTCCCATGCGGATGCCGCAGCAGGTGCATAGGGGATGGGTGTGCGCTGGCTGCAGGTGGAGGTGGGTGTGCAGCCAGTCCCACAGTCCTACACCCACCTCCACCCAACTACATGCATTGAGCAACCCATTGCTCTGTGCGTTGGTGATGGGTGGAGCATGGGAGCACGCACTAACCCCCATCCACCGGCCGCTGTGTTCCCACGGGCGCCCTCCCATCTCCCCCACACCTGCTGTGGCATTCGCATGGCTGCTCCCCCTCCCGCACATATAAGGGGGGGGGGTGCCCATGTGAAAATGGCCTTGGAATCATAGATCTGGAAGGGACCATGAAGGTCACTGAGTCCAGTCCCTGCTTGGTGCAGGATTCCTAAAGAAAACTCCAAGAAAGAGTCAGGATGCTGCCACTACAAGTATCTCATGTTCTTATGAAAACAATTGGGCATTTCTCCATAAAAGGCACCATTGTTTCCAGGGGTGAATATGTTCAACAGTAGTCATGAGGACAGCATTGTTTTGGGGGCAAATGAAGGCATTCTTTTCATGAACAAATTACTAGATAAATGAAAATGAAGAAAAATAATAGTTCTGGTAAGTTAGGGCTAGTTTTCTTGAGATATAGATTTAGGAACATGAAGCTGCAATAGTTTAAATAATCTGATTACCTCTGCTACCTTCCTATCACTCGTATATTGCTTTAATGTCTTCTTATAGATCCAGATTTTTAAAAGGTCTTGTTCTAAGTCTGATCACAAGAACCAAATGGGAGGTTTCTGCACCCTGGGAACAGAAGCAGGCACTCTTTACTGCACCATATCTACCCTGTAATAATAAAAATATCATCATGTCCAGCATGTACACTGAGCAGTGCCCTAGCTCCCCTTAAATCAGAGGTTCCCAAACTGTGGGTCAGGAACCCAAGTACAAACGGTTGCACCATTTGGGGATGAGGTCATGATACTGACTGATATTCATATACTTTGCACATATTTGTTGCTGTCTGAGGTCACGAGATTATATTTAAATCACACCAGATTATATTCAAGACCCTGAGGTTATATTGGGGTCACACAGGCAAGATTTGGGGAACCTTAATTACCTTAAATTACTTTGGACACACATTCCAGTCTCAGTATTTTTTAAAAAAAACCTTCATATCAGAACTTGCGATGCTCTCGAACTTCTGAACTGAAGATACAGTTAAATCCAAGAAGGCACTCAGGTGATGTTCTGCTACTAAACATTGTTATTAACAAACAGGTATGGCCAACCTAGTCTAATCAGGGTTGGAAACATTTATAACATCTTACAGACTGAATCGACCATGAGGCTATTCTTTCTCTAAACTAACGAAGCCATTGGGCCAGGGATGGGGAACCTCAGGCCCGGGGGCCAAATGCGGCCCTCAGCAAATTTGTATGTGGCCCCTTTCCAGTGCCTGGATCTGGATCCTGGATCTAATCTCTACCCTCAAGCACTGAAAAACCGAGCTCAGGATAATGGAGCAGAGAGGAGGGCATGTACACAAGGCTAGGGGATAGATCCATGACCGAGATTCATGCTCTGGGCTCTCCTTTTTTTGAGTACACCTGTTAAGAAACCCCTACCCCAACATCTATGTGGCCCTCAGAGCTTGTACTAATAATACTCAATGTGGCCCCCAGGACAGAAAAGGTTTCCCCCCCCTGCATTGGGCACATGTCTTTTTCTGTTTTGGAAGGTATTACTTGTAGGCTGCTTTCAGATATCACAATTATATTATCCATGGACCTAGCAATAGCACCCCAATTTGCCTTGTAGTCACATTTTTCATAATGCCTGACAGTTTATTTCTTTAGATTAAGGTTTTTTTACATGGACACTTCATTTTAGGATTAGGAGAAAATAATCCCAGAATTGTTATCTAGGGATTACAAGTGGTGCCTGTTTACATGGACATTTCTATGCTGTATTGAAATCCATCCTGGGATAGTTCAATGAATAGCACATTTCCGTTTTCCGGTTTGAGAATATCTGGGATGAATATCAATCCCATGGTGCTTTTTGTCCCACCAGTTCATCAATGGACAGAGCAGAACCTGAGAGCAGAGGCAACTTGGAAGATAGCAGAGCAGACGGGGCGAGAGAGAGAGAGAGAGAGATCAGATTTCTTTTTATATGATCGCCCAATCGCCCCACAATCATTCAGTTCAGTTTTATTGTTGTAGCCATTGGCCATTACAAAATCCATAAAATAAATAAATATAAAATACAGAACACACAAGAAAGCTACACAACAGGAAACTTCACAAGATCCTTTTGGTTTACTGTGCTCTAATTTTCATAGCAACTGAAAGAAACATAGCTACTTGAGATAAAATCAAATCATTGTAACCTTGTAATAAGGATATTAAAACATCATATTGTCATGTATTACTAGGTAGTCCATAGAGGCAGAACTGCATAGAGAGGATGTCAGCTCTTGCCATAACACTCTATGGTAATAATCCTGGATAGTTGACTATCCCGGAATAGTCGTTTAGAGGGACCTAATCCCGGTGTTATTTAACAACCGGATTTTACAATACCACAAAAAAGGGGTTTTGTAATACTGGAGTTTTTCCATGATCCTGGGGTTATAATTGCTGAATGCTGCATTTAGATGGACCTGTCATCTCAGGACAAATGATCTAATCCCAGGATAAATGTCAGTGTAAAAATGCCCTTAGAGGAACAAGCTATTCTAGCATAAAGGAATCTCTGGAGAGCCAGCTTGACCTGCTTTTGCCCTCTCTTTTTGCTTTGCTTTTGCCCTCTCTTTTTGCTTTTTCACATGGTGTTCTACCACCTCTCTACATGTACCCCAAAAAGAGAGGGGGGGGGGTTGCCTGACTCGTAACACCTGCTCCCGCCTTCTCTACTCTGGCTCTCCCCCATGAGATGCTCAGCACCACATACATTGGGCAGATATAAATTCAAAGATAATAATAATTATTATTATTTTATTATTTTATTTTTATTTTTACGTTTATTATTTATTATTATTATTATTATATTAATACTTAATAATGCCTTACCTCTTTCCTAACCCATACATTGCTTCCCCCTTTGCCCCAGTATCCTTCCCCTCCCTTGTCCCTGCTCCCCTGGTGCCTCACATGCCCCCTCCCCATACCCCATGGCCTGTTTAGTATGGAGCCCAGTAATCTGACTTTCCCCATTGCCCTATTTGACCTATTGACACCACTGACTGTTGGTAAATGTTTAAGTGTACCAACCATTGTAGCAATATAGTTGTGGAAGTTTCTTACAGGCATAATTCAACTGGAACCCAAACTTTAGAGACTAATAGATGCAAAGCCTGTCAACATAGTGGAATCCTTGCTACTGAAATTACTCCTTTTCTTTCTGTGATAATTGCATCTTGCATTCATCTTTTCCCTGCCAAGATGCTGGTAAACCACCATCATTCCCCCTCCTGCTGCTATAGAAAGGGTCACAGTCCCTCTAGTAAATTCTGTTCAGCAGTAGAATTCATTTTTAAGAAATCTGAGGATTTGTAAGCAACCCCACACTGAAATATTTTTTCCCCCACTCCAAGTTGCAGTCTTCCCCTATTTGCTTCTATCAGCCCTATTGATCTATGTTCCCCAAAAGGACAAATTTGTCATCAGAATTCTATATTGTTCATCCTGACATAGGCTATAATGTTGAGATCTCCATCCGTCTCAATTGTTTGTGTCTATTTGTTCAATTTGTTCCAAATCTTAATCTTGTTTTTTTATATACGTAGTACTGTGTAAAGGTAAGAGAGCCTGCATTGTCTGGAAAAGTCCCTTGAAACCATATCATGTCCCTATTCGCTAGTGTTAGATTATCGTCTCTTCATTGCCTACTTAAATTAAATTATGGCATACATAAAAGTACACCTGGCCATCTTCTTGGTTTTCCAAAAGGTTAATTCAGAACAGTCTTTGCCTGCACAGCAGGCCATGTCTAGTTCTGTTAAGATGCTAATACATCTCTTTACTCCCATCTGCTCTAATTCTCTGCTTTGGAAATTAAACCTTTCATAAAATGGCTGCTCAGTATTTATGGAAACCTTGACACAGGCATGACCATTGGTTATTATCTCTCAGTGTGGCCTGCATCACAACTTCATACGTTGTCAGTAAATGTAGAGTCAACTGTCCTTTATAAAGACATAGTAGCCTTTCATGATGCAAAATTCCTCCTGAGGCTGTCCCACAACAGAGTTTAGCAAAATGTTTCCAATGTTGGCATAGAAACTTGTACTGCCTCTTCTGCCAGGGGCAACGTAGCAATTTCAGTTTACTCTAGAAAAGTCCAATTTGAAAAGTTAAATGGAGAGTCACTGAGATTGTTCGCAGCTTTACAAGTATTACTCCTCTATTGCTGTGTGAAGTCTTTGTGTTGAACCTCAAAAATCAATTCTCAGTCTTTCTCCTGGTTTAGTTTCAAACTACCTCTGGGAACCAACAGCAGTTTGCTCAAATTTGTATTCTCAAACTTTCTGTGGAAAATCTTTTCTATATCTAGATGCCCAGAAACATATTCCATTCTGGTTTGTGTTTAGAATTCAAATGTGATGTGCTGGATGGAGAAATTTCATGGTGGGGAGATCACATGGCATATTTCTGTGTTCCTTGTTGGGTAGGGTTTATGTCCATCACATGTGATAAAAAGAGACAATCTAGTTAATCAGTTTAGAAAGAGGTGGTTGCCATGTTGGTCCTTTGTAAAAGACGGAGACAGAGTAGTTCAGATCATCTCTTTTATTGGACCAACTTCTGTTGGTGAGAGTATATAAGCTATATGGCGTCCTATCATATATATCTCCATCTTAGTCGTAACCTAACATTCATTGCTTGTCATAGTTCTGACTTTCAAATGCCTGAAGAAGGGGCCTGTTTCACCTAAAAGCTTGCATACTCTCACCAACAGAAGTTGGCCTGATTAGTAAGGATGGGAGTTTGGATGGAAATTCTGATTTGGTTCTAACCCGAACCGAACCAGAATTTGTTTGGATTTAGGTTTGTATTGCTTGGATTTGGATCTGAGCAGTACGGGTCTAAATTCATGTCCGCCCCCAGCTCTGCCTCTCAGGGACCCTTCCACATCTCCCCCTGACTTCTCAGCTCATTGCCCAGCCCAGCCTACCCCCCCTCGTCCAGGGGGTAGGCTGTGAAGGGCAATGGGCCGGGTGGGAAGAGGTCTGGGGGAGCCAGAGCTGGGGCCAGGCATGGGTGGAGGGGGGGAGTAGTAGTTCCTTTACTTACCTTTCCTGTAGGCTCCAGAGTCTGGGCCGCACCAGAAAGAAAATATAATAGAAAAAACATTCACCATGGCTGTTCTGCACATGCATGGCTATTCTCCAAAATGGTGCCAGCAGCGTTGGCGCCATTTTGGAAGATGGAAGTTGGTATGCGCATGCCTAGCTGCCAGCTGAGCTACATAGACCAGCTGCCATTTTCCAGAATGCTGCCAGTGCCATTTTGGAAAATGGCCGCACATGTGCAGAACAGCCATGGTGGCTATTTTTCTGCATGAGCATTTATTTTCTATTGTGTTTTCTTCTCAGTGTGGCCTGAGCCTACAGAAAAGGTAGGTAAAGCAAATTATTCTTAAAGCAACTGAAAGTAAAGCAATTGATTCTTATCAATACAAATTGTCCAAATTTGGACGATTCTTATTTATCGAAATCCAAGCTGGCCATTCCTACTGATTATAGAGATCATTCTGTAACTAAGATAAGTACGTGCACCTGCTTTTTCTCAACTTCATGAGTGTATCCCTGTGTCTCTCTTTGTTTCCCTTTTGCTTGTTTCTCCTTCCTTGGCTTTCCTAGATTGTAAATCCCTCGCGGTAGGGATCTGCCTCTAATTAATGATTGGATAGTGCCAGGCACACTGCTTGTGCTAAATTAATTAATGAATTAAATAATAGCAACTAAGGAGAAATGACTTGCAGACATTATTCACAGCTAATGTCTCATAGTCAAGAGGGCTGCATTTCGGTTGAGATCTTTGTTCCAGCTGGAGGGGGGAAATATGGCAAAAAAGGTCCTGTAATTCTATCCCCACTTTCTCTTAAGCATTGCAAGATAGCTACATAGTACGTTTGCTACTTTCTGTTTTTCTCCATTTGGAACAATTCTAATTTTTTATTTGGCCTGATGTAAGTGTCTCCTGTTATTACAATGAGCAATTTATTTGCTCCTCTGATAGGAATTCTTTTGTGGCATCAGTCTGAAATGTATAGCATATCGTATTCTTCTGGAATAGGCTTCTACACCCCACACCTAAACACACTCAGAATGAGCTGTAACATTATTTCTATGTAGGATCCATACAGAATGGAAAAGGATTAATTGTACCAGCCTTATTCATATAAAGGTAGTATTTATCTTTACTCTCTAGTAGCTCCACTGGGAAAAAAATGGAGTTACTCTTGGAGTGATGTCCTACTTAAATAACAGTTGCAGAATCCATCCCGAGGACAAAAGGAGGAGGAATTAATTTTAACATAATAACATAAGTAGTGCCATACTGGGTATTAACAGCCAACTGGGCTGTATGTTTGTTCCGGGCCCGCCAGATGTAGGCCTGGAACAAACCCTGCCTGAGGTGGCAACTGGGCCCTGACTGTGGGCTCACAGTCTGGGCCCAGCAGCCACCCATCTGGACTGAAGCGGATGGAACCGGGCGGGAACGTCTGTTCCTTGCCCCGGCTCCTTCGGGCATGGGGGTTTGCTATGGCACCCAGCCATGGCTGCTTATAATAGGCAGCCATGACTCTCCATCATGGCGGTGAGGAGGAGCAATGCCAGGAGCACAGTGACGTGCCTGGGTGGCCACACAGTGCTCCCCACCCCCTCCCCAGCTGGGGGAAACCTTCCGATTTCAGGTGGGACAGACGTCCAGAAGGACGTCTGTTAACATCCACTGGATCAGAACAATGATCCATTGAGCCCAGCATCCTGTCTCCGACAGTGGCCAATCTTGGTTGCTTGGGAGAAGCACCCAATCAGGTCACAATAGTCAAGCCTGGCCCCCAGCTTATTGACCTTTTGCTGGACCTGCAAGACCTGGCTTTTTGTCTGGGCCTTTGAGGGAGGGGAAGAGTGAGGGTGGATTTTCGCCAGTGGGTTTTACCTCCTTTATTGTTTTAATGATTAATTGTTTTAGTAACCCTTTTTATATTGGTTGTAATGTATGGTTTTAAAATGTTGTGAGCCGCCCCAAGCTGCCTTAGGGCTGGAGGGAGTGGGGTATAAGTTTTTAAATAAATAAATAAATAAATAAAATCCATTCCCTGTTGACCATTCCTAGCTCCCAACAGTAAGAAGTTATGTCCCCTAAGCCTACTTTCCTAATATCTGTTAATCGACCTATTCTTCAAGAACTTATCCAATCCTTTTTTAAACCCAGCTATACTGCTGGCCTTGACCACATCATATGGCAACCAATTCCACAAGTTAATTGTACATGGAGTAAAAAAATACTTCCTTTTATTTGTTTTAAATCTGCTACCAGTTAGTTTTATGGAGTGTCCCCTAGTTTTAGTACTAATTGAAAGAGTAAATAACCATTCCCTATTTACTTGTCCCACACCACTCTTGATTTTATAAACGTCTATCCTATCCCCTGTCAGTCGTCTCTTCTCCAAACTGAAGAGCCCTAACCTCTGTATGGAAGCTTTTCCATACCCGTTATCATTGCTGTTGCCCTGCTCTGTACCTTTTCTCATTCTACTATATCTTTTTTGATATGGGGCGACCAGAACTGCATACAATATTCAATGGGCGGTCACATCATATATTTATATGATATATGATATTTTCCTGGGTCTCTGCTCTGAGGGAAGGGTGTCTGTCTGGACTCCATGCATGTTGGAAGGAAGGGGATGATGACTGGACCTGCATTCAGCTGCTAATAGTCACCTGGTTGCATCTGCCTCTCCTCTCCTCCCCCCTTCGGTAATTAACAAGCCTCCATTTTCCTGGACCTCTGCTCTGAGGGCGTCAGCCCTTGGGCGGCACCCAAAGGGCAGCACTGAAAGGGAACTGACCATTTTGTTGCTGTTTCGAGGCCAGAGGAAGGTGTGTCATGTACCCCCTGTTCCAGTGATGGTCTGCTGTTCCACTCATCTCAGCATTGCAACATGCCGGCACTCATCCATCGTTCTTGCCCTCCTGCAGCTACTATCTGGTTTCCTTCCATGTACCTCTTATCCCTTCTCCTCCTTGACTCCAAAACTCCCCCCTTGGAGCACCATTCCTCCCCCCTACCATCCTACACCTCTACCTTCCCATATCGCTGTCCCCCACAATCCTCCCCCCCACTCCCGTCACCGTCCTCTCTTCCCAAACCTAATCTCCATTCCTTGTCTCCGCCCATCTCATCTGCCTTTCTCTTGTGCCCTGTGGAACTGCCACTCTTCCATCTATAAGCACCTTTCATCCATGACCTCTTCGTCTCCTGATCTCTCCATTTCCTTGCCCTTACTGAAACCTGGATTCTCCCCTGTAACACTGCCACTCCTGCTGCCCCCGCTGTTGGTGCTCTCACCTTCACCCACACACCACACCCTGAAGGTCATGGTGGTGGTGTTGGCCTGCTCCTCACAAAATCTTGCCAGTTCCAAGTCCTTGCTGCCCCTCCCTCTCACTCCTTCTCTTCCCTTGAGATCCACTTCATTCGGCTCTACTCACCCTTCCAGCTCCTTTCCCTTGCCTAAGACCGCTATTACGCCACATTAATTGAATCCCACTCCTGCAACCCATGCCATCTCGTCTCCACATTTGCTTCCCGCCTGAAGCCTCCCTGTCCTCCCACCCCCACCCCCTCACTCCCCACATAGGATTGTTTCCACTTCTTCAACAACAAGATTAATAAACTCCGCCTTGCAATCGCTTCTCAGCCCTCTCTCTCCTCCATCTCATACCCTGATGTTCCCCCTTCTGCCTCTCTTCTCTTCTCCTTCTCCCCAGCTTCTCTTGATGAGGTCACCTTCCTCTTCTCTTCATCCAACCCCACCCCTCCACTTGACCCCATCCCCTCTCTCACTCCCTAACGTCGATTGCCCCCACCTCTGTGCCTTCTTTGCTGCACATCATCTATCTCTCCCTCTTTATTGGGTCATTTCCATTGGCCTTCAAACATGCTGTCCCTGCGTTCCTGTTCTGCTGCTGCTTCCCAGATCCGATCCTGACTGTGCTTCCCAGATCCAATCCTGACTCTGCTCCTTGGGAAGTCCATCTACATCCCAAACTGTTTCTAGACTCTTACAGTGATGTGTAATTTAGCTATTATTGAAAAAAAGTGTGCAACACATCCCTCAGTACACATGGATGGATAGCTTACCTGAAATCCCAAGTGTAGCCTTCTTCTGACTCAATGTGGCACAATAGAAGCAGGTTCCAGATGGATAGCTTTTTGAAGTCTGTGGCCCAGAGTTTGAAGAACTCCAAGGTAAATCAGTCTTGCCGATTCTTAACTATCTTACCAATAGTTCCTTATTGTTGTAAAATAATTTAAACTCTAATGAGGTGGAATTTGATCCTCTGGTCCTATATGTTATAGGATTCATTTTAGTTTAGAAAACTACAGAATGACGCAAATACAGACATTAGGTAAGAAGAAATATATTTTTTAAGGTACTGCTATAATAGATAAATTATGACATTCAAGGTACAGCACAGGAAATGAAAAACTATTTCAATGATAGTCTTCTTTTTGAAAAGTAGTAACCTCATTTCTAGCCCTTTTTCTCTTTTCATTTTTTTAAACTTTATTTGTAATAGATAATTTTACATGATATATTACGGTGCTTTTGAGAAGAGAAGAGAGATTGAAAGCACTAAAGAATGAAGTTTCTTATGTTGCTATTGGTTTATATGTAATACAGACAAGTATAGCATTAGCTTCTCAGTACCTCCACTAGAAAGAGACCTTTCACTCCCAGAGATCACATACTGATATTTAAATGGGTACGTTTTACTTGGATGTTTTGTTATTCTGGTGTTTAGTTGCAAATATTTCTCTTTTTTTGTTGTTGACGACAAGTAGTGATTTTAGTGGTAGACTCTTTCAGACCTGAAGATGTGTAGATGTGCTGAACTATCTACAGAAAGGCCACAGAGCTACTGGTAATTTCATGGGCTTTTGTCCATTTTTCAAAGAGCTGACACAACTAAAGTGAGTTCTTCTTTACTATATTTCAAAGGATATAAATAAATGGTGCATTTGGGAGTTGTTTTATGAAGCCTCGTTAAAGCTGAAAAAGTCATCAGCAGTGGTTTTACAAGCCTTGTAGTTCTGTAAACGTTTTAGCATTTCATTTAATAAAGAATTTTCATTTGAAGAGCCTCTTCAACTGGCCTTAAATGCCAGCATTGTTTCTGAATAGAATGACTTATTAGGGGGTTAGCTTTTATTAATTTGTTCTTCTCTGGAGGGCGGGGGGGGGGAATGGTAAAAATCTGGTGCTCTCAGCTAGCTCATCAGGAAAATAAGATGATGGAAGAATCCATTGTGTAGTACATTATATTGCATATTTATTCTTTTACTCCTGGACACATAGGCAGGGACCGCGTCTATTTCTATGTTCTGTACAGCACCAGGTACATGGCTGGCGCTATATAAATGTTTATAATAATAATAATAATAATAATAAATTAATAATTAATAATGTGCACACACACCTACACACATTCTGTAGGTAGCTGGGGGGAGGGGTTCAGCTTCCCCCCTTCCACATCAGAGGACTCAAAGCTCATGGAATAAAAGCAAAGATAGAGAAGAGAAGAAGGAAGAAAAGAGAGGGGAGGGAGAAGAGAAAAAGGAATAGAAAAGAGTGAAAAGCAGGCAAAGGGTGGGTGAGAAAAAGAAAGAAGAGACGAGGGCAAGAAAACAAAGGAATGAATACAAAAGGAAAGGAAATAGTAAAAGGGCAAGAGGAAAAAAAAGAAGCAAACAGAAGAAAAATAAAAAGAAGGAATATTCCCACATTCCTAGAAAAGTGCTGTGGAATCGCCCAAGCACTTCAAAACACAAGCAGTGCACAGCATCGAAAGGAATCTTGTTTAGAGTCCGTGGGTGTTTTTAGACAAGAGCCTCCCCACCCATCACCCACCCATCACACATGTTGCAGGGCCGCATTGGCACCCTATGCAGCCCTGAAACATGCATGATGTGTGGGGAGGCGCTTGTCTAAAATCACCCCTTGTCAGGATATGAGAGATATGGCTGATATACAAATGATCTTTCCAGACTCAGGGCATTTTCAGACAAGACACTCTCCATCCACCTCTCACCCACTATACATGTTACAGGGCACCCATAGGGCAACACTGCAGCCCTGCAACATGTATAGTGGGTGAGTGGAGAGTGTCTTGTCTGAAAATGGCCTCATTTGCATCCTCAGGGGAGAAACTTCTTGATCAATTTGGTAATTTTTCATATTCATAGTATAGGTTCTGCTTTTAAAACCCAGCAAGATATATTTGCAGATCAACCCCTTTGCCAACGCACCGAAAGAGACAGGACACCATCACTGGGATTTTAACGACCGCACTCTTGATTTAACCAATTACAATCAGGAATCAGGTGAGGGTAATCGCCTAGTGTGATATGGGTCCAGTACTTGAACTTTAAACACAAACGGTAACCCCAGGGGTGGTTTCGATGTACCCTCAATTACCACCCCAACTACACATAACGTCTCCCCCTCTCAGTGGGCCCTGCCACAGGTGAGGGGGACCAGATCCTACTGAACTTGAGTAAGGTTGGGAGCGCCTGCCAATGGGGGACCATACTTGTCCCTACTGCCCTCGCTCGATGCCCCTCCCAGGGAGACTACCCCGACGCTTGCTGTACCCTGCTTTCCAGCGAGTGGACCTCCCCATCTCTTAAGGAGATGGCTCTTACTTATGACCTATCTATCCTATTCTAATCTATAGTACTGGACCCCTGCCAGAGTGCGACAATAGTTGAACGAGCACACAACACCCCAATTCTAGGGGGGCAATAGATTAGCCAAATGTCCAACACTGCAAGGAAGGCGAAAAACGAGAACCTGAGTATTGGGCCAGATTGGGGTTCCCACAAAAATTCCTTCCTGGCCCCGAATTAGCCCGAGCTAAGCACCAAAACCACAGTGCAGGGGGAGGGTGGGTGCCGCTTCACAGGCTCTGTGCCGCAAGTGGGGCCAGAGCAGACTCTCTCTCCAAACGAGGGTCACGCCTAGGGGCATGACCCACGTGCCTACACTGAGCCTATCCTAGCCAGCGGGGTTGCTTAGCAACCCTGGCTGGGTGTCTGCAAGCTGCCGCAGCCACCTTCTTTTTCCCACCCCGGGGCCTCTTGCAGCCCCAGGGTGGGGAAAAGCCCCAGCTGCCCTGCCTCATTGCTATGCGGGCGTGGCAAGGGGCCTTCCCAAAGGGGGGGCGGGCAGAGGCAATTTGCACAGACAGCAAGTCCAGTGACCAAAATCAGTCACACTCATCTACAGAGCTGTCTCTCTTCCATGCTCCTCTAGCAAGGACTCTGAAGAATAACCCTTTAGGCCCTGTGCACTCTTTAGTAGTTAGGAGTTTGGGAGCTATTGCTTGGTATTTCTCTAGGGGTGGTGTTCTCTTTTTATCCTTATCTCCCTTGTCCCCCCATTTTCTGTATTGCTTTTATCTACTTTTCTGCTTAGTTTTCCACTTTTCTGTTTTACTCTTTTTTACTTCATCTTATTTTTCTCTCTTTACTTTTATTTGTTTTCCCTTTACTTTCTATCCTACTTCTCACATTTTTTCCTCTGGTTTTTTCCCTCTGCTCTCACATTATTTTCTACTCTTTTCCTTTCTTTTCCTTTAGTTTGGACACAGGCACGAAAAAGTAAGATTGGGTTTTGAGAAGTGGGTACTTAATTTTGGTTAAGCGGTGGAATATAAGATCAAATACTTCTTTTAAAAGCTGAATTCTAAGGAGGAGTATTAGGATAATTCAAAACTTTGCTGCACTTTAATTTGTATATAAGTGCAGTTTTATTTTGTTTTTTTCAATACTGTAAGGCAACAGGGAAATTGCTCTGACCAATACCATGCCAGCTTCCAGTACTTTGCTCTCCTAAGTAATGCCAAGCACTCAGAACTAAAGTTGTCAAGCTGTGGATTGATCCTGCAGGGATGCAATGCTGATGAGAGCTATGGGACAGCAGAGCAGAGCTAACCGTTGGGAGGTGTTTCCAGGAAATTAGATCTTACCAGAGGGGTAATTACCTGTGGACTGTTACTCACCCCGCCCCCCAGCTAAATAATCTCTCAGTGTAGCTATCAAATGATCTGTTTCTCTTTCTACCTTCTTTGTAAACTACCTCCTGTTTACCTGCTGCTTATGTTGCCACTGAGTGGGCTGCTGGGCACAGGGTGGGGGTCTCTATAATAGGGACAGGTGGTGCACCACCTCTGGTATATCAGGGCCCCTTAGCCTAGGTGGACCATGCTGAGTCATGGAGCTGCAGTCCCTACAGCTCAGATGGACACCAGTGGAGGAAGGAGGAATTCCATCTTCTGTGCTAGGGCCCATTCCAGCCTGGCTACCTACACCCTCGGCTGGGCAACTATTCTGCTTACCTATGTTGACTCCCTCCTGGATCATTCACATTAAAACTTACCCCTGGACAAAGTGTAGCCTGGGCATAACACCCCTTACCTCCAGGCTGTTCACTTGAACACTAGCAAATTTTCCCTGAGCCTGAAGCAGCTATAAACAAGTTCTATGGCTGCTTGCTGTGCATGGTGCTTTACTACTAGTACTTATGATATGATAAGGAGAAGTGGGAACGCTAGAAGGTGGGAACAGTGCAGATGGGTGCCTTGGCAAGAACATTTCCGCTTGGCATATGCCATGAGTTCTGAGCAGCTGCCGGAAGGTTACTGCTTTCTTAGAATTCTTTGAGATATTTATTTCACATCTTAGACATCATGGTTTTATCATCCTATCAGTGTCTTCTACAGGTATGCCTTTGCCTCTGTCCTCACATGCAGGAGAACCAGGAGCTAAATTGCTCTTTACTTCGCCCAGGGTGTTTTCAGATGTGATGGCTCCTACCACCACCATGGACTTCTCTGGACAGTGGTGGGGGCTGTCACTCTGACCAGGACTTGGCCTGACCACCAAACAAACGTGACAGGGGCCAGGGAGGGGGCGGGGAGATGCACTGACGCGCGTCTGTACAACTCCATCGCCACACTGCATGCAGCAGCCCACCCCACACAGCTGATGGGCAGCCATGGTGGCCAAAAGCGGCTGCCATGGAACCCGGCACCAGGGGGAACCTCAACTGAGTTGTGTAAATCAGCCATTCATCCATAACAGTACACTTTACATCCAGTCGGGCAGCTGTTCCCCAGGTGGTGTTGGTGCTTAACCCAGGCTGTGACCTGGAGATGTTCCTGAGTCACAGCCCGAGCTAAGCACCAAAACCACCCCAGGAATGGCCCGGGATAACATCACGCGAGCCAAAGAGTAGGAATGCGGGCTATTGCCATATCTGAAAACATCCCCACTCTCCTGATCTCCCTTCTTGGCACTTAATTCAAACAAAGGAGGCAGAAGGGTCCAGCTGTCAGTGAGGCCGAGATTATGTGTAATGGATGCACAGGAACGAGGAAGCACTGAGGTTTGCTGGGACAGTGGAGGACTGCACAAGAGAAGGTGAAAATAAACAAAACAATAGCCTACATTAGCACCTACCAGATAGGCGTTCAACTGCCTGTCTATTAGGTGTTAGCCAGATGTTTGCCCGCACCGCCCACTCACTCCAAGTGTCCAAGGACATTGTGGACCCACTGTGCAGGCCAGTCCTTGCTAATGTGCGCCCACATTGCTGCATCTCATTAATTAGGTTCACCCACAACCTCGCCTGCATCCAGGTCCACCAGTACCATAGATTCATGCCTAGTGTGGCTGCTAAAGGAGAGAGGCTTTCTCAGCTGACAGGAGGCTGTGAGAGGAGAGAGCGAGGGAAGGAGGGCGAGAGAACTCGGTTGGAAAGGGAGGTCGCGACCAGGGAAAAAGCCTTCTCTGGATGTGACCCTCCTTTCCATGAGAAGCAATGTTCTCATGCTCAGGCAGCTGCAAGAGGAGAAGGTCCTTCCTACACCCCTCACTCTCTCCTCTACAACCACTTTTCAGCAGATCACTCTCTCTGCTTGCAGCTAGAGGTGTGCATCAAGGACAATGTCATTTTTTGTTTTTGTTTTTCATTTTCATTATTTAAATCTTTCATTTTTGTTTTCATAAATATCAAAATTTTATTTTTATTTTTGCTTTCGTTTTTGATTTCCATTGGTTTAAATGGAAAACACATTTTCAGCTGTAACTTTTATTTTTAATTATATTTGGAAGAAACATGGGGTGTCTGTACCTCCAATGGAAGGCATTAAGTGTATCAAATTTCAGAAAGATTGGATAAAGAAATCCAATTTTATAAGCAGTTGAATTATGTTATTTTGAAAACATCTGCATATACATTCATAGATGTAACTTCTTTGGCTCCCATCTAATGTGGATGAAACTTGGCAACTTTATACCCCCTCTCCATTTTTACTATCTATGCCAACTTACAGAAGGATTGGATAAAGATTTCTGGTGTTATAAGCAATCAACCTATAAATGTATGACTGACTGTAACATCTTTGTAGTCCAACCAGTGTACATGAAATTTGTCAGGATGTATCTCACACCTTCAGGATCATCGCTGCCAAATATCAGAAAGATGGAATAAAGGGTCCCAATTTTATAAACCTGCACAGTATATGCAGAGAATGAGCCTATGCCAGGGACTCTCTTACATGTCACTGTGGTATAAGATCGGTTTGTGATGCCAATTAGCCATCAGAAATGTCAACCAAATATCCTCATTCTGTGCTGTGACCATCCCAACTTCTCTCCCCCACTTGTTGCTGGGAAGTTGGAAGCATCTGTTTAGGAAAAAGCCAATAGATATTCTCTTATGACCTCTGTCACAGTGCTACAGGATGTGATTGTGATTATAATTGGCCAACCTGGATGTGTAAATCATGTCCCCTGATTGCTGGAATGCTATCCCCAAACTCCCAGTTATGTCCCTTCTATGCCCACCTATACCCCTATGCCCACCTCGAAGCCACCACCAATTGGTCCTGTAAAGCTGGAAACATGCAGTAATTGGCCAGTGAATGTGTCTGTCAGTCTGTTGGGTTGCTCCCCATCCTCCCTCCTACAGTCTCTCTCCCCCTGCCATGCCAGGTGCCTGCCTCTGATTGGCACTGCATGTGCTGCTATTTATCTGAATAATGGTCTTCAAAAGGACAACTATAATTGCTTGTAAAATTGGGGCCCTTTATCAAATTGTCCTGTAGCGTGACAGAGATGACAGGGAAGGTGTGGGATACATTCCTGCCAAATGGCTTGTAAACAGGTCGGAATATAAAAATGTTACAGCCAGAAATGCATTTTCAAATTAATGGCTTATAACATCAGGACCCTTTATCCAATCTTTCTGAAATTTGGCAGGATTGGTAATCCTGTGGAGGTACATAACCTGCAAATTAAACAGAAGTTAAAGACGTTGTAGCCAGGAATGTGTATGGAGCTTTTCTTAAAATCACAACATTCAATTGCTTCTAAAATTGGTTCCCTTTATCTAAACTTTTCGTACTTTGGTACACATAGCACCCTCCATTGGGGGTACAATATCCCTACGTTTCATCAGAATTCACTATGAAACAAAAAAGCTATATCCGGAAATACATTTTTAATTGTTTTCCCATTATTTCAAAAACAAAATTTTGTTTTCTTTTTTTGTTTTCATTATTATTATTTGTCGTTTTCATTTTTATAATAACAAAAAAGAAAATTTAAAAAATTGGTTTTTGTTATCATAATAACAAAAATGAATTGCACCCCCTACTTGCAGCCCCCCACCCCCGGCACCCCCTTTCCATCAGAGCCAGGGCTGGGGAGAGGGAAAGCACTGAGTGGTGCCACCAGTGGCAGCTACTGCCAGTACATGAAATCCAGGCAGGGGAATGCCTGTTTATTACCTCTACATTATACAAATAAAATGTGAATGGGAGCTGAGTGTGGGCTGTACAGACCAAACATTGATTCCAGAGGACTATTATCTCATTTGCAAACACCCAGAATGTAAACAAGGAAAATCCCCCTGAATAGAACACATGAGCACCACCTGCTGAATAAGAGCCTCCCTTTCCAGTTTAACCCCCAATTGTGTTTAAACCCCTGATGATTGGTGTGAACACAAATGAGGTTAAGACAAGTTACAAGATAGCTGCCTCTAAACACTTGTGTGCCAATCCTAGGTGTAGAATACATCCTGAACTACTACTAACTGGCTGATTTAGAAGTAACTAAAACAACCCAAAAATGGACCCTTTGCATATTTGTAAACAACTATATACTCCAGCTGTGCTCTTTATTTCTTCCTCGCAACCTCATTGGGCACATCTTATCGTATCCCGCCCACTCACCTTTATATCTGACCAGCTGAAAATACTCCTCAAAAGGGAAATTTTCTACTTTAATGGCAGAGACTGTGGTTGCCATGAACTTTAAGGAGTTTAGATGTTGTCTTTTAAAGGTGGACTGTGTAACCTAAACTGAACCTACTACAATACAGAAAGATAGAACCATCCATCTGCACCCCTAGTTGTAAACCTAAAACCCTAGCCCTACACTATTCAAGGTATCATTAAACAACTTCAAGCCATACTTAATGGAGACCAGACTCTGAGAGAAATCTTTTTTGAACCCCTCTTCTGGCTTTCAGACAATACCCCCAACCTCTCAGAACTGATCACCAGGAGCAAGGACATTCCTCAAACAGAAACAAGACCCTACCAAAGCAGCAGGTTAAAAACCTGAAAACACTTTTCTGCCTAAGCTATTATCAGCACCCCTCAAGGAAAATAATTCAGAATGCAAAGGATCTACACATGCCATGTGGTGTGGTTCAAGGTATGGTATTCAAGGTGTGTCATGTATTGTGGTTACTCGGGCATAGCAAAGGGGAAGCCCTATGCGACCCTAAAAGGTGCATATTCTCACCAACAGAAGTTGGTCCAATAATAAAATAGCATTTGAAGTATTTCATGTCCATCCATCTCTGGTACTTTCAGATTTGAGCAAGTAGACCTAGTGATAGCTGCTGAAAATGCTAGCAAGAGATCTATTCCTACAAAAAGAAAAGTGTCACAGAAACCCATCTGGTCAGAGGCTTATTGCATTTTTTCTTGCATCCAAAACCATTATTAGTTGACCTTGGTAGCTTCATTTCAAATTAAAAAACAAAAAACAAAAAAACCCTTTCAAGTGTATTTCAGTGCAGATGGTGCTAGCCCCAGAACTGTTGCTTCAAGCCAGAGATCACAAGCTATTTAAAATAGAGCATATCCCTTGATAAACGTACTACTGATCATGGCCCATTAACAGTACTAAGTTCCATTGGGAGAGCAGGCTAGTCAAGAATTCTGCTTGGCTGCTTCAGGGCAGAGCTAGTGTTATGCAGTCTACTGAACTAATTATACACTCTTGATGAGATCATTAGAGGACAATAAAGGAAAAAGAAAACAGTTTGCAATATGTGTGGACAAATTAACTGTGGTTTATACTTAATTAATTATTTAATTAATCTTCAAGTTCTGGTTTACACTTTAACATTCAGTAGAAACTTTTCAGTTCTTTTATAGTAGCTACCCATGCTTTTATTAAGACAATATATGGATTAATTTCAGATGATAGTTTCATTGTCTTTTCATCTTGGGAATTTGAAGACTAATTCCATCCAATTAGAATGTATGGGAAAAAATGTCGTGATACAGCTTTGTGCCATGACATACATGTATTATAGGGGCTCTTCCACTGAGGACAGTCCAGAGGAGCCACACATGCAGATCTAAAGTCCTATGCCCATTTGTAAGGTGTTTCTGATTACCTGGAAAAACTTTATTCACAGTAGTTATTCTTTATTTATTTATTTTTTATTTTATAGATTTCTATCCCGCCCCCTCCTGCAATGCAGCTCGGGGCGGCTAACAACAGTAAAAACAATTAAAATCAATTAAAATACAAATATAAAATACATCAGTAAAACAGGGCAAAGGACAGTAATAAATAAATACATAGGTGGGGGATTAAAAGTCACCCCCCCCCCCCTCCCTCCCAAAGGCCTGGGCAAACAGCCAGGTCTTACAGTTCCGCCGAAATGTCAAAAGGCTTGGGGCCAGGCGAGCTTCCTCCGGAAGGGAGTTCCACAGCCGCGGCCCTACCACCGAGAATGCTCGCTCCATCGTGGCCCCCCGCTTAACACGGGGGACCTCCAGGAGGGCACCCCCGGCAGACCGCAGGAGCCGTTCCGGGGCGCGAAGGGCGAGGCGGTCCCTAAGGTATTCTGTGGCCATAACTGTTATTAAGAACAAGCCAGTAACAGAAACAATATTACAGTAGATAAAAGGTATCTGTCTGGGCAAAAAGTAGAATTAATTAATAATATTTAGCACTTAGAATCCTTTCCTCTAGACCACAAAGATCTTTTGTAAAGGTAGATAAGCATTGTTTGCACCATTTTACAGATTCAAAGATCAAACCAGAGAGCGGTTACATGGGTTGCTCCATGGCCCTCCATGGCTGGTGAGCGGGCGTGCATGCGCACTCCTGCTCTCTACCCATCTCCACCCATTGCCCATGCATGAAGTAACTGGCAACGACAGCAGTGGGTAGAGGTGGGTGGAGATGGGTGTGTGCCCGTGTAACAGCCACCCCCAGTTTTTTTCCTGCTTCACCTGCAGCAACCACTTGGAGGTTCTGATTCTTGAAGTGCTCCATCAGCTGCAAGCCTCATTCTCTTCAATGGGGCTTCATCAGCAGAGCACTTTGAAGATCAGACTTTTATTCTACACACTCTTTTTCCAGCTAACTGTTTTTGACATTTCAAGTAAATTGAGTGTCTATGTCTGTGAAGTTCATGAAGAGCATCAAGCAGCCTGGAGCTATAGTTATATGAGGGTTTTTTACATTTGATTTTATTCCTGTATTTTCAGTCCCATTTGGATTTCCCCCTTGCTTGCTTGAAGAATTCCATCACATAATTTCTAGTGCAGACCAGATTAGTATCATACACATAGCTCTTGAACTAAGGCCAGATTATAAACTTGATTTTTTAACTGGAAAAGGTTTCTTTCATAACACAGTAGCCAAAACTTGACTCATTCCCCAAAGACTAACTATCTTCATTCACTCTGCTTTTCTCTCTGAAATCATCTAATCATATAAATGCTTGGAATGAACTTGAAGTAGAGATTTCCCTGTATTTGCAGATTTAATATTATCATGCCCTACAGCTTTGTAAATTTATAGAAGTAACATTAAGATTTCTAAATTAACCACATAGGGAAGTATTGACTTTTCCATTACAAAGCTGTTTCCAGGAATTTCCTCTAGGCTGAAATTTGAACAAAACGCATCCTTTCTATTTTTGTTTATGTAAATGAAATCTGCACAAGTGATAAATAAAAATAAGAGCTTATCAGCTATAGGTGCTTTTGGATTCATGCTACTTACGCTTCTCAAATAAATTCTGAGAAAGAATTACGCCATTATGTAGTTTAATCACATCTGTTCCCCTTCAAAGGGCTCTGCGTAGTCCTACATGTGGAATGCACACACAGGCTGCATTGAAGCCAGGACCATTGAGAATTGTCGTTAGCTGCAAGTACTCTGGCCCCTCCTTGCTCTGTCCACATGCAGCATTTATCACTCAGTTTGCAAGTGCAAGGCAGAGGGTATAAGTAAGTTGGGCCACACTCCTCACCTCAGTTCCTTTCCAACCCCTTGGTTTGTAGGACCACTTTCTCTGTGGGGACACCTGTCGGGAGAGAGAGATGAGATTAGATAGCTTGTAGTGTCAGCAGTTATTTTTAGGTCTTAGAGTTAGGGGTTTTTATAAATAAATTTATATCATTTATATACATATAAAACTAGAGAGAGGGTGTCTTCACATGGACAGCTGCCCCACCTCTGCCCTGACTCACTCCCTAGTGGCTGTCCACATAAAGGTTGCCCACCAGATGTGCAGGCAGAGCAGAGGCAGGGTAGGCTGTCCCTGCTCTCAGGCAGTCCTGCCGGTAGTGCTTCACAGTATCCCAGAGCACCACCAGCGGATAGCCCAACAGAGATGGGACTGCAGTCCGTTTGCTCAGTCGAGCAGACAGACTGCAGCCCCTCCTCCAGCTGGTGCTCCCGGGCTGAGCTGTCCACTCTGCTGGTGGTGCTCCAGGATGTTCTGGAGCACTATTGGCATGGCTGCTGTAGCCCCACTGTCACCAGGGGGTTGCTCTGGCAATGCTGCAACTCTATGGTGTCGGGGAGGGGCACCACATGGGGGTGGGTGGGAGAAGGGGTTGCCATGCAGGCAAACTGTTGGCTGCAGCAGCCACTGGGTCCGTATAAAACGGAGCCAGGCGGGGCTGAAAACGGGCAGATGCAGGGGTACATCCCCATATTCATGTAAAAACACCCAGAGAGATATAAACTTTTATATATATAATATATATATATATAAAGTTTGTTATAGTGTAGTTATTAGATTAATGATCTGGAAAAGGGCATTAAGAGAGAGGTGATCAAATTTGCAGACGACACCAAGTTATTCAAGGTAGTTAAAACACGAGCAGACTGTGAAGAACTGCAACAGGATCTTACGAGATTGGGTGCCTGGGCATCTAAATGGCAGATGAGATTTAATGTGGACAAGTGCAAAGTGATACACATAGGGAAAAATAATCCAAATTATGAGCACCAAATGCTGGATACTAAGCTAGGAGTTACCACTCAGGAAAAAGATCTGGGAGTGATTGTGGACAATACACTGAAATTCTCAGCCCAGTACGCAGAAGCAGTCAAAAAAAGCAAACAATGTTAGGAGTTATTCGCAAAGGGATAGAGAATAAAACTGAAGATGTCATAATGCCTCTATAAAAATCAATGGTGCAACAGTACCTGGAATGTTCTGTGCAGTTCTGGTCGCCCCATCTCAAACAGGACACAGCTGAACTAGAAAAGGTACAGAGAAGGGCCACGAGAATGATAAAAGGTATGGAACGGCTTCCGTACAAAGAGAGGCTTGACAAGCTGGGTCTCTTCAGCTTAGAGAAGAGAAGACTGAGAGGGAATATGATAGAGGTTTATAAAATCTTGAGTGGTGTGGAACGAGTAGATAGGGAATGGTTATTTACCTTCTCAAATGGTACTAGTACTACTAGGGGACACTCTATGAAAATAGCTGCTGGCAGATTAAAAAAAAAAAAAAGGAAGTACTTTTTCACTCACTGCCTAATTAACTTATGGAATTTGTTGCCCGAGGATGTTGTCAAGGCCAGTAGTATAGCTGGGTTTTAAAAAGGACTGGATAAGTTCTTGGAGAGTAGGTCCATTAATGACTATTAACCAAGTAACTTACGGGATGAACTTCTTACTCTTGGGAGCTGAGAGTGAACAATGGGAACTAAATTGCCCATTGTGACTGTTGGTTCTTTTCCCATGTGATTGAGATTGGCCACTATCGGAGGACAGGATGCTGGGCTTGATGGACCATTGGTCTGATTCAGTATGGTGCTACTTATGATGAATAAAGTCCGTTATTTGGATTGTTATATCAAAGACTGGATTCATGTCATGTAAGACTTGCCCTCTCCAGTTTTAATTTATTGATGGGGTTGGGCATGATCGATGCTTGCTTTGTTTGTGAGAAGGGCACAAATCTGTGAATTGCGTGCATTGCAGGGCTTTTTATTACTAGCGCACAGAAACATGGAAGCTTATTGTTGCAAAAGACTCTATTGGGCTGTCTGGAAGAGACTTGCCACAACAAGAAGATTCAGTGCTACTTTTGAGTAACGTGGGAGGGTCTCAACCCCATTCTCCACAGAGAGCTGCTTCAGAAGGCTCTGAAAGGGAGGTTAGCCAGCTGAAATAGGGTGCAATCCTATTGCTGGCTTATGCCAGCCACAGGCACAGTGTTGAGCTGGATGGTGAGCGCTGAGGCACGCATGCGAGCCGTGCACACAGCAAGCCGCACGGAGCAACAGCGCACCCCTTCTGATGTGACCCCCAGAGCCCCCCCCCCACAGTCCGGGGGATGGAGCAGGCACACCTCCTGCTCCATCCCCCGGACTGCAGGGTGTGTGGGCTCAGGGGGTCACATCGGAAGGGGCACGCCATTGCCCTGTGTGGCTTGCTGTGTGTGTTGCACACGTGCACAGCTGAGTGCAGGCATTCTTGCACTGTACCTCACAGGTGCAGTTTGCAAGGGCCGTAGGATTGCACCCAAAGTCTCAAAATTGGCACCAAAAATGATACTATTGGTGGAACCAGTGAAAAAAAAAAGCAGTCAGCACTGAAGGAGGAAAATTTGATAAAATATTCCATTTAGAGACATTTTTCCATAGCAGGTATTTTCTGTGTATTTCTGTTTTTGCAGGAATTCTCTTATTAACTAATAACAGTGGTTTGTGCTGATGGATAAATATTCCCTTTCAGGCATAATACCTGGCCAGTACATTGTTTTTGTCAGCAGGGCTCCATTTTGAGACTTAAATCCCCTGAACCCAGAGAACAACAAAGAGATGCAAAGTATATTGAATAATGACTGAGATTGTGACCCCATCCTCAGATGGCATCACTTCAGCTTAGGTCCTAACCCACAGGTTGGGCACCTCTTCTCTAGGATAGTCAAAACTTTCTTCAAATTCATATTTAATCAAATAAATCTTTTTACAGGTTTTTACAGTGAAGTTGAAACAGGCCAACTAAGAGACTTTCCAACATTCCAGGGTGCTATTTTCAAAATTTAGGTGGGCAGATCATGGGTGGATTTTGGATAGGATGGGGAACAAGGTATAAAGGAAATATATTTTGAAACTGTGGGTATTTTCAGACGTTACGAGATCACAGTCAACCACGCTCAATTCCGCGTGGTGGCTGTGATTTCGGCACGTCTGTTGGGGGAAACAGATGTTTCCCCCCCAGATGTTACCACGGCGTGGAATTACATTCACCACGCGAGCGGCCGAAGCGGAGGGACTGGCGGCTGCCGCATGTTGAATGTAATTCCACGCCGGGGTGAACCCCGGTGTCTCGTCTGGTCGGGCGCCACGGCCCGACGCGGCGGCCTCATTGACCCCACCGCCCGGCCGTCTCCCCGGAGGGCGGGCGGCGGGGTGCGTGGAGGGGGCGGGGCCGTGTGACCGCATGTTGCGCTGCACGGCCCCGCCCCCTCCCAGATTCCCCGCCGGGATCCCCCTGGCACGTCTGATACGGCGTGACGGGATGATCCCGGCGGGAGATGAATTGGGTGATTTCGGTACGGGGCCAACGGGCCCCGTAACGTCTGAAATCACCCTGTATGAAGAGATTGAGAGCTGGATCAGAAGTTGAAATAGGAAGACTGGGGATGCTAGCTTGGTGCATGAGGTAAAGAGAATTCCACAATTTGATGGGATGGAGGTATAGAAGAGGAACATTGGGAGGTCTAACAATATTGATGTATGGTGGAAATTAGCACGTTTTGCTATTTACAATAATTTATCTGAGTTAGAAAATTGTGTTGACTTGGATTTTTTATTATGTGAAATGTCTGAAATAATTTTCAATCTTCTGAACCAATATAGGTTTAGAAATATGATGATAATGGGTATTTTCAGACGTTACGAGATCACAGTGAACCACGGTGAATACCCACCTGTGGTCACTGTGACTCGCACGTCTGTTTGGCGACTGCCAGATGTTTGCCATGCTCAATCCCCACATGGGGTCAGTTTAAACCACACTTCCTGGGCTAGTCTCACCAATTCCCCGGGAAGCGTGATGAAAGTGATCCCCGGCAGGGATAAAAGAAAACTAATGTCTGGTCGGTCGCCATGGCCCAGAAGCACTGGCGGGATTCCGGGCTGTGAAGGATTCAGCCAGACGCTGCGGCAGCATTGGCCCCGCCGCCCTCCCGTCTCCCCAGAGGGCGGGCGGCGGGGAGCATGGAGGGGTGGGGCCGTGCGGCCGCACATTGCGCCTCGTGGCCCCGCCCCCTCCCCAATTCCCCGCCGGGATCCCCCGGCACGTCTGTTAAGGCGTGATGGGGTCGTCCCTGCGGGGGATGACTTTATTGTTTTCGTGACGGGGCCAAGTGGCCCCGTCACGTCTGAAAACACCCGATGTTGATTTATTATTATTATTATTATTATTAAGTATTTATAAATAGCACAAGCAATATACCTAGTATTTTACAACTGTTGAAAATAGCCAGGATCTCTGCCCTGGGGGGCTTACAATCTAAGAGAGATGAGAGAGGGGAGATGAGGGGTGGGGGCAACAAAGGGAGAGACAAGGATACATTCATGAAGGAGTGAAGTTGTAGGTACACGTGCTTAGCTGAGTTACATAGGGGAAGCCAGCTGATGTTCGGAAAATCAGGAAGGGGACTAAGGGATGAGGAGCTAGGGAAGGCCTGTCGGAAAAGGCAAGTTTTTAGGAGGAATTTGAAGGTTGGGAGGGAGGGAGAGGAGTTAATGTGTTTGGGGAGGAAGTTCCAAGCATGGGGGGCAGCAAGGGAGAATTGGCGAATACGCTTTGAGGAGCAGAGGAGTCATGAGCAGGCAAGGGTGGTGGAAAAGGAAGAGTGGAGCTTTCGAACAGGAGTGTAGCGAGAGATGAGTGTAGAGAGAAATAAGGGTTAGGAATAAAGAACAGCATCCCTCAAATAAGGTATATTTATGTCTTATGTATTAACAAGGGAGTATGGAATTAATTTTACCTGTTTATTCAGCATTGCTGCAATACAGCATCCAGCTGTGGCATCCACATTTAATAAAAAGAGTTTGAAAAATTCAAGAGTGTTCAAAGAAGAGCTAGAAGAATGATGTGAGGGGTTGAAAATGTGCCTTACAGCAAGTGTGGAATAGCTCGGTCTGTTTTGCTGATCAAAAAGAGGGGTGACTTGATTACAGACTGAAAGTACTGGATACAAAAGAGCTCTTTGGTCTAGAAGAAGAAGTTATATGGCTATAAGTTAAAGCTGAACAAATAAAATAACAAAGGAGGTAGGGTTTGTTTGTTTTTTAACAGTGAAGGTAATTATCCATTGGAACGGGCTGCCAAGGGAATTGATGGATTCTCTATGTCTTGCAGTCTCAAGATCACTAGTATTCAGTGTCCTTCTACAACTGATGTTTAGCCAGAAACAATTTAGTGCGCATAGTATAATAATACCTGAAAGAAATTCTGTGGACTCTTTTATACAGGAGATCAAGGTGAATGAACTCAATGGTTCCTTCTGACTGTATAATCTATGAATGTCCTCATTTGTTTTTATGTACTTTAGGAAATATGTATTTCTTTGTTTTCTTATTTATAAATATAACACTGCCGAGTATATCATCACCATTCTCTATCCCAAAGACCAGAATCATCTTTGACTCTTTCCTCAACTTTCTTTTCATGCACAGGCTATGTCCAAGTCCTGTCTCTTCTTTGTGCATAAGCTCTGTAAAATAAAACCTTTTCTTTCTGTCCTGAGAGAGAAAACTTTCATCCATGCCCTGTTTATCTCCTATCTTGATTATTATCACCTCCTCATTTCTTGACCCCTCTGACACTTCTCTGGATCCTCCAATCATACAAAACACAGTCACTAAAAACTTATTCTGCCCACCATCAACTCTGCCAATTACCTTTGCTTCTTTAAACCTCACTTTTAAAAGGTACTCCTTTTCAAGGACAATAATCTGAAAGTAATAAAAAAATCACAATGGAATGGGTTTGGTAGGTCATCTAGTGCCTCATGGAAAAGGCTTATGAGGCTACCTAGTTTAAGGGAGATTGCTCCTAGCAGTATATATATTCCCAACATAATAGAAAGTTGTACCAAAATATTAACAGTTTTGTTTTTCAGTTCTAAAATATACATCCATTTATAAGTAGGCTGTGCAACAATTTTAGACAGTAAATTCTTCCATGTAATTTGTATTTTAGAGTAAATAATTGGCATAGTGATACATAAGGTGCCAGATTGGGGTTGTTTTTTTTAGGAAGAAGGCAAATGAAAAACTGTAACTTAAAGCATGAATCCTTCCATGACTACAAAGTAACAGGAGCTACGTGGGATATAACTGGTATTTGTGATCTTTTTGATTAAAATAAAATAAAATGGAAGTAGATCCTATCAGATTTCTATAGTTTATCAACTGAAAAGAAAAAAATGTGGTAGGTAATTTTTCTTACTGAAATATTGCCATATAACTGATGGAAAAGTCTAAATGCTTAAAAATTAAGATTATGTAAAATGTGAAATTGTTTTCTTCAGAATTAACATCATTTCCTTGCAAACATTTAATCAGAGAAGGAGTAGTGGAATCTGACTCATAGGCTGTGCTAGAATGCTTGTTTGGATGAATCAGGAGGTTCCAATGTTCAGACAATTTCTATATTTATATTAAAAAAAAGCCTAAATTACACAAGCATATATATTATTTATAACAACACTGTTACTGTATTTTGTGCAGGCTCTACAATGAGTCTGAACATTTTGTTGCTCATGTAAACATGAACAACAAAAAGGTTGTTCAGTCCCAGAATGGGAGGGAAAGTATTCTAATTAAAGTTTGCATTGTTTTGCCTGTGGGCCCCATAAGAGCTGGTCTCTGATGGGAAACTGATGCCTTCCATTCAGTGATGCATGAACTCAGGCTCTTTGTTCTGAAATAGGAAAAAAGGATCTGTGTGCTGCCATTTTTTGACTACTGCATGTAAAAGATTATTGTACTTGATTCCTCTGCATCTGCATAGGTTTGACACAGATCCGTCCTTTTTTTCTGCTTCTCTGACTGCTTGTTTTGTTTTGCATCCAAAGACAACAGAAAGAGCAGATTAGAATCAACCATTTATCTCTATCGCAGTGAAAGAATTGTTTTGCTAATTGGTGTGTTGATATCCAAAGAATTGCTTACTATGCCAAGTTATTTAGAATAAGTAGATGAGGGACAAATTAAACTTTGAATCACCTGTTCCTCTGGGCAAAATGCATAAACCAAATTGACTGCAACCAAATGTCATATTATTTAAATGGTGTGCACAATTTATTTTCTAAAAATGTACTTGACAAAAGATTTGAATTTGCTTACAAGCATATAATAGATCCCACTTAATACTGAAAGCTCTCTTTTCTGCCCTGCTTTGTATAATTAAATCATATGGGAAAATGTCACAAGACAAAATAAAATGCATTTATTCCAGCCATATCTTCCCACAGCATGTCATGTACTCTGAAAAAAATCACTAAATATTTTCTGCCATCTGTGTTGGTAGGGGATACAGTTACAAAATGTATTACTGTAAAATATTCCTTCAGGAATTATAGGGTGCATCCACACTAGCTGGGGTGGAGCGATCCCCCATGTGCCCTGTGGAGGGAAAGTGCAGCTGCTACACTTGGGCCCAGCAGGGAGAGCTGGCCACATGGTCAGCTCCCCTTAGGCCATCACCAGTCCCTCCATGCCTCAGGGCAGGCCGAGGAGCCGCCCACACTCCTGCTGCAGTGCAGAATTCAACCTGCTGCCATTAGTGCACTCCTCCTAGGTTCCCCGTCCAATCAGGGGAGAGGGGGGCCTAGAAGGAGGGTGCATGCTCTTCCCAGGCCCCCTTCCCCACAACCAGCTGTTAGACAGCGGGGATCAGGATGGTCTTCCAGCCTGACCCACAGACCCTGCCTCGTAACAGGGCTGCATGGCCCGGCCACATAAGAGGCAGACCTTTAACCCACTTTGGGTAGCCTTATCCCACTTTGGGCAACCTTACTACATGCTGCTTGCCAGGCCTTTTTCTGAGGACACATCACGTATAGCTGGCTGCCCACCACAGGGTGGGATGAAAATCTGGCTGCTGGTAGGCATACAAGCCACTGCATCATGTGGTGATGTTGCCCCAAGTATGATACGGCTCCCCAAAGTTGGATAACTTCTCATGTGGCTGCACCCATAGCTTGCTTACTGCTAAGCCGTAAAGCACCTAAACAGACTGATCTGCAAATGATTCTACATCAGTGATGTACAATGATTCTACAAAGATGGACAGCCATCAATACTTGTCTCAACTTAATTCATTTCTCAAGTGCTGTTTGGAGACACTGAACTTATCCATCATGATGACATCATTTATTATTTTACACAAGTTGACAGAACATTGACACAAACCTTTTTATCCATGCAGGAAACCCTGGGCCTTTTCTGAATAGCAAAGAAAGCTCAATATTAAGTCAAATTGGAGCACGTTTCCTAAGAAAATGTATCAAAAATGTATAAAGTATTGTTTGTTCATTAAATTCTGAAAAAAATGTAAGATACATAGTATTATCTATATTCAGGGACCCATGTTCACTGCATTTTCCTCATTGCCACCAATGGAAAAAATGCAGTGAAGATGGGCCCCTGTCTATATTACTGACTACTTAGAGACTGTGGCTGTAATCCACTAATCACTTACTCCATTGTTGTCCCATTGAAGCCCTCTGGAGTAAGTGGTTTGTGGATTATGACCTGTGTGCAAAACATTTGGGAGACTTGTGATGTTCCAACACACAATTATATAAATGTGAAAAACTATCACAGCAACAGTGGATAAGGCCACATAAGACATTAACCCACATTGGGCAACCTTACCCCACATTAGCCCGTGATGCAGCTGACTGTCAGGCCAGCGCTGCCAGATGTTCGACCACTTCTGCTCCAGGGCGGACAACAGGCTGCTACATGAGACATCTGCTGGAGAAGGCTGGAGACACATTGCAGGCTCCTGTTACCCCACCTGGGCCAATGTGGGGTAAAAGGGCTGCCTTCCGTCTGGTTAGCCTGTGCAGCCCTGCCGTGAGGCAAGGTCTGAGGATTGGGCCTGGAGGAGCATGCTCACCCTGGCTGCCAAACAGCTGATCGGGGACAGAGGAAGAAGAGGGGGGGGCCGGAGGAGCGCATGCGTTTTTCTGCCCACCAAACAACTGATGGGGGCCCAGGAAAGCATGTGTACTCTTCCTGCTCACCAAACAGCTGATGGGGGAGGGAGGTCCAGATGAGTGCACGTGCTCCTCCAGGTTCCCCCTCCTCCGATCAGCGGTTTAGCAGGCAGGAAGAGCGCATGCACTCCTCTGCCCTCCTACTCCACATCAGCTGTATAGTGGCAGTAGGCCAGGAGTCCGGGAGTCCAGCCCTGTGTGGCTGGCTCTTCAGCCGGACCCGTGGCATGGAGGGGCTGGTGACGGCCATAGAGGGTGGCTGCTCATTTGGACCATCCTCCCCATTGGTCCAAAGTATGGTAGCTGCATTGGCCCTTCCCAGGGCAGTCAGGGGATCCAGCTGCCCTGTCTCATGTGGCTTTAACTCTGTCTCATGAAACCTAGTTTTCTGACACAAAAGCAAAAACACCTGAGGCCAGCCTACAGTAGTGCTTACATGACTGCCAGCAACTGGGGTGCAAAATAGGGATGCAATTTTCTCTTGTAGAATGCAAACACAGAGAGGGTTAGAATTTTAGGAAAGCCATTTATTGGTATAGTTGAACCTATTCCTGTGGTTTTGTTGGTTTTTTTAGCTTGTGTGTTCTTGTTTGTTGTTGCCTTCCAAGCATAAAGCAATTGGATTTTTTTCTACGTCTGTGTGCTCGCACATAGCCCAGCAGTAGTATAAAACTATAGTGCTGCTGGGGATGGGGATATAGTTTCACACATGCAGATCAGTCTTCAAAGAATCAGACCTTTGAAGCATGCAGATCAGTCTTTGAAGAATGATTCAGGGAGATGACATTTTGCTCTAGAGAATTTAAAACAATTTAAATTCAATTCAATTTAAGCAATTCTATTTGGCAAAAGCAAAAGTCCCAAAAACTTTAAATTATTTTTTATCCTTGAATAAAAAGATTGGTTGCCCCTGAGTTGGGGCAACCAATGAACTGAATAGCTATCAGAAGTCATCACAATAAAATCCTCTCAACCCCAATTATTCTAGAATTTGGTATGGGTTCTTTTTAAACTATAAAACCACATATAGGCCCTTTTCACACAGACAGTCTTAACATTGATAAAATGGGTGTTACATTTTATTATACATGTTTCAAGGCATCTGTAGAGCACACCTGCAGCCCTGCAACATGGATAATAAAATATAACACCCATTTTATCAGTGTTAAAGTGTCTGTGTGAAAAGGGCCATAATGGTAAAAATGGGATCAGCTGTCATGATAAGAGGAGGAAATCTGTCTTTCAAGAGAATAAATTAATCACTACTATGTAGCATTTCTATAGTGCTACTAGGCATATGCATAGTGCTTTACAGTTTTACTGTTACAGATTTTTGGAGACTGGTCCCTGCACAGTGGGCTTACAATCTAAGATGGACAAGGATGAGGGGAATACACAGGAAAAGACAGACACACATACACATAGTTACCCTATAACAGTAACCCGCTCTGGCCAGCTTTGTCCTGTTGTGGCCCGCAGTGGTCACTGTCACGTTTGTGCTCAGGCCCCCTAATGTTTGCCCAGGCTACCCCTGGGTGTGTTGGCAGCTAGCCTGGACTCTCACCTCGGCAAGGTGCCGAAGTCACAGCCCGGGCTCAGTCCTGGGCACTCCGGGTTCAGTCCGGGGCAAGGTGGGCCACAGCAGGTTAGAACTTATGTTCTGATCCGCCTTGACCTGTCCCAGATCAGGGCCACCATGGCTGCCCATCAGGGGGGAGGGGGAGAGGCCACGACAGCTCCCCAGCCAGGTTTACGTGTTGTTGGTTTCCCAATCTGAATCTAGCCATGTTAGCAGTGCAACGGCAACCCGACCCGGGTCAACGCCATTCCACTGTGTAACGGGGGAGGGGTAAGGGAACTTGCACAACACACACACCCGTGTCCAAGGGTACCCCTGGCCTGTGAACACTAACTGGGAGAGAAAGCCCGTCAAGATTGAATGGTGGTCTTTACCTCTAGTCAAAGAGAACAGACCTCTATCATCATAGGGTGCACGGAAGCAGGGAAACCAAGGCAGCCCCAGGAGCCACTCACCCACACACTCAAGGCTCAAGGAGGGGATGGTACACCGTGAGGGAAAGGCACGTGAAGGGGTCTGGAGAAGGGCCCCGACACACCAGGAAAAGGGCGTTCACACGGGAAAGGAGGAGCCCAGGTAGGGAAGGGGAAAGGGAATAAATGTGCCCAGTCACACTCGCTCACACTCACCAACTCACACCACGTAGTCCAGGGGAAGGTCACGGGAAGGTCCAGGCGTGCGGGACTAACTGCTCGTTTACTCAATCGCTCCAAGTCTCTTACTACCACTCACTCAGCTCAAGGGGGCTGGTCTCTCTGAATCACCAGCACCGCTGTCAGTGCAGCGCTGGGCTTTATTCTTGAGGCCCTGCCCCTGTGCGTGCTTGCAAATGCTCCGAGCGACGCAGCAAGGGCAGGGGAAGCCCCACGTTCTGTGATGGTGAGGGAGGTGTGGCCATAGGCCAGCGCTCCGTCAGAGACGCCGGCGGGGGCAGCGTGAGACACGGCGAAGCTGGGGGTGGGGCCCCACCAGGTCAGGGGCTCCGTGGCTGCTGCAGTGGGGTCAGCCGGGTGGGCCGAGGGGGTATTGTCACCCCAGAGGGGTGACAATACCCCCCCCTCGAGGCTACCAGCCAAGGGACTAAGAGGGGCCAGGCTTCGATGGGTAGCAGAGGTGGAAGGCCCGGGTAACATGAGAGGCAGACACGCCAGTGGCAGGTTCCCAAGAACAGTCTGCTGGGCCGTAGCCGCCCCAATCCACCAGGTACTGCAGCTTGCCACGGAACCTCCAAGAATCCAAAATGGCCTGGACCTCGAACTTGGGGCTGGCGGCCATATTCCTGATGGGGCCAGGAGGAGAGATGGGATCAAGGTCTCGCATGTCCCCAGCTTTTTTCAAAAGTGATATATGAAATGTAGAGTGGATACGGATGTGCGGGGGAAGTTTCACGGTATAGGTGACTTGGTTCACTTGCCGGAGGATAGGGAAGGAACCAATATATTTAGCCAATTTAGGGGATGGACACACGGAGGGGTAATTAATTATTATTATTATTATTATTATTATTATTATTAACAAACATTTATATAGTGCCAGCAGTGTACCTGGCACATTACAAAGTAATAAAATAGACACGGTCCCTGCCCATAGGACTTACAATCTGAGAGAAAGGAGCTGGGGGAGAGACTTAGGAAGGGGAACAGAGGGAGAGACAAGGGGTCTAACATTCATGAAGATGCGAGGTCTCAAGTGCACGTACTTGGCTTGGTTACGATGAGAATGACAGCAGGCAGGTCCATGTGGCAAGGATAAGGGTAAACAGACCATAGGTATAGGAAATAGTGGCTCAGCAGGATAAAGAGTCAGACAGAGCAGAGCGAAAGAGGTGAGTTTTAAGGAGAGATTTGAAGATATGAAGGAAGGGGGAAAGGCGGATGTGGACAGGGAGGGAGTTCCAGGCATGGGGGGCAGCAAGTGAGAAGGGATGAAGGCGCTTAGGGGAGCAGGGAAGGCGTGGAAGGGTGAGAGAATCGACAGAGGAGGAGCAAAGTGCACGGGCTGGAGTATGGAGGGCGATAAGTGCAGAGAGGTAGGGTGACGGTCCACCAATGGCGACGAGCCACCCATACCAAGTCTCCAGGATATAACTTGGGAGTTTCATGTCGGTGTTTATCCGTCTGGTCTTTGTAGCGCTGCCGAGCCTGTTGGAGGACGCGGCGCGCTACTGCCTGAGCTTCCTGAATTTGGTGAACTAAAGCTCCAGCTGTTGGGACCAAGGCGGAAGGGGTCTCTACTGCTCCTATGTGAGGGTGGAAGCCATATGATACACAAATGGGGGAGGTCCCTAATGAGACATTTGGGGCATTGTTATATGTAAATTCCACCAATGGAAGCCATGTGTACCAGTCGTCTTGTAAATAGTTCACATAGCATCGTAAGTATTGTTCCATATTTTGATTCACCCATTCTGCCTGTCCATTGACTTGAGTATGGTAAGTGGTGGTAGGTTTGAGGGTGACTTGAAGAGAAGCAAACAGGGCTTTCCAGAATCGTGAAGTGAATTGAGTTCCTCGGTCACTAATTATTTCAAGTGGACAGCCATGCAGTTTCAGAATGTGGCGAATGAAGAGAAGCGCTGTGCGCTTGGCTTTAGGTAACCCCTTACAAGTAATAAAGTGTGTGAGCTTCGTGAAATGATCCACAACCACGAGGACCGTGGTATATTGTCGGGATGGGGGCAATTCTACAACAAAGTCTAAGCCTATACGTTTCCAGGGCCCACGAGGCAATGGGCCTACTTGTAACGGTCCTGCAGGAGCACGGCGGGGGGTCTTAGTCCAAGCGCAGGTCGCGCAACTAGTCACATGGCGTTGGACATCTTGATGTATAGTGGGACACCAAAAGGAACGTAAGATTGATTGTTGTGTTCGCTCCACCCCTGGATATCCGGCCAGCGGAGCTTCATGGTATGCCCACAAGATATGGGGTTGACAGGAGGGGGGTACCACTACCCGCCCTTGGTGTATCCGCATCCTGTCCTGCATGGTATGCTCAGACAGGTTAAGAGGGGGGAGCTCCCGAAGGGTCGCCTTGCACAGATCCTCAAGGGATAAGTGAGTTGCCGCGAAGATTTTCTTTTCCAAGATAGGTTCCCATATCGTGGGGGTTGTGGGGCGTTCTTCAGTATATCGAGATAGTTCATTCGCTAATACATGCAAGCAGCCCGGGCGGTAATGGATGTTAAAGTTAAAGCGGGCAAAGAATACCGCCCACCTGGCATGACGTGCATTAGCGATGTGGGCCGTCTGGAGGTATGTCAAATTCTTGTGATCTGTTATGACCGTGACTGAGTGCTGGGCCCCTTCCAAATAGTGGTGCCAGACATCGAATGCCACCTTAATAGCAAGTAGTTCACGGTCGAGAATGGTGTAGTTGCATTCAGCGGGAGTAAGTTGCCTAGAGTAGTAGGCGCAAGGCAGCAAGACATCAGGGTTGTCTGTGGCTTGCAGGAGTACAGCTCCGATAGCGCGTCTGGATGCATCTGCTTCCACGCAGAAGGGTTTGGAGAAGTTGGGATGTTGTAATAAGGGGGCCGTGGTGAACGCCTTTTCAGAAAATTGAAGCTATATTGTTGCTCTGGGCCCCAATGATAGGGGTGATTTTTCTCCAGGAGTTGCATGAGCGGGGCTGTAATTTCCGAATAATTAGGGATGTATTGCGGATAATAGTTCGTGCTACCTAGAAAATTCTGCGAGGGTTTGACCGCCTTGGGAGGGGGCCAATGTAGTAAGGCCTCGACCTTCTGTGGGTCCATCGTCACCCCGGTTGGGCTAATGATGAACCCCAGGAAGCTTACAGTGTCGAGATGAAAGAAGCACTTTTCCCTTTTTCAATAGAGTTTGTTGGCTCGCAATTGTTGTAGTACTTCACGTACGTGCATCACGTGCTGCTCCATCATAGATGAATAGATGAGAATATCATCGACATAGGCGATGACATATATATCCAGAATGTCCTGAAAAATGTCATTGATCAAATGCTGGAAGGTGACCAGTGCATTGGCCAGACTGAACGGCATCACACAATATTCAAAAAGTTCGTATCGTGTCCGGAATGCGGTCTTCCACTCATCTCCCTCCCGTACATGCAATAGGTTGTATACCCCTCGTAAATCCAGTTTTGTAAATATTCAAGCCCGTTGAAGTCGATCAAGCAACTCTGGAATAAGGGAAAGAGGATACCTATTTTTTAGAGTAATACTGTTGAGTCCTCTGTAGTCCACACATGGCCTCAAACCCCCGTCCTTCTTGGCCACAAAGAAGATAGGAGCCCCGGCGGGGGAGCTGGAGTGACGAATGAACCCTTGATGGAAACTGTCCTCCAGATATTGACGTAAGGCCTGTAGCTCGGATTCGGCTAACGCATAGATGCGACCAAAAGGGGGTTCTTTCCCCAGCACAAGATCAATGGGGCAATCATAGTCCCGATGTGGGGGGGCAACTCGGTGGACTGCGTTTTGCTAAACACGTCTTGAAAGTCTACATACTCCCTCGGGAGTGTGGAGTCCTTGGTATTGGACAAGGTAGTGGCTGTGACCCAGCCCTCCAGTCTAGGTTTTGGACAAAGGCAATGGCGTACACACTGTGGAGTGTGAAAATGAAGTTGTTTAGTTGACTACGTGATGTGCGGATCGTGACACCGCAACCATGGGGCTCCAAGGATGACTTGAAAGAGGGGGGTACAGACTAAATCGAAGGTCAATTTTTCATAGTGGTCCTTAATAGCACAGGCTAATGGGAAGGTGCTCATGGTAATGGATCCGGAAACCAATAAGGACCCGTCAATGGAGTGTATCTGTACCGGGGGATGCTTGGGCTATGTGGGTATATGGCGGGTTGCAACAAGGTGATTATCAATGAAATTCCCCGAGGCCCTGGAATCTATAAGGGCCCAAACTATCATTGAAGTTTGTGGGGAGAGGTATAATGTAATAGGGATTAGTAAATGAGGGTTCACAGCTATAGGAGGGGAAGGGGGGTTTGATGGGGTTAGGACCAAGATGATCCCTGTCCGCCTCGGCCCTGGGCTTTTCCTGCTTCCCTTCGGCGTCGGGGGGAGAGCGGGGCACTCCACTATAAAATGGGAGCAGTCGCCACAATAGAAACACGCATGGGAGACCTTGCGCCGTTCACGCTCCTCCTTAGTCAAGGGCCCCCGGGAAGCCCCAAGCTGCATTGGTTCTGGGTCAGGGAGCCCAGGGTTTTCCTGAGGCAAGGACGGCTTTGCCCTAAGTGGGCGCACATCTTGGCGATGCTCCCGCTTCCGCTTGGCCAAACGATCCTCGATTTAAAGCCCTAAATTGGCCAGTGCCTCCCAGGTCTCAGGGAGAGCCACAAATGCAAGTTGGTCTTTTATCTCCTCCCCTAATCCCCTACGAAACAGAACTCTTAATACTTCGTTGGGTCACTTGAGCTCCAAGGCTAACTGCTGGAAATGTGTAATATACTCCAGCAGTCCGCCCCTAGCCTGACAGAGTCATAGGGTTTCTGCATCCCGCAGGCGGTGGAGGTGATAAAAAAAAAGGTGAACTCTTTTACAAAATCATTGTATTTACCCAACAATGGACTGTTTCCCTTCAGTAGGGTGGTTGCCCACTCCAATCCCCACGTTCTGTGACGGTGAGGGAGGTGTGGCCATAGCCACCTAGATTGAATTGTAAACTAGTGTTCTTAATAAATCGAGAGAGGGGTGGTGGTTGACATGTTGGTCTCAAATGTAAGAGATGGAGGCAAAAAAGTTCAAATTATATCTTGTATTAGAACAACTTCTGTTGATGAGCATATGCATCCTTTTGAACCACATACATCCCTTCCTCAGGCATGTAACCAGTCAGGTTGATATAGACTGAGCAAACACAAAAAAGGCATATATGAGGAGGCAGTGACTTGGGTGGGAGTGGATAAGAAAAAGTAACTTGGTAGAGGATTGTAGATAGAAAAAACATAGATGTCAGACATTTAAAAATGAAACTAAAAAATTGTTGGTGTAAGAGATCAGGAAACAATAGGTAATCTGTGCCCTTGTCATGGACGGATCATTACCTCCTTCAGGCCAGTCTCCTGGCACACGTCTGTCCCCAGAAAGGTGCAGAACCAGTTTGGTTGGTTCGCCCCTGGAGACTTATGGAACCAGAGAGGTTCCAGAATGCTCTTGGATGTCAGGATCTCCACCTGGCAGCAGGTGATCATGGCAAGACATAGGGGCCCGGTTCAGTGGAGCACGTGAGACGCAACCACGTCCTGACGCACAGCCGGTGGGGCGACACCAGGATCCATGTGATTCCCAGAACGCTGCGCCACATGCTCCCCAGGTTGCTGAGCAACCGGGAACACAGCTGCGGTGCAGCTCGCGGCTAGAGAGCCGCAGAGGGGCAGGACCTGGGAATGGAGCAAATGGGAACATCTGAGGAAAGAGAAGGATACATATAAAAGCCCTAGCAAGAGCCTCCCTCCCTGCCGGTAATCTTATGAGAGGCTGGCCCTGTGCTTGACTGAGATATTCTACTCTTTAGAGAAGTGGGTGTGCGTGACTGTATGTATGAGTGTGCGAGTGTCTAAAGGAGTGAATGTGAGTGTGTCCTGTGGGTGTGAGGGTTAGTGTGTATCTGTCAGTGTGTGTGCTTATCTGGAGTGTCTATAAGTGATTGTGAGTAGAAACATCCCCTGCCCAAAACTCTGCACCCCCATTGTGTGTCAGGAAGTTGTGTGTGTGTCCACCCTTATTCTTCCCCCCTCACAAACCCTGCACTGTCAGAACCTTCACCCTGGACCTGGGACCTTAAACACAAATCCTGGTGACCTTTCCTTGCTGAGAGATCCTGAGAGCGTGAGTAACCCATACGCTGTATCCCACCTTTTCCCCAGGGAACTGCCCTCTCTGCCCGGTGATGATCTGGGTTGCTCTTGGTTCCCAAGAGAAAGCCCGCACAAGATCCTGAGGGCATGTCTTCTCTGGGTGAACCTTGCTAGGACTGGAGTAGGAGCAGGAACCCATTCCTGGTGCCATCGAATCCCTTCCTTCCTCCCCGTCCCACCTAATATTGGGGAGTTTCCCTCTGATCTTGACAATCATTTGCTCGATGACCTCGTGGCGCTTTGGAGCACCTTGTTGACCAAGGTCATCAAGTGAATGGCTCCTATACATCCGCTCCCTGAGCACGGACTCCAGAGTTTTCCTTGGTATACCGAAGACCTAATGCAAATGAAGCAGGAAGGGCAGTGGTTGGAGCAATGGTGGCATCATTCTCGTGCTGAAGCTGACCAATTGCAGCACAGAGATAGTTTATGAACCTATGCTGTGGCTGTGCGGGCAGAAAATTGCCCTCCTAGCATCTGCAAAGTTGCATCCAGCTGAGCTTTTTCAGGTGGTGAGGGGGCTGATCATTCTGGCCTCTCTCCTCCTGGAACTGGAATTTTCAAGTGCTTGCTGTGACTTGTTTGTCGACTTTTTTGTGGATAAAATTGCTTGGGTTCACCACGGCTTTGTAACCATGTTTATGGCAATGGGAGAACCTGAGGTAATGGAAGCCCCATCTTGTCCTGTTTTATGGGATCAGTTTCAGTGGGTGTCGCCTGCTGAGGCGGAGGATGTCCTTGGGGCAGTTAGGGCTACCTGTTGTGAACTTGACCCATGCCCATCCTGGCTGGTTAAGACCAGCTGGGAGACATTGGGGCCACTGTTGGCCTAGGTAGTCAATGCCTCCCTTAGGGAGGGCAGAGTGCCGGGCTGCCTCAAGGAGGCGGTGGTGTGGCCTCTGCTCAAGAAACTGTCTTTGGATATTGACTCCCTGGCCAGCTATCGTCCAGTCTCTAACCTTTCCTTTTTAGGGAAAGTTATTGAACAGGTGGTGTTCAATAGGCCCAGCAGCTTCAGGGGCCCCTGGACTATGTCAGTTTTCTGGATCCCTTGCAGTCCGGATTTTGGCCAGGGTTTGGCACTGAGTCTGTGCTTGTGGCCTTGGTCTATGACCTTTACTATGAGTTGGACCAGTGTTGGTCGACCCTGTTGATCTTCTTAGATCTCTTGGCTGTATTTGACACTGTTGATCATGAGATATTGGTGGCCCACTTGCAGGACTGAGCTGGGGTGGGCGGGACTGTTCTTGAACGTTTCCACTCTTTCCTGGCCAGGAGAACTCAATGTGTGGTACTGGGTGATTGTTCATCTCTCCAGGACCTTGCATGTGGAGTCCTGCAAGGTTCTATTTTGTCCCCTCTCTTGTTTAATGTGTATATGAAGTCTTTGAATGAGGTTGTAGGACGGTTTACAATAACTGTAAGACCTGTCTGTACAGAGTTTAGTTCCCAGGCTTGCCTTTTAATGGTGTTGACAGGGCCGGCCTTACCTTAAGCAGGGCCCAGGGTGGGGAAGAAATGCGGGCCCCATCTCTTCCCTCTACCTGGGCCTGGGCTCGGGGATGGGCG
>QEPC01001413.1:1590656-1607251 GCA_003113815.1 Sphenodon punctatus
CAGCAAGAAGCAACAGGCCCTGGAGGCCAGGCTGGCTAAGCTCACCCCCTCCTCCAGTAAGGCAGTGGACGCAGTCAGTCTCTCTGTGCCTGCTTCGCTGCCCGCTTGGCTGCCCCTGCAGTGGAACCACTCCTGAGGAGTGGCCATAGACGCTCAGCTGGGGAGGGGGGGAAGCAGTGGGAGGCCATGCTTCTCTATGGTTGCTCGGAGGGGTGGAGAATGGGAATCCTTCCTGTCCAGAGGGAGTAAGTTTTATGTAAATGTATCTATTTGCATAATTAGGTGGGGCCTAATTATGCAAATTAGGCCCCACACCAAGACTTTGCACATTGCCTCACAAACCCTGGGGCCGGCCCTGTTGGCCAGACTTTTAGCAGACAGGAATAGGATTTGGAGCGTGGGAGTGGGAATGGTTTGAATGGAGATTTTAAGGGTTTTAACTGGTTTTAATATTGTGTATTTTCAGACATGATGACATAGGTCGCCTTCACACTTTGATCCTGCCTGCGGTGACGGCTCTGGCCTGGCCTGGCCGCCGAACACGTCGGCAACCTGGGCCAGGGAGGGGGCAAGGCAACGTGCAGACGTGGGTATGCATGGCCTGCCCTCTTCCTTGACAGGCAGTCATGGTGGCCTATGAGGCCGCTGCGCCCGCCCAGAACAGCCCCAGACCAGGGTCAGGTAGAGCGGGCCATCAAACATGATGGACTGTTCTACCCTGGTCCAGAGTTGCGCTGCACAGGCCACAGCAGCGCTTAACCCAGGCTATGCCTTGGCAATGGGCCCTAGTCACAGCCCAGGTAAAAACTGCCACAGCCCGTACAAACCCCAGGTTCAGCCCAGGGAAACATTGACAGGCCTTTTCAACATGACGGGCCCACAGGTGGCCATGCGGGTCAAAGCGTGACCGCCCGTGGGGTACCATCATGTTTGAAAACACCCATTGTGAACCACCCTGAACCTCTGGGAAAGGGTAGGATTAGGATATAAATATAAATAAATAAATATCCACAGTGCATCGTAAAAAGAAGATATGAAGTTGAATCTCTGCATCTTCTTATAGCAGTATTGTTTAATTATTTCATGTATAAATTCCTTAAAAGTTGATATTTGACATGAACTGAACAATACTGTGTAAAGAGAAGAAAAGCTGAACAAGCATTTATTTTTCATGCAAATGATTGAACTGAGGTCTCAGTATCATTCATTTTGCTCACTTTCTGCCCCCAAAATGAATGTTAGCTGTTTTGCAGCTCAGACTTGCTTACCTACAGCCAAATGTTCTACCATAGGTACGACTGCTATTCTCAGATCACTTACTCCCTAGAGCAGTTCAGTTGACTTCAGCAGGACTACTCCAGAGTAAGAGGTGTGAACTATGCAGCTATAGTACATTAAATAGGATGTAAAATGTATGTCTTTTAAAATATTGTATGTGATAAATAATATGCTTATCATTTTCTGATTGAGATTATGTTCAAAAGTTTTGTTTGGTTGAATCCACTGCTGATGTCCTATATAGTTCGCACTGAAGTGGCATATTTTGATTAGATCTGAATGAAATTAAGGCAAAAAGGGATGGGCGAGGGGAGTTTGCCAATTTAGTTTTAATCCCTGTATGTGCTAACAATTTAGAAACCCATTTGTTTATTTTTATTTTTGCACAGACTTGTGAAATCCTCCTCTGGTTTGGGATTTCAGACTGAGAAACACACTAGTAATATCCCATGTATCAGTATCAGAATGATCCTCCTCTGAGTAAGATTCCTATTCAGATTCTGATACAATTACATCATCAATATCTGCGTGGAGCACCTACTCCCCCACGATTGGCTTTAAGGTGCTTCTCAGACTCTGATCACTTGCTTGATCTGCCCAATAAGTAATATATTTCTCTTGAATTTTGCTGTGGTCTGTTGCAAACAAATCCCCCACATCCAAGATCCACGTGTGCACCTCAGAAATGTGTGTGCAGACCAAAACTGCAACTGGGCACAATTACACAGTGTACATGCACAGAGTGGGATGGGCAGGGAAGTCTCCCGCTTCCCAAACCCACTGTGACCAGGGAGGGAGAAGCAGGGATGAAGTGGCTGTTGCGGTGGTGCACACTATTGAAGTTTTTGTCTGTGTGCGCCTAAGGTACATGTGTGGATCTGGGATTGAGGTGAAAGTTACCAAGGTATCCAGTGATGACAGTTTTATGTTACTGTTCTTGTTTCTTTGCAAATATCTCAGTCCACTAGAACATACTTTTAAAGGAAGTTGCCTTTAAAGCATGAGATAGGAATTGTGGTGGCAAGAGAGATCCGAAAGCAGCACAATTTAATAAACTCCTGGCAGATCTAAGTTAGAGGGCAGATGCTCTTAGGACATAGAGACGTACAAAGTGTGAACTTTGTAAATGTGGTTAATAATAAAAACAGTGCAACAAATGTCAAAGAAAGGTACAGCGTCTTAAACTAATTTTACTACAAGGCAACCCTTGCACAGGCAAGCTCACAGAACCTGTAATAGTGAGCCAGGAAAGTAGGTGCTGTGAAAAAGAAATCTTAATTACAAAATAAATTGATCACATTTCCCATATTAAGCTGGTGGTGGTGGGAAAGGCATTTTAGTGGGCCAACACGTCGGTGGCTGAGGGAAAGGCACCATGGCAGGCCAACAGGCTGGTGGTGGAGTGAAAGGCACCATGGCAGGACGGCAGGCTGGTGACAGAGGAAAAGGCAGTATGGTGGGCTGACAGGCCTGTGGTGCAATGAAAGGTACCATGGCGGGATGGCGACTGGTGGCGGAGGGAAAGGCACCATGGCAGGACAACGGGCTGGCGGCAGAGGAAAAGGCACTATGGTGGGCTGGTAGGCTGGTGGTGCAATGAAAGGCACCATGGTGGGATGGTGGCAGAGGGCAAGGCACCATTCTGAAGTTGTAGCATAAACTTATATTCAATTCTATATTCTGAATTGATAATTGCACTGTTCCATCAATGAATCAAATGTTATACTATATTTTATTCTATATTCTGAATTGATAGTTCCACTGTTTAAGGTTTCTCTGTCTTTCTTTGTACGAGTAATTGTACCATTGAACTATTAAAGTTTCCTTGACAGTGCTCCAGAAAGCCACGTCTCTCTCCCACATTGTCTGAGCACCCACTTTTGGGGAACACTGAATGACCATTCAGTGTTCCCTTTCTCTATTCTATTCTGTTCTATATTCTGAATCAACAGTTTGACTGTTCCACCAATGAATCCAGTGTTCCACTATATTTTATTCTATTCTGTATTGCAAATTGATAGCTCCACTGTTCTACCAATGAATCTATAGTTTGGTATTGTTCCACCAATTAATCAGCGTAAGGTTTTAATTTGG
The DNA here is from genome assembly GCA_003113815.1 of Sphenodon punctatus. Lineage (NCBI taxonomy): Eukaryota > Metazoa > Chordata > Lepidosauria > Sphenodontia > Sphenodontidae > Sphenodon > Sphenodon punctatus. Next base: position 1,594,029 of record QEPC01001413.1, read on the forward strand.
ATTTACAGTTTGTTCACAGATTTCTTTCAACCAGCAAGTCTCGAGAAATCAAGACATGTTCACGTTCTATTTTATTCTATTCCATTCTGAATTGGTAATTCTACTGTTAACATACACTATGAGCGTAGGGTTTTAATTTGGATTTACAGTTTGTTCACAGATTTCTTTCAACCAGCAAGTCTCGAGAAATCAAGACATGTTTACATTCTATTTTATTCTATTCCATTCTGAATTGGTAATTCCACTGTTCCACCAATGAATTCAATGTTCTAGTATACTATTCCACCAAGTAATCTATATGAGCACCCTGTTTTTCTCTCAAAAGGTTAAGTGAAAGAAGGAAGACGTTTTTTGCAAACAAAATTTTTTTCCTGTAATAATTCCAAAGATGATGTCTCATCTGCCTTTTGCAATGTTTTTTATAAAAGAGGCAGGAGATTTCAGCTCAGTTCCCACATGGATCTGCATGTGAAAATTCTGTCTTGTTTTCTGTCTTGTTTTCCTGTTCTCATTGCTTCTGTAAATTTATTCTGACAAGTGTTCTGTATGAAAATTAATTGTTTTATGTGGACTTTACATTGTTTTATTATATTTTAATGCATAGATTTTGTGAAGTGCTCTGAGCACCATTGGGCAGGTGCCGAATAATAACTGCTTTATACAATTAATAATTGTATATATTATCTAATAATAATAATAAATAATAATAAAAGATAAAGTAGATGTTTAAACATATGAATCCAATGTTCCAGTTAAACAAATGCATACTATAGGGATGGGGTTTGGAAAGGAACGGGGGGGCATGTATACTGAAAACAAGGGGTACGGCATCCTGTGCCCATGCACTTGCACCTATGGGTGCAGTAGCAGCCAGCTGCATGCCTGTACCTCTGCACTTTCTCTTGCCATTCCCAGACTGACCAACCTGCCAATGCCAATTGGAAACCACAGAGGTTCAGGCCTACAAATGCCAATAAGGACTAGGCATGCCACACACAAAGCAGCTCCTGACCACTATTGGTCATGCCTGTGATCTAGCTGTCCCTTTGTGCCTGTGTGAGGGTGTCACTGGTGCCCTTACGCTGGTGGGCTCCTTATCTCCAGGCACTGTGTGCTGCATGCGCCAGAGCAACCAGCCTAATGTTGGCACTTGGAGTAGGTTAAGCCTCACCCCCCCGCCCCCCAGCCAGCAACAATGGTCAGGGAGGGAAGGAGGCAATCCTTCCCTCCAGGGAGGGAAGGAGGAACAGAATTGTAAGTGAATTCCACTGGCCACCCCTTTACTTCAAGGGATTGCCATGGAGCATGGGGTCCCACCACAAGCACCACCCCAGTGCCAGATCCCCAATATACAGGGAGCTATGCTGCCCCATTCTGGGTGCACAGAGTCCCTGTACCTGCTCCGATCAGGTGCTGGGGTAGTACAAGCCCTTGTCAGGGAATCAATGGACTGGTGGAAAGGGGGAGAAGAGAGTCTGGAGGGGCATGCAGTGCTGTGGGGCAGGTGTGGGTATCAAGGCACATAAGGAGGATGGTTGGGGAGTACTGCGATATTGGCGGGGTGGCTGAAGGTATCAGGGCATATTAGGGAGCAAGGGAGTGAGCCTCTCTCTTACCAGGACACTAGACAATGGCCGGGAGACTAGAGAGCAGGCTCAGCCAGCATACCTGGGTGTTCTCTGTATGTGTGGGGCTGGCCCCAGTCACCTGCAGAGCTTATCAGCGTGCTGCTGAACAGGTGCCCTAACATCCCAACCATCATCCTGTATCTGGTAAGAGCCTTAGTGTCCTTATACTATCATCCTGCATCCTAATGTGCCCTGATACACACAGTCAACCATGCAAATATTGGAGCCCTCCCCAAAGAACCTCTCCCCATAACACCAGCTCAAGTGCACTCCCTTTGCCTTTCCCGAGCACAGCGCTTCCCTCCCTGCACCTTCCCCAGTCACTACTCCTTGAGTGAGGTCTCCCTCTTCCCCAGCCACTTATGCACTGGACCAGCCAAGTAGATTCGATGCATTTTGCGCCAGTCCACAATCTCTTATCGCTGATGGAATACTTCAAGTAGCTGGATTGTGGCTCAGGTATCCTTGGAAGGCTGGCTGCATGCCATGTGTGCGTGAGCAGGTATTGGCTTGAGCCAGTTGCTATTGGCAAAATGTTTCTGCAAAGCTAATGCTGGGTTTGTGTGTGTATGTTGTTGTACCAGGAGTGGCGCTATTCATCCATGTAACAAGCACATCAGTGCAGATGCCAAGTCATTTGAAAATGCTACAACTGTCACCACCACAGAAGCATAGAACTTTTAATTGAGGTGGCAGGGAGGAAAAGGCATATGTTGACTAGGAGATTTATGTGATCCGGGAGGGATTTCCAACTCCACAATAGGCAAGACCTCAATAAAACTGTGACCACTTTCAGACATGCCCGCCCCCGCACATATTTGGACTGCGGGAGGGAATGTGCAGCCCGAATATGCATGGAGATCGGCCGGTCTGAAAGCCCCTCCCCACCCACCCCCCGCACGCACGCGGCTTTGCCAGCAGACACACGCAGGGATGCAGAGCAGGAAATAGAGCTGTGCATCCCTGTGCATCTCTGTCGGCAAAGCTGTGCGGGGGGTGGGGGTGGCATTCAGACCGACCGATCCCCATGCATATTTGGGCTCCACATTTCCCCCCGCAGTCCAAATATGCGTTGGGGGGGGGGGGGAATATGTCTGAAAATGGTCTGTGTGTTGCTACCTGCCAGTGAGCTGTGAACTGTGTTGTGAACTGTGGATGGATGCAAGAAACTGGGCTGAGTACATGCAAAGACTGATTGCTGCTTTCGCTTGGAATTTTTACTTTTGCTTTCAATTATCACTGTAGGCACTCAATGAAGTACGTGATTTGCGCAATAAATTCTGTGTTCTGTACATAGCAAAAGGTTATTTTGCTGTGAAATCAACAGCCAGCTGAATAGTATGTATGTAAATGTTTATTGTTTCAACCATAGGTTATAACAAAATATATACAATAAAACATCACTAAAAGATCAACACTAAGTAAAATCAAGAAAGACATTCACAATGGTAAACATTCCTGGACTAAAGGGGTCTTCAACAAAATCCAAACGTAACAGTATTTTAAGAAAATCAAATTACTTCCCCTTTTGACTTCCTAGAATCAAGCAGCAAAAAAAATAATTCAGATCCTTTTATTTATTTATAGTAATTACAATTCTGAAGGAAGATGTCCTCCTTCCTCATATAAATATGCAGGATTTATATTCTTACTAACAAAAAACATATGGGGAAAGCAACTATCTTAACATAGTATTACCCTCACCCCTCCCCCAGTTGACTCTGAATTGGATCAGCTGAATAGCGCTGGTGGTGGTGGAAGGGGAGGAAATGGCATATACATCTTTTAAAAAAAATGTTTGAAGGACCTGACTTATTTAACTATAAATTAGTTGACTTGACACTGGCAAATATGAAAGACTGACATCCACCCAGCGTTTTGGAGTCTCTTGGCCATCCTGTTGCTGTTGATAGGATCTGTCATGCTATCCATGGCAACAGTATCAGATGTCTTTTCCACCTTAGAAGAAGCAATAAAGCAGCCTCGGCTCAGAAAACAAAACAAGAAAAAAGGCCATCACCAAAATCAGTATCCAGCAGAGGCAGTGCTGTTAACCCCTTCTTTATCAGTCCCTACGAAATATCAATTTTGAAGTGGCTCCAAAGAGTACAGTCCCAGCTCTAGCCTCTATTTAGGTGCCTCATTCTCTTGGTCAAAATAGATGTGCGGGTGGCCTGGCGGCTCCCTAGCCCAAAGCATGAAACCACAGCCTACGTAGTTCAGGCCAAGCCAGGTCACAGAAATAACACGCTCACGACCAAAGAGCCACGCCACTACCCGCACTGCCTGGGTAGGACAGTGAGCACAACAAACGTGCAGGTGGTTGGCTCTGCCCATGCTCTGCTCCTGGCTCCCCATCCCCCACCATGATGGGCAGCCATAGCAGCCTCCTGATCTGGAGCGGGTATGGCGGGGCCGCACAGATGTACTAGCCCACGTTAGCCCGCATGGGCAACCTTTAGTCCGGGGCTGTTACCTCTGAGATTTTTCGAGGACACAGTCTGGGCTAGCCACCTACCCGCCCCAGGGCAAAAGCAGCCCAGTATCGGATGGCACCAAAAGAGACATGCCGGTGACTCCTGGGCGAAAGCAGGCCTAAGTAGGCCACCGTCACATCTGGTTTTGCCCTCTGTCTTTAAGGGAGAATTTATCCCATTTGATTCCTTGTATAGCATGCCATTATGTCAAAATAGTGTCTGTTTAGCATAACTCTGCACCTCTAAACACACATTCCATCACTGTTCAGGATCTTCCCAGTAGGACTTTTTCAATGCATGTGTTGTCTGTCTGTTGGGCTGGATATTTTCATTCCTAATATTTTACATTTTTGCATAGGCTTTGTCATTCTAGAATACTAAACTGGGATGGCTCTACAGGATCTTCTTGTGTCTGTAGTATGTATGTCCTTCAGTGGTTTAGAATTTGAGTAAACAGTATTCATTTAACCAACTGGTAGATCAGAGGTTAGTTTCAGTAGTCAATTCTATCAGCAGCTACCACAACACATAATACCTATGAGTAGAGCTGTAATGAGTATTTTAAGAAGACAAACCCATTGAATTTATGCTACCCAAAAGTGAAAATGACAAAATGGACAATCAACACTATCCATTTCTGTTCTGTTGGATATCCATTTCAGTTATTTTGCAGTGGTTTTTCTCCCACACTTCTTTCAATTTTTTCTGCTTTGTTATTTTGGTATCTTGGTTAGGCCATGTCAGCAATATTCATACTAGTGCACATGAGCAACTTCCAAAAACGACATAACTGAAATAGAGAAATGACTGAAAAAGCAAAAAAATAACTGAAAAACTAAAATCAATGAATAGGAAACAGCAGATATGTAAATACCCATTTCTTTTGTGATTTATTTATTTTTTATATTTGGAGCCTTATCTGAAAATGTGAATAATACCCATAAATATTATCATTATTAATTATTTATATAATGCCAGCAATGTCCCTAGTGCTGCAGTCTTGATTAGAGGCCGATTCCTGCCTCAAGGGGCTTACAATCTATAATAGACAAGGAGAGAGGAGACAAGGGGAAGAACACATAGGGAAGGACAGGGATAACAGGGCTCAATTAGGGGGGAATGGGGCTTGCCAGGGTTCAGCCCCAGCAACTAAATTCAAGGAGGAGGGGGCTGAAGCCCAGGAATTATTCCCTATAATAGTGTGCACCCAAAATGTAAAATACCAGAAAAAGGCCAATATTGGTCATTCCAGGCTTGGAAATAAAGCCAGAAAAACCCTGGATGTTTTATTTGGCTCTCTTTCATGATTTTCATTCCCGCTCCCCCTCTATGCTGGTCATCGTATTGATTAAATCCTGTTTTATATTAAGCTGTAGAGAGGTAGTGTGGCCCAAGTGGTTGGGTATATAGGGTTCATTTCCCTCTCTGCAAAGCAGTGAACTGGGAGCCATGGCTTCTGGGGAGGGGTGTGTGGCTTCTGAGGTAGGCTTGGACCCTGACAATTAATTTTTTTATAAATTAAGCACTACATTCATCAAGCTGAGAATTTTTAAGCAAACGTGCGTAGCTTAGTTACGTGGGAGGAGGGGGATCCTGAAGAATGAAACCGTAGAAGGAGAAGCCTAAGGGAGCAATCTTGGGAATGATGAGCTAGGGAAAGCCTGATGGAAGAGGTAGGTTTTACCACAGTAATACACTAAGTCAAATACACAGCTCCGTTAGGAATATATACTACCTAGGGAAGTTCTCATCGTTGGAGGTCTTTTAGAAGAAATTGTATGTACATATATGTCTGGGATAATCTAGGTATGGAAGATCCTGCACCAATCAGAGGGCTGGACTTGATGACTAGGGATGTGCGAACAGAACCGAGTTCGGGAATTCGGTTCGGTTCGAAAATTGAGTTCGGTTCAAAAGTTTGGTTTAGTCGACCGAACTATTCAAGTTCGGTTGAATTCTGAGCTTCCAAACCGAGTTCGTACATTCAAAACAAAACCGGGATTTTTGGCCTTCCAAACTGGTTCGGATTCGACTGAACAGTTCGATCGAATTCGAGTTTGGTTCGAAAGTTCGGTTCAGTCGACTGAACTATTCGAGTTCGGTCCGAACTCCAAACTTCCGAACCCCGTTCGCACATCCCTATTGGTGACCCTTCTGATCACTCCAAGCTCAATGGTTCTCTGTGTACACGTGTGTACACACACACACACACACACACAATATGTAAAATCAGCTATATATTTTTCTTTCTTTGCCTCATTATTGCTTAGACTCAGAAGGGAGATTAAAATTTGCAGCTTTTCCAAAGACTCATTTTTCTAGACATTTTTCTTTGTTCTTTAGTAGCATCTGTGTTTCGTCTATGTGAATGCTTTGAAGCTCCGGAAGAAGTATTTCCAACACCAGTCAGTGGTGACAGTTTGCTCAGACTTCAAGCTATTGAGCCCGATGAGACCATGTGCGCTAGTCATCCTGTTTGCCAAGTTTGGAATGTATCATAATCTTCAGGCTTGCCAAAGGACAGTATTTTTTTTTCCAGTGATGATGTTCTGGAACTCTTCCTTTCACTGCCCTCGAGGAGTTCTGTAGATTCAGCACTAGACCATCAGCAGGGTACGGATCGATGCTTCCAACTTCACTTGGTTGAACGCTGTGGAAATTTATAACACATCAGTACTGCAGAACTCCAGAAAGCAGGCCATGTTCATTCCTACTGTAATTCTCGGCATTTCCAGGGGGAACAAAATAATCACACAAGAAAACCACTTCCAGAAAGAATATCTGAGGCTGGACTCCTCAAAGGCAATTTAGGTAATAGGTCAAAGTTCCCAGTTCCAAGAACTGCATACCAAAATCTTCATATGGCCAACAGCCACAAGACATACACACATAGGGTACATGTGCTCTGACAGGGCCAATGCTCATGTGCCGAGGGGTGGGCAATTGTAGCTGCTACACTTTGGGGCTGGTGAGGAGAGCAGAGCACACAGTCCACCCTCCATGGGGAAACTGGGTGGTGGGCCACTGCTGGTATGATCCTGCCCACCATCCTGCTCCCAGCCATAATGTGGAGTTGTGGGAATGACGACTGTGCCTGCTGCTTACTGGTGCCAGTGGGTCTTGCCATGGGGCAGATCAGCACAGGGACCAGGCCCATGAGTGGCAGTATGGTAACCTGATTTGGACAGCCTTTCCGCATTTGGGTAATGCTATTACATGCTGTGTCCATGGTCTGTTTTGGAGAGCACAGCACGTAGCAGCCAGTTTCCCGCCCCATCTTGGGATGAATATCTGGCATCTGCCAGGCATAAAAGCCACTGCAATTCATGGCGATAGTGCCCAAACTGGAGTAAGGCTGCCCAAATCATGTTACTGTCTCATGTGGCTGAACCCACACACTCAAATGCACACACAAAAACCTCTCCTGTTCTTTGGCTGGCTGGTTGGTGGAACTGATACTCTACAGTCTTGACTCATGAAACTCTGAGGAGCAGCTATGATTCACCTGCTGAGACTTGGATACAAAAAAGACAGACACAGAACCATTTAGACAGTGCGAAGCCTGGGACAGGCCCTGGCTGAGAGCCACGCTTGAAATGCCCCAAAGCCACATGGGGCTTCTGAGTCACAGTTTGGTCACCCCTGTAATATGTCAATGTAGAGCTGTCTGCACTTCCTAGCACTTGACCAGAAACGGCTAGTCAGACTCACAGTACAAAAATCACAAGGGGTAGTATGTAGTAGCAAACATAAAACAACAACAACAGCTACTATTGGAAGTACAATGCTTATTAAAGACAGAATGAGTCATCCAACAATATGACAAACCCCACACATTTCTAGTCAAAGACTCACCATGCTAAATACGCCCTGGTTTTATTTCAACTAAATCATGCTACTTAGGCTAAGTTATGAAATATACAACCACAGACAGCGCTTAGAGGCTGTAGGAGGAAAGGAGGGGTAACTGTATAGACAATGCACACAGTAGATCCTATCTCCTAGAAGAAATTATCCCAAGAGCCCAGATCTGCACAGGCAATTCCAGTTAGTGATAGATAACTTAGATTTGCCTTTAAAGATTTTAGATGGAGCTGAGGGAAGAGAAAAGTACAGACAGTGCTAAATCTGGTACGATGTTTAGAAACCATGCCATAACAGCCAAGTATGCAGGACTCTGCAGACTAACCCTACTTTAGATTTCAGCATCTAAAAGCATTCCTTTATTTCTGCTCTGCAATTTTCTGAGGTTGGGCCTGTTCCTTTTATTCTCTTATTACTTTTAGCTCACTTACCTTCAATTTAAAATTTTACATTTCCTATTTCCATGTTTCTCTTGCATTCCAGAGACTTCTAAGCCAAATCCTGGTTTGCATTCAGCCTGGATGAGTTTTATTATTAATTTAATGTGATCAGAGATTTATGCCAGGTTCTGAAGGAACTCAAATATGAAATTGCAGACCTGCTATTGGTGATTTGTAACCTATCGCTAAAATCTGGCACTTCAGAGGATTGGCGTGTAGCAAATGTAACACTGATATTTTAAAAAGGCTCCAGAGGCAATCCTGGAAACTACAGACTGGTGAGCCTGATGGTGCCGGGAAAACGGGTACAAACAGTTGTTAAGAAAATAATTATTGGGCATATTGCTAAATACAGCATAATGGAGAAGAGTCAACATGGATTTAGTAAAGGGAAGTTGCACCTCACTAATCTATTGGAATATGTTTAGCGTGTAAATAAGCATGTGAATCATGGTGAGCTGGTCAATATAGTGTATCTAGATTTTCAGAAGGCGTTTGATAAGGTCCTCATGAGAGACTCTTGAGGAAATTAAATAGTCATGTGATAGGAGGCAGTATCCTATCGTGGATTGGTAACTGGGTAAAGAATAGGAAGCAAAGAATGGCCTAGTCTGTCCCATTATGGCACTACTTATGTTCTTATGCCTTTAATTTTTCTTATGCTTTTAATTTTTGTAGCTCATGATCTTGAGAAAATATTGACTGTTTATTTTATTTATATATATATTTACATTTATATCCCACCACCTCCTGTCAACAGACTGCGCGAGGCAGCTTACAAAACTATCACATGAAAAAGTAACATTGGCCATAGAACAAGCTCATGGTTTTCTTATATAATGATCATTTCAGTTTGCCTCTTCTACTAAGACTAGGGCAGAAACTCGGCACTCATAATTACTTGGTTTTCACTGAGTATCCTGACACTCGGTTCATTTTCAAGTGGATCAAGGAAATGGCTTTGGCACTTGGCAAATCCTTGATTGAGGAATACTGAGGGCAGCAGGGGGCAGAAAGGAGGGTGGGGGCAGGGAAGGTGGCAACAACAGGCAGAAAAGGTGGGCAGGGACAACAAACTCACCCAGAAAGTAGAGGGAGTTTGTACGCTGCTGTGGAGTGGGTCCACTGTTTTTCTCTCTGGGAACATGCTGGGAAATGTAGTCCAGAATGCTCCCAGAAAGCCAGCTGCGGCCACTATTTGAATGCTCTCTGGGAGCACACTGGACTACATATCCCAGCATATTCCCTGAGACCACTAGAGAACATGCTTACAGAGAGCAAAACAGCAGACCCACTGCACGGCAGTGTGCCGGCTCCCTCCATTTTCTGGGTGAGTTTTCCAGCCCCCTTCCCTGCCTGCTACCATCTGCCCCACCCCTTCCTGCCCCTTATGCCTGACTACCTGCCCCCCTTTCCCTGATCCTTCCCAGGGGCCCCGCAAACTCACCTGGAAAGCACGTAACTGTGGAGTGAGACCGCTGTGTTCTAATGCTTTCTGGGAGATAGAGTGCGTTAGAACAGCAGCCCCAGTCCACTGCGGTGCACCAGCTCCCTACGCTTCCAGGTGAGTTTGCTTCCCCCTGGCCCCCCTCCTTGCCTGCTGTCCTCTGCTTCCCCCTTCCTGTCCCCCTTCCTGCCCACCACCCAAGTTCCGAGCATTCGCCGTTTCCAAGGAGCAGCCGAATACTTAGGCCCAATTCTTTGAATCTTGGAAAAACTCACAAATATTCTTTTGACTACTCGGTACAGTCCTGACACAGACAAAATTAAGGGAGAAAGCTATGATATAGTGTAGAAGTGAGTTTGTTTTGTAATATGCCTAAGTGGTTTACTCACATTTTGGAAACTTGAACTGTATGAAGTATGAGCATGGCAGGAAGTATATGGGCTGAAGCTTAGGTTTACATATGCAGTTCTATTGATATTAAGAAAATGCATGATCTTCATATGTACAAGTCAGAAACTGAGAGTATCCAACTGACGCTTAGAAGCTGATAAACCTCTTCAACCTGCTGAACTGCAGGTTTAAAAGATCAGTGCTAGCAGATATGCCTGCAGGACTTACAAGCCACTCCAGAATATCCACTGAAGAAATGATATTGAAAAGAATGCAGTTGTGTCACATAAAAGCTTCATTTAATCACTAAACATAGTATGTCAAAAGTGAGCGAGCACTCTCAGATTAATATTTGAAATATTGATGCATACAGAAAATAGAAGTGCATGAGTTCATATGTTTTTCTTTATAGATCTAGCGTGTTAACAAAATGGGATGTTGCCCCACATTTGCCCACCTTAACCCCAGATTTTCCCACTTGTGCCTCCTGCGGCCACCCTAGTCGCCCTATCTCAAAAAGATATAGTAGAACTAGAAAATTTCTACTATAGAACCTTAGTAGGCTGCCTTGGGGCTGCTCCACACACCGTCATCACTTGGAATGTGGAGCCCACCGTGTGGGCAAATCCATGGAAATGTGGGGCAATGCACTGCTCTGGGGCTGCCTCCCATGTGTTGGAGGGGGCAGGGCACCCACGGAGCTGCCCCATGCCACCCGGTCTTCTGGGGCACACATGTGTGCCTCCAGCATAACGTAGTGGCCAGCCTAGAGCATCGGGCAAGCACCTGAAATTCTATGTTGCGGGGGGGGGACACACATGGGCCGACTGTAGCAGGGAGGAATGCCTGTGTGTCTTCTGGGTTCCTTTTGGAGCCTGTGATGTTGGGTAGCCATGGGACAACGAAGTGGGGGCTCAACGGAGAAACTCTGAGCTCCGGGGGGGCTCTCTTCCCATGTATTAACACCCTTAGTTAGCCACTCAATATTGCTTTCTTAAATCAGTGCAAAATGGAATCAATGACTTGGTTTGAATTAAAATATCTCCAAATCCAGGTACTTGGCTGATTCCTCAAGATAATATAAGCCAGATTTTCTAATACTGTTTCTGCTATATTGGAACACACTGACAGAAATCTGACTTGGCCAGAAATTTAACAGTGAAAGAGTTCAATAACAGTGTTTTATTATATTCATATTGAATTACATTAATTTGAAAAGAGACTCTTCTTGCCATGTTTTTCAGTTAGCCACAAACAATAAGACAAGACAAAATCAATGTTCTCATTGCTTGCGCTGTTCCAACTGATAAGAAAGAATAGTAACATGGAGATAAAGTTGCTGACAAATAGTTCTTTAGTATTTTTTATTTAAAAAAGAAACTAAAATGTAGGACATCTTAAACTAAAGTACTTCCATATATTATTAAGTTGATAATACTTAAAACCGATACGTTTACATGTATAATATGTATGGATAAGAAACCAAAATTCAGATGAAAACCTTGGCTGTGTCTACGTTACTGCTTCTCACAACACTGAAATCAATGCACAGACAGTGGCTGTTTTTAAACGAGCGCTGCAGGAGGGGAGGGTCCGTGGCTGCTGAGTGGCACTGCCATGGAGCACCCACATACTCAACGTGCATGGGGAGTGCTTCAAACAAATGGCTCCCAGCATGGCTGTCCCATGCACGGAGGCAGCTGGCCTGGCCTGGATGGAGCACTCCAGATTTTTTAGGAGTGCTTTGTGGGAGGCCATGAGTGACCGCTGCGTGGGTCACACAAGTGTGTTCCCCCATGCACCACCATCACATGAGCGGTTGGACATGTGGATGGTGGGGGTCATGCGTGGATACATCTGGTTTAAAAACACCCCAAAACAAGGGACAGATGAGCGCTCAGAGGAGACATGGAACTGCAGACATGGAGACATGCATCAATAAAAGCATCCACTGCTAGATGAATTTGGTTTCAGTGCATAGGACTGGGCTTCAAAAACTTGACATTTTGTTGTGATTCTGTCTATCCTGGCTTTGGCCCTAATTGAAATTCATTCTGTGTGTATTTATTTAGACTTATATTGCTCTTTATCCCAGGGGCTCAGGGTGGATTACAAAAAATAACTAAAACACAGTATATACATATCCTCTTCCTTCCCCCAAACACCAACCCTCTAAAGCCTATCCCCACCCACCAAATGCCATACTAAATAGGAAGGTCTTACATGGTCTCTGGAAGATACTCAGGCTTGGGCTTTGTAGGGATGGGCGAACACGGTTCGGAAGTTCGGATTTCGGCCCAAACTCGGCCTGTTCGGATGACCGAACAGAACAGAACTTCCGAACACGAACTGGCCGAACCAAACTCAATTCCGAACGTCGAAATGACCGAACAGTTCGGATCGCGTTCGGGTGGCAAAAAAGGTTCACTGTAAGGTCAAACGTGACAGGAAGGGGTAGTACTAGTCACTGAGGAGCAGCCTTCCAGGCACCAGGGGTGGAGAGGCTTGCAAGAAATGAAACTATCTGCCTCCCCCCTTCCCAACACCTTCTGAGCTAGTTACTGTTCCTGAACAGCAGGCGCTGAGTAGGATTATTAGATTGCTTTAAGTTTCATTTCAGTTTTGTACTGAAATGAACCTTAAACTGAAACCTTGTGTTTGTGATTCCCCCCCCCCATCCCATCCCATCCCATAGAGAGATATAGATATAGAGAGATAGATAGGTTAGGGATAGTAGTTGCAGGAGCTAGCTTAGTGATAGAGATAGCGTTAGTGATTTAGTTTTAGTGTTTGTAGGAGTAGCCCTGTGTAGTTATTAGATAATCCATTTAGTTCATAGCATTTAGAATAGTTAATAGCAGTTAGATTTAGTGTAGATAGATATATTAGATAAAAATAAAAAAATAAAAAACCCCATATAAAAACAAAAAAAACAAATAAAAAACAAAAGAAAACCATATAAAACCCAATAAAAAAC
>QEPC01001413.1:1615580-1629200 GCA_003113815.1 Sphenodon punctatus
GCATTGTCAGGGCTAAGAGCTGGTGGGGTGTGTGGAGGTCTTTCTGGTGCTTGGGAGGGGGAGGGGCAGGCAGAGCTCCACTTCAGGCTGGGTAGAAGCCTACAAGGCCCTCACAGATAATGAATTGACAGTTTTGTTTCTTGCTGTGCCCGCCTCACCGCAAGCCCCATTGCCTCCATGCAGCCTAGCCCGTGGCCAGTCGCAGACTGCCAACCCAGTGGTCTGAGGCGAAAAGAGATGGTGATTCGGCAGGCTGGCTGCTACTCCAAGCCACTATCCACCCTCCACTCCTGGTGCCTGGAAGTCTGCTCCTAGCTGAGTCAGATGACTTCCCCCTCCCTGCTACATTTGGCCTTCCAGTGACCTGTCAGTAGACCACGTTTTAGCCACTTGAACACAACCGAACGCGATCCGAACGGACCGAACTGTTCGGCCATTTCGCCGTTCGGTGTTCGGTTCTGTTTGGTATGTTAGTGTTCGGATTCGTGGTCGCGTTCGGTAGTCCAAACAGGCCGTGTTCGGGCCGAACACCGAACTGCCGAACCGCATTCGACCATCCCTAGGAAAAGGTTCCCCACCCCTGCTTTACACTCTATGTCTGGGCAAATTCATTGAATCTCACAGCTTCCAGTATCGCCTGTATGCCGACAACACTCAACTCTACCTCTCCATCCCCACACTCTCCCCCTCCATCCAGTCTCGTATCACTGACTGTCCCTCTGTCATCTTTGCTTGGATGTCTTGCCATCAACTCAAGCGTAACATGGTCGAAATTGAACTCCTCATTTCCCCCCAAACCGTTCTTCTCTCTCAATTTCCATTGATATTGTCACCATCCAGCCTGTCTGTCAGGCATGTAGCCTGGACTTCATCTTTGACATCTTCTTCTCCTTTACACCTCAAATCCAATCTGTTGCTAAGGCCTACCACTTCTTTTTCATAATATTGCTAAAATCCAGCCCTTCCTTACTGCGTCCACTGCCAAAACTCTAGTCCAGGAAGCTGGATTCAGGGGCATAGCTACCATGAAGTGGGGAAACTCAGTTGAGCCTGGCTCCTAGACTGTAGGGGCCCTGGACTCTAGGGAGCCACTTACTCCTCTGCAAGTGGCCTGAGCATTGGTAGGAAATTTTCAGAGTGGGTGGAGGAAGGAGCAGAGCCAGCACTCTGCCTCTGTCACTCTATACCTTTCTGAGTAGCGCTCAGGCTGCTTGCAAAGTGCTCTGCCAAGAAAAGTGGGTGGGGGTGGAGCGCTGGCTCCGCTGATTGTTAAGACTTCCTTCTTGGGGGGGGGGTGCTGCCACTCTAGGGGGCATCGCTGGAGTGGACCCAGGGCAGAACCAAAACCTTTGTGATGGAGGCTGAAGCTGACCAGGACCCCATTGGGATGGCTGCTGCTTAGGGAAACCCCACCCTCTTGCCCTTAGGGGGCTCATAACTGGGGCATGAGCCCGGGCCCACTGCAGTCTTGCTATGCCACTGACTGGATTTCTCATGATTTTGATTAAATTTAATGTACACAAGCGCAAAGTGACACACATAATGAAAAATAATCCAAACTTTATGTACACAGTGCTGGGTTCTAAATTGGGGGTTACCACTCAGGAAAAGGATCTGGGAGTCATTGTGGACAATCCATTGAAATCCTCTGCTCAGTGTGCAGCGACCTTCAAAAAAGCAAACAGAATGTTAGGAATTATTTGTAAAGGGATAGACAATAAAAGTGAAAATATCATAATGCCACTATATAAATCTAGGGTGTGAACACACCCTGAGTATTGTGTGCAGTTCTGGTTGCCTCATCATAAAAAAGATGAGTGGTGTGGAACACATTAATAGGGAATTGTTATTTACCTTTTCAAATAGTACTAGAATTAGGGGACATAGATTTTAAAAGAATAAAAGAAGGTATTTTTTCATTCAATGCAAAATTAAGTTGTGAAATTTGTTGCCAGAAGATGTGGTCATGGCCAGTAGTATATGGGTGGGTTTTAAAAAGAATTGGACAAGTTTCTGTTGGATAGGTCCATTAGCAGCTATTAGCCAGGCAGGATCAGGGAACATTACTGGAGTTGGGTGTTAATTTCAGGGAACAGATCACCCTTTGTGACCTGTTGGGGCTTCTTCCAAGTGACTGAGATGGCCACTGTTGGAGACAAGTGCTGGGCTCAATGGACCAGTGGTCTGACCTAGTATGACACTTCTTATGTTCTTTGTTACATCCACCCAAGGATCCCCCATGCACTGACCTACTCATCCCCCACCTCAAGTGCCTCACCTCTCCTGCTCCACCCCAGTGACCCACTTCCACCCCTGCCCTGGTGTCTCACCTTCCTCCTGTTCCAGCATCCCTGCACCTCACTTCTCCCCTTTTCCTCATGCCTCCCCTATTCTCCCCGTGCCCCAGCACTTCACTTTCCCTCCTGCACCAGTGCCCCCCATGCCTGCCCCAGCCTTTCCCCTCTCCTGGCACTCCACCCCAACCACTCCCTGTGCCTTGCCTCTCCCCTGCCCCTCCCATCCCAGTAATTTGACTTGCCCCAGGGCCCTTTGCCACTGGTGGGCAGTCAACAGCTCTGTTAAACAACGTAGGTCCTCTACTGCTAGAGCAGCTCTACCACAACGCTGAGTGAAGCTATTCTTATTAAGGTTGGAATGGATTCTAGGATATTTATGGAGAACAAAAGTACTGTGACAAGAATAGGATATTATTGATAGCAAAGGCTACAATCCTGAAGCAATTGACAAGCTTGTAAGTCCCGCTTAAATTAAGCTTGTATGCAATTTGAAGATTTCTGACAAGATTTTCATTTTTTTTCTCTCTTCATATGACAGCATAAAATTAAATTTCTTATTTGATAAAAAAAAAAACCTACACACGTTTTTGTGTTCCCTATTCGCAGGGAATTTATTCCAAGGACACATAACGATCAACCATTTTAATGTAATTTGAATGAAGAAATTTTGCAAAAATTGGTGCAAGGTGGGTTGTAATTGATGGCTGAAAGTAGCTCGACCGTTTGTGTCAGAAATATTGGGTTTAAGAATTGTAATTCTAGTATGTTACCTCTCTTTTATCAAAACAAATATTAGCTATCAAACTGTGTGCTTCTTGTGTCATTTTGCATCAGGAAAGACAAATGAAAAGCAGCTTAATTTTGATCGAGTATATGATGCAGTGGGTAATTACTCCACTCTTTGTGATGAGTATCCAAAATGGACATTTCATTTGTATTTTAAAATAGCTTGTTTAGTAAAAATTGTGGAGCAAATGCAAATACGCATCCGTGTCAAGGCACTTATTAATTTTTTAATTCGCCAGGTCATTTTGCTTAGATAGTTTATGCCCTCGCCGTTTGTTACACCGTGCTTTTATATGCTGCAGATCACAATCAGTTTTCCTGTTATTGCCAGTACTGCTGACACCCCTTCAGTTGAGAGTGTTTTTCTATACGCTAATTTGTCTTTCACATAGGAATTCAGCATACTGTATTAGTCTTTGCACAAGAAAAGCTCTTTGTACTTCTGAATGCTATATAAACTATCTCTGTGTGACTTTTCAAAATAAATAAATGGGAAATCAATTTAAGAGGCAACCTCACATTCAACATTTTGCCCATCAGCATCAATGGATTCTCTGTTGCTCCCAAAGCTACAGATAAATACACGCAGTTGTTTTTGAAAGACTGCATACTGCTTGTCATTTAAAGGGGGTTAACTGAAATTCAATTTCAATCTAGAATAATTTCACTAGAGTTTCAGCTGTAGTCTCATTATGTTCAAGGGCTAGCGAGAACGTAGGTAAGAGCATTAGAGCACAAGAACTGAAATAGTGGGCCAGATCATTAGTCCATCTAGCCCAGTGTCCTGTCTCTGACAGTGGGTGTTTTCAGTCGTGACAGGGCGGCTTCTCCCTGTCCCGAAAACAACCCAGACATTCCCCACCGGGATCACACAGGCACGGCAAACAGACGTGCCGGGGATCCCGGCAGGGAATCAGGGAGGGGGCGGGACCGCAAGGCGCAACGTGCGGCCGCACGGCCCCGCCCCCTCCACGCTGCCTCGCCGCCCGTCCTCTGGGGAGACGGGCGGGCAGCGAGGCCAATGCCGCCGAAGCATCTGGCCGAGTTCACCACGGCCTGGAATCCCACCGGGGATTCTGGGCCGTGATAGTCGATGAGACGTTACTTCTTTTTTATGCCCACCTGGAATCACGTTCACCACACTTCAGCCGATTTTCACGCCGGTAGCCCGGGAAGCGTGGTTGAAATTGACCCCATGTGGGTATGCAGTGTGGCGAACATCTGGCGGCCGCCGAACAGACGTGAAGGGCACAGTGACGACATGTAGGTATTCAGCGTGGTTCACTGTGATCTCGTCACATCTGAAAATACTCAGTGTCTCATATTGGACACTTCAGAGGAAGCCACAGGGCATTCATGGAGTCATGCATCCTCTGTTGCTCACTTCCAGCAGTCACCGGTTTAGGGGCACCCAGATCATGAGGTTACACACCCACCCACCCCCCAACCTCTTTGGTTAAAAGCCATGGATGGGCCTATGACATGGACAAATATGCTAAAATATTTTTAAATGGCATGAAACCCAAGAAAACAGGCTTGGGCCCACAAAAATATGTTATGCATTTTTTTTATTATGGAGCCACAATAGTGGCTTCATAGTTAAGGCAGAGCTAGCTTTCTTCATTGAGGCCCATAGAGTTCAATGGGAGTCCCAGGGGCAATATCCTCTGGCTTGCAACCCACTGATGGTGGGGTTTTCTCATTGATTTACCATGAATAGTGAATGTGGTTTGCATAGAAGAGTCAGGAAATGCTCGAAGTACATGCCACTGTTAACAGATTGTGCAATGGATAGCTATAAGCCGCCCTGAGCTGTATTCAGGAGGGGTGGGGTATAAATTTAGTAAATAAATAAAATAAAGATGTTTAATTATGATTTTAAAGTACTGTCTGTATGCTTTAACTTATACGTATGTCATGCACTTTTCATACCTATTTGATTTGAGGACACAAACTAAACCTGGGAGCATAATGGCCTAAAGGTAAAACTCTTGCTTAAGAATGAAGAAGTTTTGGGTTCAAATCCCCTGTACTGCTGCTATCATTGAGTGAAAAAGAAAAAAACTGTACCTTTGGGGATTTTTTTTTGCTGTTGCTGGCCATCACCTCTTTCGCTCTGCTCTGTCTGACTCTTTATCCTGCTGAGCCACTATTTCCTATACCTACGGTCTGTTTACCCCTATCCTTGCCACATGGACCTGCCTGCTGTCATTCTCATCGTAACCAAGCCAAGTACGTGCACTTGAGACCTCGCATCTTCATGAATGTTAGACCCCTTGTCTCTCCCTCTGTTCCCCTTCATATGTCTCTCCCCCAGCTCCTGTCTCTCAGATTGTAAGCCCTAGGGGCAGGGACCATGTCTATTTTATTACTTTGTAAAGTTCCAGGTACACTACTGGCGCTATATAAATGTTTGTTATTAATAATAATAATAATAATAATAAAAGGTTCACACCCAGTCTTGGTCATGGGGCCCTGATCCTGGAATCCAGTCAATCTCTACATCCACAGAGTGGCACAACATCGTGCCAGGCCTGTAACTCAGAGGTCAATGGGTAAAGTCATTTTTGAGAGCAGTAAGCTGTAAGAGTGTGTTGGTCTAGAGATGAGATCCTTGCTTGGGATGCAGATGTTCCTTGGTTCAAATCTCCTATGGCGCTACTATCAAGTGAGAAGAAAAAAGCCTGTCTTCCAGAGTTTGTGAGAGTTCTATGAATAGACTGTGTATAATATCAATGTGCCTGGTATGAGTATTGTATACTCCTATCTAGAGAGAAAGAAAAGGGCTGTCTCACAGGGCTTGCGAGAACAGCATTGAGATAATGCATATACTATTCAAGTTCCCAGTATGCTCTGTGTACTGCCATTGAGGGCAAATTAAAAGGGGCCATGTGACAGGGATTGTGTGAACAGAATCGATAAAATGCACATAGTATCAAAGTTCCCAGTATGCTCCATATGCTATTGTCAAGGGCAAATGAAAAGATCCTTGGGCAGGCATTGTGAGAACAGCATTCATAGAATGCATATGATGAATGTTTGTACATGTGAAGATTATAATGGGAGAAACTTGAAATGAAATGATGATGCCCCAAAATTCCAGTCTATGCATTTGGTGTAGACAATTCTTTTGTAGGAGCCAAGGCTGCTGGTTGGCAAACCATGCCTCAGCAACCCCTGCACCAGCACACCCTTCTTTACCTTCTTGAGAACAAAAATCCTAACTTGCAAGAAGCAAGGCTTGGTGGTCAAAAGGTGTGGCTCCTTGCTCTAGAAATCAGCAGTCATGGGTTCTAATCCCCTGTCCTGCTGCTGTCCTCAAGTAGAAGAGGAAAAGGCTGTACCTTTAGAAATTCTTTGTTAGTGCTGGCTGTGGAAGGTTTGCGTCCATTCCTGTGTATGGGGCTGTGGTCCTGGAGTCCAAGCACCCTTCTTTACCTACTTAAGGACAAAAATCCTAATTTACATGCAGCAGGGTTTGGTGGTCAAGAAGTGTGGCTCCTTGCTCTGGAAGCCAAAAAGCACAGGTTCTAATCCTCTGTGCTACTGCTGCTGTGGTCAAACAGAAAAGAAAAAGGCCATATCTTTAGAAAAATTTTGTCTATGCTGGCCATCGAAGGTTCAAGTCCATTCCTGTGTATGGGGCCCTGATCCTGGAATCTGAGCACCCTTCTTTACCTACTTAAGGATAAAAATCTTAATTTACACAGGGCAGGCATTGGTCATCAAGAGGTGCAGCTCCTTGCTCAGGAAGCCAGAGAGCATGGGTTCCAATCCCCTGTGCTGCTGCTGTTGTCAAGTAGGGGGGGGAAAGGCCCTACCTTTAGAAACTTTTTTTTTTGGTGCTGGCTGTGGAAGGTTTGCATCCATTCCTATGCATGGGGCCCCGATCCTGGAATCCAAGCACCCTCGGCATCCGCAGAGTGTCGCACCCAAAAAAAGTGGCCTTTTTCTTTTCTATTTGACAACAGCAGCAGCACACGGGATTAGAACTCACACTCTTCACTGTGCTCACTTACAACTTAGCAAATGTTTACCCACATTCTAAATAAACACTTACATAGCATTCTCCCCAGCTTAATTGTTGCCCCCAACCTGCAAAGGAAGAGGATTGGGGCTGAAAGACCAAGGCAAAGTGTGGGTGCATGGAGCCTAAGTTGTAAGTGAGCACAGTATGTGAGACCATGCAACAACTTCACTGCTTGACTGCTTACAAGGTGTGCAAGTTAAGGCAGGAACCTTAACATTTCCTGGTTTGTTAAAGTTTGCTTGGTGTGATCTGCCTTAACTAGGTTTTTAACTGCCTTAACTAGGTTTTTTAAACCGTAAGTTTTTTGTTTGTCTAATATATTTCAGAATAGATTTCAGAACCAGCAGGAAACTAGAACCGCTCCCACCTCTTGGGGTTTGCATTTTGGAGAATGAGAGTGCTTTCATTGTGTGCATTCAGATGAGCAAGTCGACTGGGGGGGGGGGCTCTGCCACGGAGAATCCACACATGTGGAAGGCATGGGGACTGAATGAAACAGACAGCTCCCAGTGTGTCTACCACAGCCACAGGGCAGCTGCCGGGCAACCACCACACATTTGGTCTTGCCCTGCACAGTTCACTCAGTTTCACAGCATAGCTCCATGAGTGGCTAGAGTGGGTGCTCTGTGACTCTCAGAGGCACGCAGCCAGGTGCTCCACCTTCAGATGGGTGGTCGGATCCATGGCTCATGGGTGGCCATGCAGGATAGCATCTTGTCTGGAAACACCCATTGTCTCACGCTCCGTCTGACCCAAAATGCAAGCCCTGGGAAGGGCTCCCTGGTTGCTCCCTGAATAGCTGATCAGTGGAGGCCTGGGAGCACTCCTTCCCCGCCTCACCTCTAAGCCCAATGCTTGCAGTGCATGCAGATTATTTATTATTATTATTATTATTATTTCATTTCTATAGTAAATGCTGTTACTTCCCTGCTAAAAATCTGACCAGGGGAGAAGCAGCAGTGCTTCCCTGCTGAGAGTGCAAGCTCCCCCCAAATTTCAGAGGATGTGGGTCAAGACCAGCAGCATAGCTGGATTTAAGAAAGCATTAGATAAGTTCTTGGAGGATAGGCTATTAGCCAAGTAGGTTTGGGGGACAGGAATTCTGACTGTCAACAGCGGGGAGTGAACAATAGGAAACGGATTATTCTATGGATCACCCCATTATGACCTATGGGATACTTCTCCCAAGCTACTGAGATTGGCCACTGTCAGAGACAGGATGTTGGGCTCGATGGACCATTGGTCTGACCCAGTATGGCACTTTTTATGTCCTTATGTTCTTATCAGTGGGGCATGCATGTGAGAAATTTTTAGCCTAATCATTTTCCAGATTGTTAATGAATATGTTAAATAGTTCTGGTTCCAGTACAGTTCCATCAGATGCCAGATTAGATAGCTAAATTAGGGTAAGAATCACAGAAGGTATTAAAAAAAATAAATGATGCCAAATCCTTGCAAGAAACTTTTGTGTTTCTATTTTGTAACATTTGTTGTTAATTTAAGCTTCAAAATTTGGCACTGGAGTATTTTTTTACAAAGTTTTGTGACAAGAAAATTGTCACCAACTAATGTAAAAGTTCTTTGATTTATTCAAACTAAACTTTGAAAACTGCAACCCAGAATACAGAGGTATTACAGTAGAATTTTCTTTATATGATTTGGGGTGGAAATATTCATCTTTTGAGATACAGTGCATGCTTTTGGTACAAAATACTTAAATTTATTTCATGGATTTGTAATAAGCACACAGCTGCATGCTATGTGGGTGTAGCAGGGTGAACTGCTCCACTCTGCACCTGCTCCAGGAGGTCTCTGGCTCCTTGAAGCTCAAAGGGCAGGAGCTGCCCAAGTGCCCAATAGGCCTAAGTGAGGCATGTATTTGGTTGGGGTCTGGTCAGGTGACAAGAAGCCCATAGTATTTAACGATGGCCTGGGACCCTAGCTGAGAGGATGACCAGGGTAGTCTGGAAGTAAGGAGCAAGGAATGTGGATTTATTTTGACTTATTTATATGTGTTTTTAAGTTTGTGCACTGAAATCCACGACCAGTCAGGAGCCCTGGGTGGCAGAGCCGATCTTAGAAATTGTGGGGCTCAGGGTGAAGACAAAATGTGAGGCTCCCTCAGCCTCACCCACTTCCCCATGGCCCCACCCACTTTTTGAGGCTCCACCCACTTTTCCATACACCCACAATCTCACCTCTCTCTCTCTCTCTCTCTCACACACACACAGAGACCTGTCTCTTATACACATCTAGATGTGTATAAGAGACAGCTCTCACACACATGCTTACTTCTCTCACACACATTCAATCAATCAATCAATCAATCACACATTAATTCTCTCTGACACACACTCTCTCACACACATATTAATTCTCTCACACAAATTTAATCACACACACACACACACACATCCACACTCATTCAAATACACACAAACAAGCTCTCACCCCTCTCTCTCTCTCACACACACACTCATTCACTGGCCCTCTTTAAATGGACTGCAAAGGTGCCGCCATCCATGAGGGATGGATGGAGGCGGCAGCAGGTGTGCGGCACATGTGCGGTCTGGCACACAGACACACACCCACCTCCACCCATCTCCAGGCATAGAGGCACCTCCGTTTTCCTCAATGCCTCCGTGCGTGGGCGATGGGTGGAGGTGGATGGGGTGCAGGAGCACACATGCACCCCCACCCAACCCCACTTGCTGTCACACGGATGCCCCTCCCCTCGCCCACCCAGTCGCCCATGTGGACGGGAGGGAGGGGTCTCATGTGAAAAGGGCCACTTATAACTCATTCAAACTCACAATCATTCAAACCAACTCTCTCTCTCTCACACACACACTCATTCAAACAAACTCACACACACTCACTCATTCATACACACACACTCATTCAAATCAACTCACTCTCACACACACTCAAACAAACAAACACACACATACATTCAAACAAAGGCCCTTTTCACATGAGATGCCCCCTCCCCCTTGTCCACGTGGGCAACTGGGTGAGTGAGGGGGGGCGTCTGTGTGACAGCAAGTGGGAATGGGTGGGGGTGCGTACATGCTCCCGTACTCCACCAGCTCCACCCATCACCCACGCTCGGAGGCACTGGGGAAAACAGAGGTGCCTCCGTGCGTGAAGATGGGTGTGCGTCCATGTGCCGGGCCGCACACGTGCTGCACGCCTGTCGCCACCTCCACCCATCCCCCACAGACTGCGGTGCCTCCGTGGTCTGTTTAAAAAGGGTCAGTCTCACACAGACTCAAACAAACTCACACAGACTCATTCAAACACACACACAGGGTCAAACTTACATACTTACTTACACACACACTCACCTGCTGCCGCCGCCTGGACTGCGCTGTACAAGTTGGTCCCACCCGCTTGCTGTGCATATGCCGGGACCAGCCATTTCCCTGAATCTGACATGCTGGGACTACATTTTCCAGCATGCCGGATCCAGGAAATGGCCTGCCCCGCTATGCGCATGCACACAGACGCGCACAGTGCAGTGGGACATTCAACAGTAGCTGCAGCAGCAGCATTGTGAGTGGGTGGTGTGGGACTCCAGGAGAAGCAGAGAGCGGAGCTGTGATGGGCCAGCACAGCCAGTGAGGCACCCAGGTGGGCGTGTGATGGGGCAGCAGCAGTTCCTCCCCCTACCCCCTCTGCCCAGGCTACTGCAAGTTGCTGAGAGGGCCAGCAGGCTGGTGAGAGAGGGTGCAGCTAGTCAAGTAACGGGGGCCCCCCTTAGGAGCGGGTGAATCAGGCCTGGAAGACTATCGGCAGCCAGTGCAGTGTATGCAGAATTGGAGTTATATGCTCACGCCGGCCCATCCCCGTATGGAGATAGGCCGTTGCATTCTGCACTAGCTGCAGCCTCTGGACTATCACCATGGGAAGCTCCATGTAGTGTGCATTACAGTAGTCTACTCTTGAGGTAATGAAAGCATGGATGATAGTGACAAGGTCAGAGTTAGAAATATAGAGCTGGTCCTTCTAACCAGATGTAATTGGCAGAAAGCGCCCCCAGCCACAGCCGCTACCTGGGCATCCAAGTGCAACTGCGGATCTAGGAGCACCCCCAGGCTCCAGACCTGAGAAACCAGAGGAGGGTGTACCCCCATATATGATGAGTGTCCCTTCCCTGCCCACCCCAGGTCACTGGCCCTACCAACCAACATCACCTCCATCTTGTTGGGATTCAGCTTCAGTTGACTTGCCCTCATCAAGTCCCTCACAGCTGCCAGACACCAGGAAAGCACTGAGACTGCCAGGCCTGGATCAGATGAAAACGAGAGGTGGAGCTGGGTGTCATGAGCATATTGATGGCACTGCACTCCAAATCCCCTCACAATCTCACCCAGCAGCTGCATATACACATTGAACAAGAAGGGGGACAGAATAGAACCCTGTGGTAGGGCTGTAGCGGAATGTCGCAGCGGTAGCTGTTTCCGCCGGAAACAGCGTTTTCGCAATTAGTGGTACGGCGTGGCAGAGGCTTTCATTCCGCTAGTTTAATTCCGCTACTTCCGCAGTTCCGCTAATTTCATTCCACTACTTCCACAGGCTTCGCAAAATAGCAGAAAAAATGACATTTTCGCTACTTCTGCCATTCCGCCAGCGCCACAAAATAGCGGAACAGCGGTTTTCCAATAGTTTCCGCAATTTTCCCGCAATTCTGCAATTTGCAGAATGCCGGCGGAATTAGCGGAATGTCCGCAGAAAAGCCATGGTGTGGTGCGGGCAATTCCGAAATGGCAGAATGGAATCGTAGCACGGTAACAGCTGCTGCCGCATCAGCCCTACCCTGTGGCACTCCACATGGGAGGCCCCGTGGAGACAATGAACAGTCCCCCAGCACCACCTCTTGGGATCTCCCAGCTAGGAAAGAATGGAACCATTGAAGAACAGTCCCGCTCACCCTAGCCAGATCTCGCAGGTGGGTCACCAACACCTCATGGCCAACAGTATCAAATGCCACTGAAAAATCTAATAGAATCAGCAGGGTCAAATTTCCCCTGTCCAATTCTAGGTGCAGATCGTTGACCAAAGCCACAAGTGCAGTCTCAGTGCCATAACCCAGGCAAAAGCCAGACTGTGATGGGTCTAGAAAATCAATGCTATCCAGATACACCTGGAGCTGTTGAGCCACTGCCCACTCAATAACCTTTCCTAAAAAGGGAAGGTTAGAGATAGGTTGATAGCTGGCAGGGGAATCAATGTCAAGCAAAGATTTCTTGAGGAAAGGCCAAACCAAAGCCTCTTTGAAGCAGTCTGGCAACTGTACTGATTACCCCAGCCAGCAACAGCCCCAGTGTTTCCTGGCTGTTTTTTATCAGCCAGGATGAACACAGATCTAATTCATAAGTAGTGGCTCTAACAGCCCCAAGCACATCCTCTGCGTCAGCGGGTGACAACAATTGAAACTGATCCCATAAAACTGGACAAGCCGGGACTTCTATGACCTCTGGCTCTGCCACTGAAAAGGTGACATCAAAGTTGCAATTAATGTGAGTGATTTTATCAGCAAAATATTCAAGAAACATGTCACAGCAGGCACTGGAAGACTTCAGTTCCAGGCAGAGACAGGCTGAACTGACCAAACCTCTCACCACCCAGAAAAACTCCACTGGACACAGTTTTGTGGATGCGATGATTAGCATATATAATATGCTCCCAGTGACCCACCCCTGCCAAGTGTGTTTCTCCAACAACTTTTGAGATGTGATTGTTATGTTAAAAAGTCTGACTCCTGACTTGCCTGACGAAGGCCCCTGTGAGGTTTGAAAGCTTGCAGACCTCCACCAACTGGAGTTGATCCAATAAAAGACTGTACTACTCTGTTTCTATTAAAACCCTTATCTTCTGTGTTGGAGTGGATTCCTACCCTGGGTGAACATCTCTTGCAAAAACTTGTAAGTTAGTGACTCTCCAACTTCACCCTTTTAGTACATTGCACCTGCACACAGTTACACAATATCCCCAAAGGAAATTTGGTTACCATTAATAATTTTGTATATGTGACCAAAAAGGACCTGAGGTAGAAACATTCCCCAAATCATTTTACCACGTGGTAGACTTATACCCTGGCTTGGGACAGAAGTCTACCCCATCATATTTCATGCTAGCTTACACATTCAAGCAATTTAAGTGCCAAAGGACTGGAGTAGAAATCTACCCCATAACACGAACTGTTTAATTCACAACAGAAGACAAGGGTTAAAAAGTGAATCATAGAAAGCAACTGTGAAAAGCCAGTGAGTGTTTCACAATTTGATATGGCCATCTTATTAGGGGGTCGTTAAATATACCATTGCCTTTTAAGCCAGAAATTGCCTTGCTGGGAATATACCCAGAAAAAGAGATAACCAAACAACAGAAGAGGACATGTACAAACCTGATTCTGGCGGCAATCCACACCATTGCAAGGACTTGGAAATATGCGAAAGGGCTCACACGACAAGCATGGTTGCAGAGACTATGGCACTGCTTATC
>QEPC01001413.1:1629506-1661931 GCA_003113815.1 Sphenodon punctatus
CAAAAAACAATTTGATATGGCCATCAAGAAGTGATGTTGAAGAGTGACTTTTACATGCAGAACAGTCTTGTAAATAGCAGATATGCACCAGCTGCAGTCCGCAAACAGCCTTCAAGGTCAGCTCCATGTAGAGCGCATCACAGTAGTTTAGTCTTGAGGTAATGAAGTCATGGATGAACATGGCCAGGTCCCCATCTGAAAGAAAAGGTTGCAGCCATCTCACCAGATGGAGTTGGTGAAAAGCACTCCTAGCTACTGCTGTGACCTGGCATTCCAGATGCCACTCAAAATCCAGGAGTACCCCAAGGGTGTGAACCTGAGTAACCAAGGGAGACTATATCCCATCAATGAAGGTTGTCCCAACACCCTTCAAGGTCAGAGGGCTGGTTAACCATTATCACTTCAGTCTTTGCTGGATTTAGCCTCAATGGCAGCCAGACAATACTTAGAATAAGTTTAACATGATTTAATGTTGATAGTATTCTTCAAATGACAAGAAGTAAGGGACCAGTGAATATTATCTCCAAGGCTCCACAGTTTTCCACATCTGCTATTTACAAGACTGTTCTGTATGTAAAAGTCACTCTTCAGCATCTCTTCTTGATGGCCATGTCAAGCTGTGAAACACTCACTAGCCGTCGGTTGGATCCAGTCTGACCCTACAAATTCATCCGCTCCGGTGGTCAGATCTCACAATCCTATTTTGTTTGGTAGGTCATTGGTGGAGATTCATGTTCTCCTGGTGGTGGTGAATCTTACCCTTGCTGTGTAGTCTGTGTTGGTGCTGGGGTTTATTCTTCCTCTGATGGTCTGCTGGCAGCAGTTTAATTTTCTTGTCCCCTTGGGTATTGTCTTCTTTGTGAGGCTCTTGCTAAGTGGAAACCATTCCATCAAAATTTCCCCTGGGGGTAGCCACCCACTAAGAGTGGGGTCTGTGGTCATTTTCACAGACGGTCCCCACATTCTTTTGTCATGCACTCAGATAATTTCTCTGGGCTTCAGGTTGTCTTGCTGTTGAACACACCACAATGACTATCATAGTTTCTCTTCTGTCTCCCTCTTTGTTTTTGTTTTTACCATTTAGACAGCTTCTCTGTGTTACTGTCTGGGGAAGGAGCTGGGATGGAATAATCGGCAGTGCTATTCAGATAGGGCCACCCATCAGCAGTTCAGCTGAACTGTATCCATTTGAGAGAAGGGAGGCTCTGTATTCCATGAGGACTTTATATGGATCTGCATTCTTTTTCAGTTGCATTTTTACTATTTTTACTGCAGCCTCCACAAACCCATTGCTCTGTGGGAACTTTGGGCTAGATGTTTGGTTTGAAATCCATAGTCCCTTGAGAACTTTTTGAAATTTACATGTCAGAAGGGGTACAAATTTCAGCCCATTGTCACTACGGACCATTACTGGGACTCCATGTTTTGCAAATATTTACTTACAATGAAGGATCACTGCATTTGCATCCAGAGTCTCTAGATAGGCAATCTCAGGGAACCGAGATTAGTAGTCTGTAACCAAAAGATACCACTTTCTTTGGCAGTGAAAGTGATCCAGTTCCACTTTTTGCCAAGGCCTCTCTGGGAAATCTGATGGCCTCAGTGGTTCATGATGTCCAATTGCTTCTTGAATACAGACCATGCACCATTTTACTAATTCTTTAATCTGAGTGGAGATTCCTGGCCACTCTGAGTTTTGATTCTCGGACACCAGACAGATTCTCTTGCTCAACACTTTGTTTTGCCCTGGTGTCCACTGTAGATTCGTGAAAATATTTCATCTTGCATGTTTGTTGGGATGATTAGGTAATTCCTTCTCATGAGCATTCCATCTTGGACAGCTATCTCCTGATGGACCTGCCAAAACCTCTGGCATTCCCAATCTAACTTCCACTTCTCAGGATAGCCTTCTTTGCTGTACAATGCTATCTTGCACAATGTTGTATCCTCTTGTTGATTCACTCAGATTTCCTGCAGCTTCTGATGAAGGGAGGCCTGCAATGATAGATTCAATATGTTCTGTGACTTCCTTTTCCAGCTCCCCATTTCCAGTTTCTGACAATGGTTGCTGTGAAAGTGCATCGGCAAGAAACTGGTTCAACTAAAGGATTTACTACAATAACCCAGATGCACAGACGGTATAATTCATATATTTGAAAGTCCTAAGACCCATGTAAAAATACAGTCAGTAATATCAGATGGAACAGCTTCTTGAGTAATGGATGAACTTTGAAAAAAGTGTTTCAACATAAACAGTCTTCTTCAGGGTTTGTTTTTTTCATTATCAGTAAACCATGGTTATATCATCAGTATAAACAAATAAAGGGGATTTTAGAAAAACATGTTATACTGGGAAGCCTGGTTGGTAATATAGTTTTCAAAAATATTTAAATACCACTTACATAGTCTCTGAATTTGTATATAATGGATAGTTCCATTTTCTGTTCCTCTAATCAACCTAAAAATATATATGTATTATACTTTGGCCCTTTTCAAATGGGTGTGGGTGGATGGGCAGTGGCTGGGGGTGTGTTGCCACGGACCCCTACCCACCTCCACCCATCTCCATGCACAGAACATCTGACATTGGCACCTGTTGCCCCGTGCGTGAGTGATGGTTGGAGGTGGGTGGAGCATGGGAGCACACCCACACACCACGATGTTCATATGGATGCCTACCCATCTCCCTCTCACCCGCCGCAGCATTCAAATGGACGCCCCCTCCCACCTGCCTACATGGGCGGGGGGGGGGGCATCTGTTTGAAAAGGGTCTTAACAAAACTCTTAACAAAACATTATAAATAAATAATATGCATGTAAAACATTACTTACAGTGAAAAAAGACTCCAAATAGAGTAATCAAAAAATCTTTTAAAACCCCAAGAAATCCTATATAGCCTTTTAAACATTAATCATCACAAGTCATTATAATGTTTCATATACAATCAGTAAATTTAAAAAACCTCATACATATCACCAGGTTTCTAAGGTAACACCTTTTTCCTTATTTGTTTTTAGTGATTATATCAATTGCTAAAGAAGCTGTTCCAATTGATATTACTGACTGTGTTTTTACATGGGCCTTAGGACTTTGAAATTTATAGATTATACCTTCTGTGCATGTGGATTATTGTAGTGGATCCTTTAGTTGAACCTTTGTTTGTTACTTGGATCTAACTTGGGTTTCTTTGCTGTATGGTTTAATGGATCAAAAGCCACTAGAGTGGGTGCATTTGTTATGACTTCTTTGATCTTAAAGGTTTGCTCCTGAATTGGGTCCCACACAAACTCATTATCTTTTCTCAATAGCTCATTTCATGGGTTTGTGAGATCGGATAGTTGTGACAGGTATTGCCCCAGGAAATTCACCTTTTCCAGAAATGGGTGGATCTCTGTGATTGATTTTGGGGTTGGAAATTTCACTTGCTTTCACTTTCTCCAAGCCAAGGTGTATGAGCTTTCCATTGATGATATGTCCCAGGAAGTGCACACTCTGGACCCCAACTCACATTTAGCACTGTTGAGTGTGGTGTTTGCCTCTTTGAGCTGTTGTAGGACCTCACTCAGTCTTTCACCTTGTTCTTCCATTGTGAACCCAATTATTATGACATCATCTATATGACAGAGGATCCCATTAATTCCTCAGAGCAGGTGGCTCATTCTCTTCTGGAAGTGCTTAGGTGCAGAGGTGAGCCCAATGGTAATCTCTTGAAGCAATATTGCCCAAATGGATAAGCATAGTCAACTTCACAGAGCTTTCTGACAATGGAATTTGCCAAAATCCACTGTTAGCATGCAGCTTGTAGAAGAATTTGATTTTATCTAGTTGCCCCAGTGTATGTTCCACTACAGGCATTGGGTGAAATTCTCTTTCCACATTCTTATTCAGTTGAGTCAAATTGACACAGATGTGCATGTCTCCATTCGGCTTCCTGGTTATAACTATGGGTTTGCACCAGTCTCTAGGCCTATCAGCTGGCTCAGTGATGTCCTGTACAGCTATTTCCTCATGTTTCTCCCTGACTTTGCCCAAGAGTGGAATAGGCACCAAGAAAGGTCTTGAGTCTGGCTTCAGCTTGATCTCTTAAGGAGTTTTCATCAGGAAGAGTGTGCGGTAGTGTTTCTGGGGGTCAATGGTAGACTTCATGCTCAATGCTACCTGTCCTATGCACTTTACTAAATAAATAACAAATAATAATAATAATAAATGTATATACTGCCCCCTTGCCTTACATGGCACTTGGAGTGCTTCACAGAGTATAAAATAATAAAAGCAATATAAAATAATTTAAAACAATTCAAGACAATTTAAAACAATAATAAAATACTTTAAAATAGGGGAAGGGAAAAGGGAGGGCAGAGTACAATTGAGGGAACCAGCAGTACATCCTAAAAGCACCTAGAAAATAAATATGGTTTCAGGTGCTTTTTAATGGTAAAGAGGGAGGAACTGAGACGGACATCCAGAGGGAGCAAGTTCCACACTGAGAGGCCCGCCACATCAAAAGCCCAATCACCCACTGACTTAAGGCATGACAGAACGCCTAAACAGCAGGTGGGCACAGATACCTATCGGTGTAAGACTCCAGAAGTAGGTCTCAAGTATAGCCATGTCCTAAACCTTGGAAATTCAAAGTCCTCGCATGCTCTGACTCCCAACAGTGGTTGTTCCAGCCCTTTTATCACATAAATAATGTCTCTGATTTCCTTGCCATTATACTCCGCTGTTGCTTCAAACATTCCTGCTGTTGCTAATCTCCGATTTGAGGGTCTATTCCGATTCTTGGAGGCTCTTCTTCCAGTGCAGTCTAAATGTGGTTACTGGAAGAGCTATAACAACTGCACCCAGGTCCAACTTGAATTCTACTTGTTAACTATCATTCTTTACTTCTAGCGCCCAGGTTTTATCTCTGGCGGCTTTATTCGCTGTCATGGAACCCAGGAAGCAAGTTGGGCACTCTATAATTTGTCCTACAGCTGTACTTGCAAGGCATGCCTTCACAAAGTAGCATTTTTTTCTTGTGTTTGTTGCTCACAGTCTTTTGCTGGATATTTTTCCTTTTGTTGTTTCTTTCCAGCACACCACTGGCAGTTTCTCTTAATGTTCTTTCATCTTCTGAATTGCCCCAGTGGCTGCCTCTTGTTGTGGCATCCTTGTTTCCCCAGAGCCACTGTTCCCTCACTTCTGGGAATGAATTCTGTCTACTTGAGGAATTTTACTGCTGCCATAGAGATCAAACTGTTGTTCCTTAACACACGTGTGTTGCCTCCCAGTGGTGACTTCTTTTTCCAGAGTGAGCACATCATCCAATCGTAGTTTTTTTGAAGATTTGTGATCACTGACCCCCACTCCTATATATCCCGACTATCTGTCCCATTATAATTCTATCCCAGATAATTTCATCATGGAGGGCACCATATTCACAGTGTTCAGCTAGTAAGTACAGAGAAGTTATGAATTCATCAACTAGTGCATTTTCTTTTTGTATACGAGAATTATTATTTTTGTATATGAGAATTAAACTTTGCCCATTCATAAACTACATTTTGTCACACAATGAAATGTTTTTCAAATCTTTCCATCACTTTTTAATATTTCTTTGAATCCTCCTCACTTAGCCTGAATGAAAGCAGCGTATCATCTGCTTGGTTTCCCATCACGTAGATTAACCTGTTAAACTGCTCTACTTCTGGTTTGCTTTTTAACCCAGAAGCTGTCCAGAACCATTCAAACCTATGCTTCCATTTGGGCCACTCACTGGATGTTGCAAATGAAAATGCCTCAGAAGACTGAACATTAAAAGAAGCTACAATTTCTTCTCTGCCCAATTACAGTCAGTGATTTTCCTCTGACCTTCACTGTTCTCTGTAGGCCATGATTTTTCCATTGTTTTAAACCCTCTCAGTAGACATGGATTCCTACATTCTGCTGTACTGCCACCAAGTGGTATATAGGGGTGTATGAGACCCTTGCAGGAAGGAGCCACAGACACTCCAAGAGCCGGCAGTAAGGTAAACAGCGAACATTAATAGGTAACTGCAGAGACAGAGCTCTGCTGGATGGTCAGACAGCATACACTGACAGACACTCCTTCCTCTAGCACAGGAAGTGATGACCCAGGAATCAGTCTTTTTCACACAGTTGGTATTGTCCATGTGTGTGTGTGCGCACATGTGTTTTATCATGATGTTAGCTACCCTGAGCCTTTGGGAATAGGGTGGGATAAAAATCTAAATAAATTAAATAAATAAATTGTGGGATGGTTTTGAAGACAGATAACACACTAGGAGTCTGATTATCACAGATGTTGAGCATCTACAGTATCCAATAATTACATTTGAAGCCATGAAAGAAATTAATAATTATCATAACCATTAGCAGTCAAGAATGGCTGTGAAAGAGAGGAACTAAAGCATGAGGGAAAGGAGAGATGGGGAGATAGGAGTAAAAGAAAAATCGGGTGTGGGGGGCAGAAAGATTACCTCCCTCCCACCCCCCAGCAGCTGTGCTGGTGGGAGCTGGCTAAATGTCCTGTTCCCAAGGGAAGGGCTGACACATCCTGCATACACAGGACCTGAGGCCCAACTACATTGGGTCTGGGCTCTTCTGGGGTCCATTCCTCCCAGCAGTGCTCT
Source organism: Sphenodon punctatus (assembly GCA_003113815.1). Lineage (NCBI taxonomy): Eukaryota > Metazoa > Chordata > Lepidosauria > Sphenodontia > Sphenodontidae > Sphenodon > Sphenodon punctatus. Next base: position 1,636,143 of record QEPC01001413.1, read on the forward strand.
GGAGCTCTGGGACATCACAACACTTTTACATGGGCCGCAGCATGGAGGGGGTGGGGATCGTGTGCACCGCAGTCTGTGTGTGCTGGGTTGAGGGAGGGTGTAGATGCGCGCACTCTCATCTACAGCCACTCCCACCCATCCCCATGCACAGAGGCATCTCAGTCATATTGGCTGAAGGTAGTAAAGGGGGAAGAAGGTGAAGTGCTGCTGTCTTCATTTTTATATTTTTTGTCATATTCTGTGGCTTTGTCCTTTGTTATGAAGCTGTTTTAAAGACTGACATATAAATAAATAAATAATAATAAAGGGGTCATGAATGTTAGACCCCTTGTCTCTCCCACTGTTCCCCTTCCTAAGTCTCTCCCCCAGCTCCTGTCTCTCAGATTGTAAGCCCTAGGGGCAGGGACCCTGTCTATTTTATTACTTTGTAAAGTGCCAGGTACACTGCTGACGCTATATAAATGTTTGTTAATAATAATAATAATAATAAATAAAGGGGTGACATTTTCAGAACGTTGTGAGTGGGGGAAAGCATTTAAACTGCTTTTCAACCTTTATGATAGTGTTCATTACCAAGTGAACACTGTAATTATTTTCTGCAAATCAACTAATTGTAGTACTTGCTTTCTCTCCATCAATGAAAACCTCTGTTTTAAAAGCACCCTCCTTGTAATTCTATCCACTTTTGTGTGCTTGGTGAAAAAGTCTGTCGGAAAGCAGCACAATGTCTACCAACTCCTCACCACCACAGAAAAGACAGTAATATACTACTTAGAATATCTGCAGGATATCTGTACCCAATAAGGGCTTGGGTCACATTGACAGTCCATAGTTTTATGGTACTTGGCAAGGATTTAGAATCATCAAATTGTAGGGTTGGAAGAGACCTCAAAAATCACCCAGTCCAGTCCCCTGCTTCAAGGCAAGATATCACTCTGTCTTCTCCCTTTACACTCTAACCTGGGCAAACCCATTGAATCTGACAGCTTTCCAATATCACCTGCATGCTGATGGCACTCCACTCTATCTCTCCCCCTCCATCCAGTCTTGCATCACCAACTGTCTTTTTGTTATCTCTGCTTAGATGTCTCACCATCAACTCAAGTTTAATATGTAAGACAATATGTAACTCAATGCTGTAAGCCACCCTGAGCTGCAAAAGCAGGATGGGGCAGCATAAAAATCTAATAAAATAAATAATAAATAAATGAATGATAGGGCCAAGGCTGAACTCCTCATCTTCCTCCTTAAACCTTCCTCTCCCTCTTCCCTCTCAAGTTCTGTTGTATGGAGTTCATCTTGGACTCCTCCCTGTCCTTGTACTTCAGATCCAACCTGTTACTAAGGCCTGTCACTTTTCTCTACATAACATTCCTAAAATTTGACCCTTCCTTACCGCTTCAACTGCCAAGATCGTAGTACATGCTCTAGTCATCTCTTGCCTTGACTATTACAACTTCCTTCTCACTGGCCTTCCCACTCTCACCTTGTCCCTCTCACGTCAACACTCCATTGGCAAGGTCATCCACTTCACCCACCACTTTGATCATGTTCATCCTTGCACTGACTCCCGCTACCCTTTTGCATGTCGTTACCTTCAAGGCTCTTTATGGTCTTGCTCCCCCCCTCCCCCCCCATCTTCTTTTCTGCTACATTCCCACCTGGGAGCTGTGCTCCTCTGCCACTACGTTTGTCTGTCCCTGAGTTTCGTGCTCCTTGAAATGTATTTGCCCCTTCTCCCATGTTGCTCCCTGTGCCTAGAACTCCAACCCTGAACTCATTTGTTCTTCTCCCAACCTTCAGATCCCTGCTGAAAACCTACCTCTTCAATCAGGCTTAGCCTAGTTAATTATAACAACAATATGCTCTGCCTGCAGCATTGCAGACAGACGTTTGTCCAGCTGGGTTTTGAAAGCATCCAAGGAAGTCGAATCCATGATCTCCCTGGGCAACTTATTCCATTGCTAGACAGTTCTTACAATTAGGAGGTTTCCCCTAAAATTTAACTTAAATCTTCATTGCTGTAATTTAAGCTCATTTTCTCTTGTTCTATCTTCTGTGACAGAAGAGAACAAATTTTTGCCATTTTTGTGTATGTAGCATGATTTTAGATATGTGAAAACTGCTATCATGTCTCCCCCCTTATGTGTTCTTTTCTCTAGACTAAACATACCCAATTCTTTCAGCCTTTCCTCATATGGGTTTGTAGCCCCTTTATCATCTGGGTTGCTCTCCCCTGAATCTTCTCTGCATCATCTTCATGCTTCCAGGCAGCATTTTAGGCTGGAATTCAATGTCTGCTGGTGGGAAATGGCATAGTGAACTGAGACTGATGGTAGTGGTAGTGGGGGAATTGACGAGAAACTGTCTGGAACTGCTTCTGCTTGTCAGTTTCTAGACAATTGCACTATTAAATATCCACTGGTTGGCACTGAATTGTACAGCACTCAGCAGAGTGGTTGGCTGCCCCCAGCAGGGAGCAGACCATCTCCTGTCCACATGTATAATTGCTTCTGCATGGACCCAGGGTCAGAGAGTCCACATTTTTGTGAAGTCGCAGACTTGGGTTTATCTTGTTGCCATTCCCATGTTTGTGTCCAGAGTAGAGATACAACCAGGAACCCCAAGATTCAGGCACGCCAGATGAATCTGGGGTGCCCAAATTAATCCAGCCCCGTTCAGGCACTATCAGTGCTCGAACATGACCCGATGGGCTGCTTGAACACATTAGCTGGCCTTTGACAGCTACAGGTGCCAGCTGGGATGTTCCGCTGCAGAGCCAATGCCTGTCGCTTTTAAAGGCCCCACTCCCCTCCCCCGCACCCCTCATCTAAGAGGTGCTTCCACGAGGGGCTGCTTGAACACACTGGCTGCTGGCCTTTGAAAGTGACAGGCCCCAGCTGGGACACTCCCAGCCGGGGCCTGTCACTTTCAAAGGCCACTTCCCTATGCACAGCACCAGAGGCTTCTTCAGTAGAGTGTCCTAGCTGGGGCCTGTCACTTTCAGAGGCCAGCCAGTGTGTTCAAGCAGTCCATCGGGTCATTTTCGGGCACTGATGGTGCCTGAATGGGGCTGGGTTGATTTGGGCACCCCAGATTTGTCTGGTGTGCCCGAATCTTTGAGGTGCTGGTGGGGGTGGGGAGAAGCACTGACCTTTGAACCTGACAAGCTCCAGCTGGAGCATTGTGTAGCCAGACTCTGCAGTGCTCCTGGCCTGGGCGTATCAGTTTCTCTAGGTAATGTTTGCATTTCGGGGCGTCAGGCACCCGATTGATCCTCAGGTAGCCCATTGGGCAGGGGCATATCATAGGGACAGGAGGGACATTTGTGCCAGGGCTCAAGCTAGGGGGGGCACAAATAATCTTTAATAATAATCTTTAATTTTATATAACACCCCCCTGTCATGGCACTTGTAGCGCTTCACATACAACAAATTAACACAACTTTTAATCCTCATAACAAACTTGTGAGGTAGGTTAGGCTGGCTGAGAGAAGATTGTGACTGACGGGTCCAAGGTCACCAAGTGAGTTTCTGGCTGAAGCCTCTACCTCCTGGTCCAAGTACTGTGCACTTAGTTGTGGCGTAATGGTGCACAGTACTTGGACCAGGAGAGACTGTCCTGTCCTGTTGTGGCATGGCCTGGTGGAGACTGAGCTGAGCGGAAGCGGAAGCACCTGCAGCATGCGACGTGCATGAGACCCACCCAGTGGGCAGCACAGTACAGAGCAAACACTGGTGGCATCACCATGAGGCAGGCAGCGTAGCTGCAGTCTCCAGGGCTAAGGAGCAGCAAGCAGAGGGAGGGAGAGGTGCTGTGGGGTGATGAAGGAGGAGAAGGGCGGAACAGGGGAGAGGACGGTGATGAGGAGGAGTCCATTTCTTGCACCTGGGCCCATTCCAACCGAGCTACATCTCTGCCCAATGGGGTGCCCTAAAATTTGGGCGTTATGCGCAGGTACTAATTTTAGTACCCATTGCAGCTCTAGTCCAGGGGCTACCACTGTTTGTTGAAACATCCTAAGATGTGAGCCACAACAATGGCTTGCACTCTCAGGCCAGTACTATATCTATACATATTCATATTTAGGAAGTAAAACACCATGCTCAATAGTTAACATATTTGTAGAATATTACATTTATAATAATATCCCTCCCCCCCCCCCGCCAAAGAACCCTATACTTCAAATAGTAGCCCTTTAGTGATTTCTCACAAGATACCACACTGATACTAGGTAGATGTCCTGACACATAAATAGAGCACACATTGAGCTGACATGATGCTCATTTGAGAATTGGTACATAACTGTTAGTGCCTGTCAAGCTACAAATTTAGCCAGTGTCGTCCATGGACACTTCCATGAGATTTATGTATTTGGTGGCCTTTCCGTGATATCTGATGTTTTCCCTACACCTCTCCTATGAGATTCACTATACATTCTTCATAGACACAATCATATTCGTAATATAGATCAATGCACGTGTTTAAATTACCTGCATACACTAATGATGAGGCCAGTGGCTTGGTAGCAAAACTGCAAGATAGGTCTACTGGGTCCAGGTGTGATTTTGAATCCTTCATTCCCTTGGCTGTTGGGTTGAGTGCCTTGTGCAGCTGATCACCTATTGACACTGGCAACAGAGATCACAAGTTAACCTTCCTGATCAAAGGGATAGCACAGCAATTGCAGCTGTCTGGAGAGGGGCTGAAGGTCAGAGTGAGTAAACTAATCCGGGGTGGGGGTGGAGGGGCATTCTGAACCCAGCTGACTTGGTCAAACCAGGTGCAAGCAGAGAAAAATTCCACATCAATGAAGAGAAGAGAGAGAAGAAAATACAGGGGTGGGGGAGAGAAGAACAAAACATTCTTTCTCCTAAACTCCAAAGTATCATCACTGGAAAGAATGCAAGAAGTTATTCCAGCTCCCTTGTTGACTAATTTGTATGTTCGTCCTACAGATATTTTCTGAAAAAGACCTATTGTTTGTTTTCTTGTGTAGTGACACAGTATCTGTTGTTTATAATTGTAATCACACCATGCATAGCTGAAAATGTGGGACTATGGGACAGGCTGTTATCCCCCCTCTCGTTTGTTAGCTGCTAAAGTGCTTTATCTTTTAACACTGTGCCTTTGTCAATGCATGCAATGCTTTGCCTTTTATAGCTAAATTTATGTCTTTCAACCACCTTCTTATAAAGTGTTCCTATTATCTTTGATTGTAAACATTTGCCCATTGTTTGTCAGGTCTTCTGTTAAGGAAGATATTTTTTGCCCTTTAGATTTTGGAGGGATATTTTAAACCATTTTTTTCTAACTTACTGGAGACTGGCTGTCTCTGTGAGTTCCCAAGGCCTGGTGTGTTAGAACACTTTGTCAAGTTTGGGACAGGTGCAGACATCTGCAGCTTTTATGAAGCACATGGCTGTCACAGGATTAGTTGTTGAGAAAAGGATTTGACAAACTCGGTTAGCTCTTGGGATCTCAATTTACTGACTCTGCTGGACTACCCTTTTCCCTCCAGCTCAAGATTCTGAAAGCACACGTGTAAATGGAATTTTTTGCTGTGTTTGATTTTTATTTTGCAAATTGTGACATTTTATTTCTCTTTCATTCTACAAGTGCACTGTTTTGTTTTCTGGCCGCTTGAAGGTTTATGTATAAAGGAATCAGTCTGACTCATTCCAAAGATATCAGAGAGGAGATTTTAAGTACATCTGACATAACTTTTGCACTCTTAATGTGAAATCTTTTTTGTATACATTTTACCATGTCTGTATAAATGTAAGTTGATGTGTTTTAATACAATGGCATGCTGAAAAGATACCTTACTCAACTTCTCTCTAAGCATTATCTTAAGTTTCAAGGTTTTTAGAGCAGGGCTAAAACCTACTGTCTAGTTTTAGAACAACTGGAAAGGAATCCATGGCTTTTTTTCCCCCATGCAGTGAGTTTTGCTTTTGCTGACTCCATTTGGAGGGGTAAGGGCAGGTTACTATTTGCTGTAGTGTTGGAATGTGCAGCTGTTTCCCTTGTACTATCTGAATGCTCTTGTCAAAGTTGTGAGGAATTGTCAACAAGACAATTTTGCCTATGGGTTGTTGTCAGGAAAGTGAGCAGGGGGAAGGACACTTCTTGACAACTGATCATCAAGATATTGTGCCACTGGCCTCTACCATATTGTGCTGCATGAGCTTCTACAGGAACTTGGATAAAAGGAAAAAGGTTTGCAGATATATTTTCCAGCATATGGCATTGAAATTTAAAGAAAGAGGCATATTTTTCAATTGGAAAGACTTGTTTACAATATCCTTGTCTCTGAGGGGCTTTCACCAAGAGTCTCTATTTACTTTGTAAACTGATTAAGAGACAAAGTGGTTTAAATTATATCTTTTATTGGACTAACACAGGCCCCTTCCTCAGGCATGTAGCATAGCCAGTAGCGTAGCCATTTCTACTGGCTACGCTACATACCTGAGGAAGGGGCTTTTGTGGCCCAAAAGCTTGCTGATTTCCACCAAAACCACTTTGTCTCTCTGTTAGTTGGGACCCACACGCAAACCGTACTCCCTCTCTAAAATAATTAATTCACACAACACTGTGAATACTCAGGGAACGGGGGAAATGCAGTGAACAGAACACATGTCTGGTTTTACATATGACTGGGGTCAGTCACAAAGATCTCATCACTTGCTCAGGTCAAACTTTATGAGTGGTTAAAGTAATCAAACCTGTTGTGCATTATTAGGGGCAGGCTTGTCTGGGCTCTCTGATCTTGAAGCACTTGGCTCCAGGATAATTTTAAAAGTGCAGGTGCTCTTCATGAAAACCTCCACAAAGGTCTCCAAGGTTGCTGAGGGGGACTGCAGGAAAAGTGCCTGAGCTCTGTTCCCCCATGTTCCTGCTCCAGTACACCACTGCTTGGCTCTGGGAGCAGCTCCAACTTACTCAAGTGAAAAATCAGGTGTAGTTAGTTACACTCTGCTGTAGCCAAAAAACAGCACCACATCATGCTAGGCACTTTATAAAAAACAAAACAGTGGTCCCTTCTCCCAAAACCTTAGTCCAATTCTGAGATGGATGCAGAGAGGGGAGCACACCAAAACAATTAGAGCACTGGTTAGCCTGCGGACTACCATGTCTCCTCTCTGTTTTACCACTGCCATGTCTCCAACACTCCGCTCTCCGTACCAGTAGTGGTAGAGGGGCTACTAATGCTACAGCAGAGCTCTGACTCTTCTCTAGGACAGAGCATTCCACTGTGTGAGGAATCTCTCTGTCCTTCTCCAGCCCATGCCACATGCTACATCCTTCCCCATGTTTCATATCTGGCAAATGTAGTTTGTTAAATCTTAGAATTCAAATAGGCTACATATGTAAATGCTATCAGGAAAGACCATGCTCCCTAGTTTGGAAAAAATATGAGAAAGCATTTACAAAGAAATGTACAGCTTCCCTTAAAACTCTTAAATAGAATCTTTTGTGATGCTAGCATTGTAAGTACATTCATTTCCGATGCTGAAAGTTTGTTGGTGAGTTTTCCTAAAGATATTGGATTGTTCCTTCTATGGCTACTCAGGTTTGACCTTTTGAACACATCCAGTCCATACCTTCAAATCCCTCGGTTTTGGGGGAAATCCCAGACCAAGTCTTGGCTGTGGCAGACAGGGCCAGTCTGCTGAAAGTTCTTTCCCATCCAGCTGATTGCCACTGATCTCCAACCTGTAAGAGGGACAAGCTGAGTGTCTGAGGGACAGCATGCTCTCCTGAATTGAGTACTGGTCTGGACCACGATCAAAGGAGTTTTGTATTCTGACCTTTGCTTTGACACAAACTCCTCCTATGTCTGTTACATTGGGTGTTAACACACTAGACAGTAGTCCACAGTAGCCCACATCAGATAGGTGGCCACCTGCCCATCTGTTAGGTAGCCACTGGATGTGACACCACCTATCCCCCTACAGCCCCTTCTTATGGCATCATCCCAGAGAATGTGGAGCCTGCTGTGCGGGTGCATGCTGGCTAAGGTGGGTGAATGTGTGCCCACATGGCCACCTCCTCGTCTATTAGGGTGTGCACAGCCTCTGCATCTGTACAGGTCTGCCAGGACCACAGATTCCTGGGCAGAGTGTCTAGAGTGGTCTGGGGAGTGAGCACTCCCTCCACTCTCACAGGCACCGTGCCTGTTCACTTTCATTTTTTGGAGTGCTCCAAAAAGCAAAAATAAACAAGACATCTGACAAAAACCACAGTGGGAGCAGCTTCCTATACTCAGAGGTCACCGTGGCTGTGTGACAAAAGAGGGAGAGGAGCATGGCTGAGGGTGGGCTACATGGAGTGATCCCCAGACTCCAGCAGGCTAATCTCTTGTTTGTTTTCACCCATTAAGTCACTTAATTTCTCTGTCTTTGTTCCCCATTAAATGTGGAAAACAATGCTCTCCTGTCTCACAAAAGATTTGTGATGATTATTGTAATGATTGTATTATTGATAACCAAGGCTGTAAAATCATGCAATGAATTCACTAATCAGGCATAAAAGACCCACTGGGCTGGGACTAACAATAGGGGCACTCGCCGCCTGTTCTCTACCTTTGACTCCCTCCTCAAGCCTCCCTGTCCTCCCCCTCCTTCTTCCCTTTCTGCTCAGGATCTTGCCTCCTTCTTCACCTCCAAGATAGACAAGATTCGCCTCGACATCGCTTCCCACTCCTCTCTTCCCACTCCCACCCCTCTCCCTCCTCCCCCTCCTTCTCTCATGTCCTCCTTCTCCCCTGCCTCCCTTAAGGAAATCTCCACTCTGCTCGCCTCCTCCAACCCTTCCATTTGCCCCCTTGATCCCATTCCTTCCCGCCTCCTCACCTCCATTACTCCCACTCCTTCCTTCCTGCACATCATCAACCTCTCCCTCTCTACTGGCTCTTTCCCTTCTGCCTTCAAACATGCCACAGTCTCTCCTATTCTCAAAAAGTCCACTCTTGACCCCTCTGACCCTTCTAGCTATCGTCCTGTCTCACTCCTTCCTTTTGCTTCCAAGCTGCTTGAACGTGTTGTCTACTCCCGCTGCCTTGACTTCCTATCCTCCAACTCCTCCCTCGACCCCCTCCAAACTGGCTTCCGCCCCCTTCATTCTACTGAAACTGCTCTCGCTAAGATCACCAACAATCTTCTGGTGGCTAAATCTAAACGTCTCTATTCCATTCTTGTCCTCCTTGATCTCTCTGCTGCCTTCGATACTGTTGACCACTCACTCTTGCTGGATTCCCTTCACTCCCTTGGCTTTTGTGGCTCTGTCCATAACTGGTTCTCCTCCTACCTCTCTGACCGCTCCTTTAATGTGTCTCTCTCCAACTCCGCCTCCTCCTCCTTCCCCCTCTCAGTTGGTGTTCCTCAAGGCTCTGTTCTTGGCCCTCTCCTCTTCTCGATCTATACCTCATCCTTAGGCAAACTCATTGCCTCCCATGGCTTCCAATACCACCTCTATGCTGATGACACTCAACTCTATCTCTCTACTCCTTCTCTCTCTCCCTCTGTTCAAGCTCGTCTCATCAACTGTCTCTCTGACATCTCTACCTGGATGTCTCAACGTCAACTCAAACTCAACATGGCTAAAACTGAACTCCTTATCTTCCCCCCTCATCCTTCCTCTCCTTCCTCACTGTCAATAACTATTGATGGAGTCACCATCCTGCCTGTCCCCCAAGCCCGTAGCCTAGGCTTCATCTTTGACTCACCCCTTTCTTTTAAACCCTACATTGACTCTGTTGCTAAATCCTGTCGCTTCTCCCTCCATACCATTGCTAAGATTCGCCCTTTTCTCTCTGTCTCGTCTGCCAAAACTCTTGTTCATGCTCTGGTCATCTCTCGCCTCGATTACTGTAACCTCCTTCTCACTGGCCTTCCCCGGTCTCACCTTTCTCCCCTCATCTCTGTCCAAAACTCTGCTGCCAGGGTCATCTACCTCGCCAGTCGCTTCGACCATGTGCAGCCCCTCCTCTCTTCGCTTCACTGGCTTCCCCTTCCTGAACGAATCCTGCACAAGCTCCTAGTCTTCACCTATAAAGCTCTTCACAACCTTGCTCCCCCCTACCTCTCTGCACTTATCGCCCTCCATACTCCAGCCCGTGCACTTCGCTCCTCCTCTGTCCCTTCTCTCACCCTTCGACGCCTTCCCTGCTCCCCTAAGCACCTTCGTCCCTTCTCACTTGCTGCCCCCCATGCCTGGAACTCCTTCCCTGTCCACATCTGCCTTGCCCCCTCCCTTCATACCTTCAAATTTCTCCTTAAAACTCACCTCTTTCGCTCTGCTCTGTCTGACTCTTTATCCTGCTGAGCCACTATTCCTATACCTACGATCGGTTTACCCTTATCCTTGCAACATGGACCTGCCTGCTGTCATTCTCATCGTAACCAAGCCAAGTACGTGCACTTGAGACCTCGCATCTTCATGAATGTTAGACCCCTTGTCTCTCCCTCTGTTCCCCTTCCTAAGTCTCTCCCCCAGCTCCTGTCTCTCAGATTGTAAGCCCTAGGGGCAGGGACCGTGTCTATTTTATTACTTTGTAAAGTGCCAGGTACACTGCTGGCGCTATATAAATGTTTGTTAATAATAATAATAATAATAACAGTGTCCCAGGACTGTGACATCCCACATGCCAGTTCAGAAAATATTCTCATCAGAAGCAAGCAAGTAAATTGATGTTTATAGCCCTGCTGGTAACATTCACCTAAATGTACACACGGCCAACCACCAATGATCGCAAACCTCAAAGCTCTCAGATACCCATCTTATTTGAAGAGATGTTCTCAAAGTCCTTAAAAAAAAAAACTTTGGCATTCATTCACAAGTCTCTGGCATAAGCATATGGTCATGTTATATGAAATCGACCAATAAAATTGGAAGTGCTCATCCCAAAGAATCATTCCAGCAGTTTTTTCCAAATCCTAAAAACACCCCTGTAATAACCTTGTAATATCAGTGAACAGGAACCAACTAAAAGTTGGGGGGGACGTACTTAATTCATGTGATCACCAAAAATTGTTGAAGTCTGTACTGGCAGATTTCTGTAAATTAGGATTTATGATTTTTACAAATCATTGTGCCTGTCATTTCCTTTCTTCTTCCTGTCAAAAACTCTTCCAGGTCTTTAAATAAGCCCATAAAAAATGTTTATTGCTCATGAGGCTGAAAATTTAATCAGCATCCATATTAAAGTCCCAATCCTGATCTCATTAAAGTCAATAGAGCTTTGTTATTAATTATTATTATTATTATTATTATTGTTAATTTATTTAAATGGAACAGAAGCAGGCCCTAAGTGTACTTTGCTGGAGAGTCGTGCAGAGATTTGCGTAGGGGTGTGCACTACTTACATTTTTTGTTTTCATTGTATGGGTTAAAACCCATCCATTTTCAGGGGGGTTTGTAATATAACCCCCTTCGTTTTTATTTTATTTTTTATTTAAATTTAATAAAAAATTTAAAAATCAGTGCATATGTGCAAATGGCCACCAAGTCTATTCTGCGCATGTGCAGGCTTTTTACAAAATGGTGCTGACAGCAGGAAATGGGCAGCCAGTCTGCGCGTGTGCAGTGATTTTTTATAATTTATTTATTTTGGAAAAGGGCGTATGTGCACAGAACAGCCCCAGTGGCATTTGGCATATGCACAGGGATTTGTTTATTTATTATAAAATTAAACAAAAAACAACAACAACCCAGATGGATTAAAGCAACTGTATGTCATTTACTTATTCATCTGTTTTTGGAACATTCGTTACTAAAACGAATGGGGTTCCATTCATTTTAGTAACCAATAAAAAGAAAACAAATTGCACATCCCTGACATTTGGACAGGCAGAATAACTTAAGGAAGCAAGTGTAGGAGAGAAAGAAGAGGCAGACTAGAGGTTCAGGATATAGAAGAGAGGAGAAAGACATGAACAGAAGTCAGGGATAAAACTGAGCCTCACTGAAGCTGGCACTTGACAATGATAAAATTTGAGTTCTGACACTTTTGCTCTGCAAGACTATGCTGTCACTGACCCAAAGGTATGCTCCAGTCCTGTGAAACAGTGTTCCATTGGCAGGCTCACATTCAAGGGGGGAGGTTGCTCACCTTTAAAGAAGGCTCTGATCATAACACTTCTCAACTTGTCTGTGTCTAAAAGGAAAGACAATACTGTCAAGAAAAGGACATGTTGCAAACTTTTAACTGTCTGTATGAGGAAGATTATAATGTGCTCTTTAATTCTTTCTGAGCTTTAAAATAAAAAAGGTTTTAACCTTGAGCTCTAAAAGCCAAGCTCACATGTGTCAAACATTTCTGAGCTCATGCATGCCTTTAGAACAGCACATAAATACCAGGGGTAGTACAGAGGGATCACATTCCATGAATACTGGGGAAGCTATATTGATAAAAGGCAATTAGTAGCTAGAAAATAATTCTCATCTGTGTACCTTTTCTAGGTAAAAGGTGAACTAAAAGTGTGAAACTCTTTATTTCTCTTAAAATTGGGTTAATTATATAAGCTAAAATTATACACGTGTTGGACAAGTTACAAGAACTTAATGAATGGAACATCTTCCTTCTTTCCTTTGAGGTAAAAATAATGTGCTAATTATTAAGGTTGCCTTGTTTCATATTTGTCTTCCAAGTCATTCTGTGTAATTTGTTTAGCTCCTTCGTCTGCCACCTAACAACAACCTTGTATATGCCCTTATCCTGCCTGCCTTTGGAGTCATAAACAACCAAGGCTGATCAGAATGAAATGGGATATGCTCATCTCTAAAAGAGGGCATTATGTTACTTGACTTTTGTAGCTATTATTGGGCCAGCAGGCTTCGCTGTATGCTAAGCCTATGTTATCATTTACAATTTAAACAAACTTGGACAGGAGTCCTTGAAAAATTAAGTGGTATTAATGGATATACCATTTTTTAAAAAGGTATCATAGCGGCTCAGTCATGTTGAAAGAGGTTGTTTTTCTTTTCTTTTTTTACAATCTGAAAAACATATCCAAATGGTTTCCTCACATACACATACTACTTGGCAGTAACCAAGATTTCAAGAAATGGAAGACAAACCATAATAATATGAGCGATTTTTAAAGATCAAATTATTCATGTCCTTCCAAAGGACTAATTTTCTCATTCTGTACCAAGACTGCAATGCAATTTTGAGTGCACTGACATTGGCTAAAGAAAGAGATATTTTATACTATGCACTTGGTTTAACTAAGGTCATGAGAATCTGAAAAAGACTTTACATGTGTGCCAAACATTACTCAGATGATTTGTGCCATCACCTTCAGTTAGGCTACTTCTGCATATAACTCTCTGTAGGATCTACTGTGACTAAATTTGTTAGTCTTCCATAGGGTACAACTGTTGCCATACAGTAGTTGTCAAAAAATGGAACCATAACAAACTTCACGATAAACATATTTGCCCAGCTGAAATCCCATCTGTAGTAGGGCAGAGTGCCTGCAACCCCTCTGGCCTTAAGGGAGCTAGCACCAGCAGTGGAGTGAAGGTGCTACTGGAGGCATAGGCACTGAGGGGTGGGCATGGTGGGACTGGCCCAAAGCCTGAGCTGGGATCTCAGTATGGGAGAGGAAAGCTCAGAGAGAGAGACTTGGAAAATGCAGACAGAGGCTACATGAACTCTGGATCCAAGGAAGGCCAGCTCAGAGGGGGATTTCCTGAGCTAAAGGTGTAGCTGGCTACAGGAGGGACTGTGCCTGGCCAGCAGAGCTGTGAATACAGCGGAGCTGTAGAGTATATATGAGCGGAAGGACTGTATAATGGGATGGACATTGTGGGTATGAGATAAATAAAGAGATTTGGGCTTGGTGAGTATGACACTTTGGCCAGAAATCTGAAAGAACATACCCCTGGTATTCCTGGCTCTGTTACACCACCACTTTGGAAGAAGGGGGAAATACATAATACAAAATATAGAAATAAGAAAAGTACAGTGTTATTTCTGTGATTCACAATATATACTTGGTATTTTTGTATATTTTGTATACTTATATCGTATATATATATCGTATATTTATATCGTACCCCAGGAAAGTAACAAAAACCTGTATCGCAGAGAGAAAGAAATGGGGGATATCCTATAGACAGTGCTGACAATACCTGTGGGTGGGATTTTTATTTTAGGCAGAGCCCTGAGGAAATGTTGGCGGCAGAAGCCAAGGGCAATCACAAGGGGGACATAATGACTCAGACACACCGCGATGAGTCACTTTTCCTCTTCTGCATCTTCCCAGAGAAGTTGCTGACAAGTAAATCACTACCAACCACATAGTGACTCAGCAGTTCTCCCAGGTGGCTGGAGCCAAGGATCTGCCCATTCTGTAGCTCTGTCTGCCCACTCACTATCCACCTGTTCCAGGGAATTCAGAGAGAGTGTGTGGTTGCTGTGTTGCTCCCAAGTGACAAAGAGGGATGTTTCCAGGGAGGGAAAGAGAAGGCATGTAGTCTCATTTGCTCCTGTGTTCCTAGGCCCAAGGTCTGGACTTCATATATTCAAGTATCAGGGGCCTTGCTTACTCATGCTGGTGCTAAGAGGTTGTTAAGCATTAGTAGGTAGTTTACCTGCATCTGCTCATACACGCTCAGCTGCAAGTTACATCCCGCAACACCACTGCTTGTTGAGAGGTAATGGGCACCTTTAGACACAAGAGAAAGGGGTGGCTGAACATGTGTTAGCATCATTGTATAGCCCCACATATTTCACCAGGTTTAATATGTTGTAGTACTTAGATACAACGGCTGCCTTTCCATGTCCAGGGGCTAATTGGGGTCCTGCCTGTCCCTTGCGCTGGAAGCTCTCCTTGCAGAAGCACTCCCATGGAATTATGGGAGCTGTAGTCCATGTAAGAGAGCGTTTGGGTCTACCCCAAATCCTCCGCTTTCTGCTGAGGTGCTTTGGAAGAGCACCCCTGGGTGCTTTGGGAGAGCACAAAGACAGCGTGGAACGAGCTGTTTGACAGCAGCACCAAGTGGAGGATTCAGGCCGACAGGGAGGAATCGGGGCATACAGACCAGAAATGGCTGTGTATGCACCACCTGATGTCTTTAGACACAAGGTTAGCCATGTGGAGAGGGAAAATACTCAACTGCTGCACCTGCATCCATACAACCAATGAGGAGTTAACAGGAGGTTAACGGGGGCAGACTAGTGGCCAAAAATAGTGACAGTGCTTAGACACAATGCACAGCTGCAAACATTTTAAGCACCCAATCCCCATTGCTTCTAAAGACACTGAATAACCACCCCCTTTGCCTCATTACAATCTTTCTGCTTGAGTGTGATCTAAGGGT
The DNA here is from genome assembly GCA_003113815.1 of Sphenodon punctatus. Taxonomy (NCBI): domain Eukaryota; kingdom Metazoa; phylum Chordata; class Lepidosauria; order Sphenodontia; family Sphenodontidae; genus Sphenodon; species Sphenodon punctatus. The sequence continues at coordinate 1,651,476 of QEPC01001413.1, forward strand.
TCATTGTCTCATATCATCTGCTCATGTGAACAAGGCCAGGGATGGTCCTTTACTCTTACACTTTTTTACCTGCTTGTGCTGGTGTAATGCCTGAATTGTAATCAACCCTTTTACTACGGAATTATTTATTATAATCCTGGAGAAGTATGCAACAAATATGGCGTAACCATTTGGATAATTTTACATGCTCAGAAAGTGTCAGAGTGAAAGCTAATTTAAAAACCATGACAAAAACTGCTTTCAGTTTTAATCATCCACAGCTCTTTCTAGAATCAGGGCCGGATCCAGGCAAATGCAGAATGAGCATTTCAATCAACTTTAAATGACAATGTGAGTAAGAGAACTGCTGGCACAAAATGCAGCTCTCATGTGTAGGGCGTCCTTCAGCCAGTGTGGTGTAGTGGATAAGGTGCTGGACTTGGACCTGAGAAACCAGAGTTCAAATCCCATCTTAGTCATGAACTCACTGGGTGGCCTTGGGCAAGTCACAACCCCTTAGTCTCAGTACTCCATCTGGAGTAGATGAGAATGTGTGTGTGGCTGCCTGTCTCTCCTTGTGTTCCCCTCACCCTTGTCCATCTTAGATTGTAAGCCCACTTGGCAGGGACTTGCCCCTAATAATAATAATAAAAAGTTTAATAATAATTTCATGTCAAGTTGCCTTTAGTTTGTCCTTGAGAAATCTCTATTTCTATAGTGCCCTAGTGCTGTAAGAATCACTCTAGTGTAGTAGATAAGGTGCTGGACTAGGACCCGAAAAGCCAGAGTTCAAATCTTGGCCTAGTCATGAACTCACTGGGTGGCACTGGACAAGTCTCAGCCTCATTTCCCCATCTGTAAAATGGGAATGTGTGTGTCTCCCTCTGTTCCCCTCACCCTTGTTCCTCTTAGATTGTAAGACCACTGGGCAGGGACCTGTCTGTAAAGCACTAAGTATAGCTAGTAGCACCATAACGTAGTAGTAGGGTCAGTAGCAATCAGGAGATGGCCTCCAACACATAGGTCCCATGAGTAAATAGAAATCACAACATGTGGTTCTGGAGAGCTTGAGACGAAGGGGATGTTACATTTAAGTGAGGAGCAAAACAATTAATTACAATAATATTTTCCTTTTTCTGAGGGTGGGTCAGTGTATGGCCATTGGCCATCAAACATTCATATGTTAGGAAGGAGCCAAAACCACCATTTTGAATGGAGCTTAACCTCCCTGGATCCAGAATATGTAAGGAGATTATTTTTACTGAATAGAGAGATTAGTCAGGAAGAAAAAAATAACCTTTTATTTTGACTACAGGTTGGAATCACAAGTTGATGTCTCTCTTTTTTTAGCCCCCTCCCCACCAAGCTAATGATTTACATATTTTTTTACCCACCTATTTTACTTTTTCTCCACAAACTGTAATGGCACAAGTTGCATAAGAAAGAACTCATCTTACAGCCAAGGAATGCGAACAGGCTTGAACTAAATAGAAAGCCCAGTACTGTTTTGTTTTCGCAACACAGGGAGCTTTGCCACAGAGTTCTGCAACAGTGAGATTGGTTTTAGAATGTAACCAAGGGTGCTATCTTCACCCACTGAAGTAAACGGAAGCCAAGCCATTAACTTCAGTAAGGACAGGATTAATTAAACCCTAAATCAAGACACACACACAGGGATAAATACAAATGTGAAAGTAATCTGCTTTGGCCCACGGGCCTTGTGTCACAGTTACCAGGCCGCCAGATGGTCACCCAGACTGACCCTGGGCATGTTGGCAGCTAGCACGGGCTCTCACCTTGGCAAATGGTCTAGGTCACAGCCCAGGCTACTGCCGGCCTGATCAAGACAAAGTGGGTCAGAGAGTGTTAACACGTCTCTTCTTGCCAGCCTGGATTGGGTCCGCCATGGCAAAATCATAGGCCACCATGGCTGCCCGTCATGGCAGTGCTGGGGGCGGACTATCTGGCTGCATGCTTGTGTGTCTCCCTGCCCGCCCCGGGCCCTGGCCATGTGAACGTTTGTTCCACAGCCTGACTTGGTCCGGACCACGCCCATGGCGGCTTCCTGACCTGGGCCAGGCTGGGTTGCCTCTAGTCATGTTTGTTTTCACCTCCCCTCCCCCCCCCCCACCCCCTCCACCCCTATGAACATGCAGTTTGCTTGAAGAAAACTGCACAACGGTCACTGCCACTAGTGACAAGCTTGTAAGAACTAGGACTACTTTGCGGCAACTCAGAAATGAGTTTAAAGATGTTCACATGAAACAATTTTCCAGTAGCAGCAACAGCAGCTCTTGTGCAGCAAACTGCATGTTACAATGTGTCTGGATAAATACAGCCTAAGAGTCTGAAAAAGAACTGTATATTTTTTGAAAGCGTGGCTAAATTTTGCACAGACTCGCTTTATTAAGTGAAATTGACCTGGAGGAAAAATCCTTCTTACTCAAATATTTAACCCCAGAAACTTCAATGAAATTGCTCTTGGGAGTAAAGCTGGAAATCAGAGTAGAATGTGTCTGTGTATATTTATGTAAACAAGCCATTTGAAATAGCACAAGCCAAGTCATTCATTAGTAGAGAGTTGTGATGTTTTATTGTCTTTGCTGGCTTGGTTTGGCAGCTAAGGAAATTCAGTCTGCCTCAGGTTTTTGTTGATCTTTTTGATTTTTTGTACAGATCATTAGTTCATATAACAATTATTTGAGTTTGCATCACACTTATAAAGCCCTAGTAAAGGAGACATTCATACAGTTCCTTTTTTCTAAGGCACAATAATGGCAGCTCTGAGGATTATTAAGATACTGTGGTGTCTGGTACACACTGTGTTCAAACTTTTAAAATCAACAATATACAGGTTCAGTATTCTGAAAAAAAATAATTACCTTAAAAACAAAATGGAGGGAAGTAATTGGTAATTGCTCTTTGCATGCATCATCTACTTCTGAATAACAGAAGTCACACAATCTGGTAAAACCTCTGTGTATTTGATAAATTTTCAGAGTTTAACCCATTAGATCTGTCATTTCCTGAATATTCCATGTCTTTATTGGTATAATGTAATAAAAGGTCAAATCCTGTTTCCCTTGCTATCTCATCTAAATCAAAGAAATTATTTGCATGAGTGTGGTGAACTGGATAGGGCCCAATATACTTCTACACAGAGACTAAGTCAAGCATTCTTTATGTAATTTCTCAGTAAAGATTTTTTTTATTGTTGTTTTTCCACTTCATTTTAGTTACTATTTTCAGCTACAGTCAGCAATAAAATGTCATTGATTAAATCACTTGAGGATTAGAACCAATCTTTTCATTATTTGTTGTTAAATAGGCATAGCTTCATTTTGTCAATGGCAAAACTCCCATTGATTTGAATGGAGTATGTTTTTCACCTCCCTGGGCAGTGGGTGTTATGTGAAAAAGTTTTGCACAGCAAGCAAACCCCATGCCAAGTAATCTCATCTTTTTGGCTTCCTCGACGTGGGGATGAATGGATAAATAAATACACCTTATGTACTGATGTGAGACCCATTCACTTCAGGGAGACTCGTGCCCATTTTTAGTCAATGTAAGCTTTGCAGGAAAAAATGCTGGAGCATTTATACTAATTAATAAAAATGGGCTGTCACTGAAATTAAATGTGAGTTTTGTTCTTGACCTTAGAGAAAGCAGGATTGAGGATTTAGACAGCACCCTCCTTTAAAGTAGCTACACCCATAAATATTCCAGTAACTTTACGAAAGGTGGTGGCTGGCTGCTTAATGTTTGCATTTGTTTCAAACTAATTCTCTCATGCCATGTGACATCATTAATAGTCTCAGAATGGAGGTTTCCAGTCTTTTCTTATTCAATTAAATTCTCTGCACATACTCCAAATTCAATGTTTACACAAGTATATTCATAGCTTCAAAAGATCTTCACAAAAAGTAGCATCCATTTATTCCCAAGAGTTTCCTGCAGAAGCTTCTGTTGAGCTTTCAGATGTCAGCTTTACGTGTCGTGCATTGCATCTCCTTGTATCCTGATTGTAATGCCTTGCTTTTCAAGTACCATTTGTGGTGAATATTTGTAATCTATTATTCTTGTGTTTGCTTTGATCCATCCATTTATGATAGTTGTCCTGGATACCTGGCAAGACCACTAACTTTGAGCTCTTGTCAGTAGAAAAGGCTCCCATCCCTCTGCCATCTATCTTCAGCCTAGTTGATATGAGAGGTTGCTTACAGGACCAATTTGCCCTTAGTCTGATAGCACATTTTGTGTTGCTCTGTAGCAAATTTTTCATTTGCTTTGGAGCAAGTTGCACCACTTTAAACTGGAGCAAACTGCCGAACAGCAAGTTGCACAGGAGCAATTGTCTTTGCAGAAAAGTGATCCCTAGGGTGGCTAGATATGGACATTTTGTATGCAGCCCTGCAACCCGTATTACTCATGTGTCCTCTAAATGTGCATATCTGGCCACCCTAGTTCTCCCACTTCCTCCCTACCTATCTGCTGCCGGAGGAAGGACTGCAGTGGCAGGAAACCGTGTCTGGGAAATCCAGAGGGAAGAGGAAAATGGCTGCAACTTTTCTTCTGGGCCTTCATCCCCCCTGACTCAGCTTTGGCTTCCTTGAGTACTGCTCCCCTGCATCTTTACAGAAACATCTTACAGCAGAGAACAGGGCCCAGAGGAGCTGAGCTGAAAGGGATAGACCAGCACCAGGAGTCTCTCCATTCCTTGCTGCCGCGGAGTTCCACGAGACTCTTCCATCCACCCTGCTGGTTTCCTAGTTTTGGTGCTGTGACAGTGGTTGGGAGCATGGTGTCCTCACCCATCCCCGGTGTAGGTGGGTTGCCATGTGGATGATTTTCTCTGTAGTAAGGTGTTAGTGGAAACACAGCCTTGCAACCAGACTCTGCCAAATTTTTGAGTGTTCACAATCTGTTAAACACAAATGGTTTATATGCCATGTAGTTGTTTACGTATACTTCCCAGACATGGAGGACGTTTCTATGTATCTTAAAGCTCATTCACATATTATTCTCCCTGTGTGAGGAACCCACACAGAGTACAACCCATGCTAGCTTCTCCCATAGGGGGTTCGCAGTGTTGTGTGAAAGCATGGGAGATGAAAGGGTGTGTGTGCCAAAAGTGCACTTGCAGCACCCTGGACTTCAAAGAACAGGGAAAGGCCATGTCAAGGAGGCAGGGCAAAGCATCTCTTTCACCTCTTTCTGAGGTGTATCATGATGTCACATGGTAGGGGAAGCTTCTTTGCCCCCCCCCTTTTTCGACATGGTCACACATACACAACCAAAAAAACATTCTGGCCATGCCTCAATGTGAAGGGGGTTGTGAGACAACAAACCCCATAGCAAGCAACCCCATACTGTCAGGATTGCTCAGCATATGTTGGCATGCCTCACAAGCACCCTTCACATAACAGCCCCATGTTGGCTCTTTCCCATCCCACTTCCCCCAGCTGTGAGAACAATGTGTGAATACGCTCTAAGTGGAAACAGATCAAGTGACAAGCAACAGAGTAGCAGGAGTTTTACATGCATTTCATTGAATGGTAAATGAGTGATAGCTATTAGCTAACCATAACCACACTTGTAGCCCTGCCATACATGCATTTCTGGATGATATCCCAACATTTATTGTTCCTCGCCTGAAGACAGTGTTGTATGCCCGTTAGGCCTTTCTGTCTACTGTTTTTACCACAGCTCTATGGCCACTGGAAGACCAGAAGTTTGGCCTGAGGTACTGGTTGTGTTTACATGTTACCTTGGCTCCTCATCAGCAAGCCAAGTAGTTTGCTGTTCCAAACTAGGGCTGATAAATGGATGAAGGTACCCAAACTGTGTCAGAAACTTTAAAAAGCAAATTTGGTCCAATAACTATCTATTGTGCAAAAGAGGACTTAGAGTAATTCATGCATTTCCCCTTTCTTTCTGAGAAGATCCTCCTTTACTTAGAAGGATTCATCCTTTCCCCTAACTGCCCCCCCCCCCCGCGTGGCAGTCACAGCTGCATCCTCTCTTCCTGTTATCAGAACCAAGAAAAAGGTGGGGCCTGTTAATCCAGGTTCTTCCCTGCCCTCCTTTAGTAGGAATGTGACTAAACGAAACGGATAGGGTATGTTAGCCCAAAGGACCAGTACCGCCCATCATAATCACTTTCTTCAGTGGTGGGGAAGGTGCTGTATTTACTGATGGGCACAAGAAAACAATTAAACTTGTAAGTAGGATGCTTATTTTTACATGAAAGTAATTTGCTATTGGAACTATCTCCCAAAGGAAGTGGTAGATTTTCCATCACTTTGGCTGTAAATCAGGATGAGATTATGGGTTTTATTCCCCTAAAAGGTAAATTCTGATTCAAGCAGGAACTATTGGATTATAGGCCCGTACACTGGAAAGGATTGTTTCTTTTGTTCCCAATGTGGAACAGGCAGCCCTGTTCAATGAGAGCAAGAGAATAAGCCCTAAATTGGCTGTGGGTGAGCAGCACCCACTTTTTGTCCAGCCCAACTACTTGTGGCCAGTTATGCACATTTTAGAGGACATTTATGAGAAATACAGATTGTAGGGCTGCACTGGAGCCAATGCAGCCCTGCAACCTGTATTTCTCATAAGTGTTCTCTGAAATGTGCAAATCTGGGCAACCTAACTGTACTCCACACAGCCCACCAGCCAGAAGATGGGTGCAGTGTACTTCTGGGCCCACATAGATAGACATGCCCTTGTGAAGGCAACGTGATCGCCTACGTTAAGAGGTCATGTTGCCTAAGCAGGAGGTCATGTTCCTTCCACCCCCTGCAGGATAATCCGATCCATGGAGCCCTGAGGGAGTGGGGATTCAGCCTCCAGGGGGTGGAATATTCCCCACCCCTGATCTACATGCAGACCCCCTTGTAATGGTACTCACCTGTACTGTTGGCCAACCAGAACTCGGTTTGTCTGGTGTGTGGAGAGGGGGTTCTTCTGAACCCACTCCTCCAGCATGTAGGGCTGTGTCTATAGAGTATGAAAAGTCCCTTCCAGCCTTAAAGTTTATGAATGTAGAAAACATCTGTTTAAGTGTTTTTCTGAAGTGAGGCTGTTGTTTAGAGCTTGGAGAAAGCCACGCCTTATTGTTCAAGCATTTGATTGGCTCCATACCATTGGTTAGGGCTGAATGAAGCTGTTTGTGCTATATTTTATGTAGTTTGCCAAGTCAACATGCCATTTCTAATTAAACTGTACACAGGGACTGCCTGTGTCTTGAAGCTCCTTATCAATTTCTCTGTGCATCCACATTTTTCTCTCTCTCTCAGCAGAATTTTTCTGTAATCAAAGTAAATATGACATAAATAGATTATTTTCAAAACCACACTCGAAAAATCACTTTTCAGCATACTCTTGGGTTCAGGATACTACATTTTTCTTTTCTCAACTGATGATTCGAAAAGCAGGTAGAGAAAATCCAATAAATACAACTCTACTCTCTTTTTAGTGTTTGCGATGATTTAAACTGTTGCAGGGAAAACACACCGGACTGAGCTCAAGCCATAGCTGTAAATTACTGCTGACAGCTGAAATAACTTATCTGTGTGAAGCCATTTCGATACATAGTCAATTGGTATCCATATAATGATTGTAGGTTTGCTTTTTTTTTTTTTTTTTAAACATTTTAAAGCTAAATTAGAGCTCCATGTGTAATAGTCTAGCATTACATGATTTTAGACTAAATAACAATTTCCTGTATATTGAACCCCAGATCTATGTTTCTAGATTTTCAGACGTATATACTTTTACATTTTCATTATCAGTAGTGGCTTCAGTGGAACAAGTAAGGATATTTAAGCACTCAAATTTGTAAATGTTGATATTGCTGCCCTTCTACCACGATGTAGCACTGCATATGCACTCATTTCTCTGCTTTGTGAAACACAGGGAGTAAAGATTTTTAATTTATTTTATTTATTTATTAAAATACAGCCGTGACACAGAGCGTAGTCAGTTCCATATATACAGCTCATCCAATGGAAATATTTGCAGTAAATTGACAAAACAAACTAGGGACAATGCTGAAGAGATCCAAAACTTTGTATGTGTGATAATGGATGCACAAAGAAAATTATAGGAAGCATCAAGACAGCCAGTTTGTAATAGGGAAGCACCCTGACCCTAATGGTTACTGTGCCTTTCTGCAACTCTCCCTAGCTCTTATCTCTGGTATGCAGGTCCCTCTCCGCCTCAGGGTCCCAAAGTACCTTCTCTTAAGCCACAGTCTTGGCTGTAGTTCTGTCTGCTCTGCTCTGCTGCTCAGTCCCTCTGTGCTGTGCCACTCTGCCGGGGACAGGGCTAGCCTTCCTTCCCGGTGGCCCCGAGAACCAGTCCTGTAGGCGAGCCTTCTGGATCTGCTCCGCTCTCCTTCTTTAACTCCGCTGCTGCTCTCTCTATGCTGGTGGGGTTAGAGTCAGCTCTGCTCTAGCCCCTCTGGGCAAGCCTCCTGCCCTGGGCTCTGCTCCATGGGCTCCTGCTGCTCTCTCTCCATTGGTGGGGATAGAGTCAGCCCTCCTCGCGGGTCGGCTCAGCTCTAGCCATCCTGGCAAACCTCCTGCTTTGGTCCACACCATTCCGGGCTGTTGGCTCTCTCCTGCAGGCTCTCGTTGGCCTCTCCACCAACTCCAGGCCCACTATCCACCCTGCAGATGCGTCCCCTAGCTCACTTGCATTCCAGATCACCTGGCAGACACTCTCTTAAAGGGCCGACTTGTGCCGAGCTCGAACTCTCTTAAAGGGGCAGGGTAACCCTTGGGTGTTTTCAAGTGTGACGATGGCCCTCATTGCCATGCTTTGCCACATGGGCACCATCACATTAGTTTCCAACTGCCAGATGTTGGTACGTGATAGATTCCTGCTGTGGTGTCGGCTAGCATGGACTGTGACTTTGGAAAGTCTCTGAGTCACAGCCTGTGCTAACTGCCACCATAGCCAGGATCCAGCCACTCGACCGGGTGTAAAGTGGGCTTCCACATTTGAAAGTCTGTGTTACTGGACCCGATCCGAAGTGCCTGCCAGGTCCAGGCACCATGGTGGCCATCATTTGCTGCCATGGCTGCCCATTAGGGGGAACGGACCACTGGGCACAGCACGGGGGCAGGGCAGACACACATCCATGCATCTCCCCAGCAACCCAGTCCCCATTACGTTCAGGGAACAGTCCTGGACATGGTGGCAGCCCCACTCCAGACCAGGTAAGTCTGTGACGGCGCTTATTAGAAAACAGCCCCTGTTACACAGTCCTCCTGCACTATTTAATTACAAATGAATTTAACCCACTGTTGGGATTAACCCTCTCATATTCCTCCACCCTCTTCATGCCATGGACATCCTGTATATCCATCTGAAAGGCAGGTTGGAAAATAACTGCATTCTAAGGCTACTGTTCACTAGATCTTTACTCGGGACTCTGATCCCACTGAAGCCTGGAGGGACCACACCAGAGTAAGTGGTTATTGGATCATGACCCAATGTACAACCTATTAAAACACTGCACATTGTGCCCTGCTTCTGAGGTTACTGTACCAAACTAAATGTTAGGAAATGACAGGTACTCTAAACAGAAAGGGACAGAAATACCTTGAGATTCAATAAAAAAATTTTAAATGTTCTATTACAGGCACATAAATAACACATTTAATTTTCAGTAGCTGCTAGGAAGTGCCCTCTCTTTCGCCATTATTGTTTGATTATTCTTTACTACTTTGGTTTGTTTAGAGTAGTCTGTGGCTGAGGTTTTTCACAGCTGCACTGGAATTTTGAATACCATTAGTTTTGATGGCGACTGAGTGTCCCAATCTCATTTTGTGTCTACACTGAGTTTTTTTTTAATATATCCCCTAATGCTGTTATGTCACTGGTAAGGCTGGATTAAATTATGTGTGGGGGCAGGGGGGATAAAGCATGTTAAACCACCCTTTGGGTGAAAATAAACAAGACAACAGCCCACATTAGCAGCCACTGGTGGATGTTCTTCTGCCCGTCTATTAGGTGTTAGCCAGATATTTGCCCGCATCCCCCATGCAGCTCCCACTTACTCCCCACTCATGGTGTTATCCAAGGACTTTGTGGGCCCACCATGTGAGCCAGTGCATGCTGATGTGAATCCACGCATCCGCCTCCTGTTTATTAAGTGCACCTGCAGATATATGCAGGTGGCCTGCTAGAGGGTTCAAAGGGTGTTTTCATACGAAACAATAGCCTGCTGAAGTCCATGGGTGTCTTTAGACATAGGCGGTATTTAGACGTGCTTTTAAATCGCACCGCCGCCGGCGCGGCATCGTGCGATTTAAAGCACCGCGCACTTCCGGGTTGGTGTGAATGCGGTGAGTGCGCACATTTCTGCCTAACCCGAACTGTTGGAGTGCGGTTTGAAAAGCTGCTCGGAGCAGCTTTTCAAACCGCACTCCAACAGTTCGGGTTAGGCGGAAATGTTGCATTCACACCA
>QEPC01001413.1:1662685-1763941 GCA_003113815.1 Sphenodon punctatus
GTCTGGCCGGCAACCACCGGCCGGAATCAAAGGAAATAATTCCCAGTCGGGGACAAAGCACGCAGCGTTGCTGCCAGGCAACCAGCAACAACACAGGCAGCGGAGGGAGATTTAAAGGGCACACAGCAGCAGGGGGACGGGGTGGGATGGAGTGAGGCGGAAGGGAGAGGTGAGCGGAGGGTGAGAGAGCAAGGGGGGAGGAGGAGGAGGAGGCGGTAGAGGCATGGGTGGGGGAGGAGGCAGTCGTGCTGCACCTGGAGGCGGTAGAGGGACAGCAGCAGCAGCAGCCGGGACGGGCTTCTGGGTGTTTTTACCTGGGTGTTTACCTGGGTGTTTTTACCATGGCTGGGAATCAGCGTCATGTCTGTTGAGCTGCCCCGGCCCATGATCTGCTGGCCCAAATTCCTGCCGTGGTTCCGTCACGTCTGTTCGGGGTTTTTTTTGACCACAGGGGGTGGTGGTTCTGTTCACCCCTGCCGGGAATCCACTGTGGTGAATCGGGACCACATAACGTCTGAAATCACCGTTAGTGTGCAGAGCTAATAAATGGGTAGCCCCCCTACCCACATTTCATATGCTGGCAGTAGCTGCCACTGGTGGCACCACTCAGCACTCTCCCTCTCCCCAACCCTGGCTCTGATGGAAAGGTAGGTCACAGCCAGAGAAGGCTCCTTCCCTGCCGTGACACAAACACCCCCTTTCCATTGTTTTCTCCTCTTGCATCAGCCCAATCACATGAGCGCTGCTTTTGATGGAAAGGGGGGTCACGGCCACATCAGCCAGGGAAGAAGCCTCCTTTGGCTGTGACCCCCTTTACCATCAGAAGCCGCACTCACGTGCTCAGGCGGCTGCAAGAGAAGAAGGTTTCTTCCACTTTCAAGCTTTTATGTCTTACTGCTATCTACTGCCATCCTAGACAATAGGATGGCAAGAACATCCCTTTACACAAGTGCCTCCACTCGCCATTAGCCCCAGTGAAGCTGCACACCAAACCTAACTTTAGTCCAAGAGGTGAACCAAATCTTTTTAGTGGTTCAACAAAGATAACTTTTTTCAAACTACTTATCAGGACTGTTTTAATTTTCAGAACAATTGCTTTTTAGTTTCAAACTCCCCTGCATTGCCTGATTCTGTTGAAACAGTATATCTGGTTTGACTGGAAGCAGGAAATATTGGAAAAACTCACAAGAAAATTTGTTCTCAAATTCCCTGACCAACTATGCTTACATAAGCAGTTTCTGTGAACCCTGCCTGTTCCAGGCTGTATTGCTGCACTTTACAGAAATTGGCAGGTGCAATCTGCCAGCGTTCCTAATACAAGTTTCATTTGGACTTTAATGTTTGAAGAAAATGCCAGATAAAAAACCTATGCATTTTCCTAGGTTTGCTCTTGTATTGCAAAATTAGGCCCTTTTTAAACAGGCTGTGGCTGGTGAGGCGGTCCATGGGCAGACATTATCATTATTCTTCATACCATAAGAATGGTCATAAGTTTATACATTTCATAATTCTGTAGTAGCAAGTACACTAGTAGTAACTGTAGGAAAAACTGCATAGTCAAAGCTTTGATGGGTAGAATAAGAGCACAGCCCTCTCACTATTTATGGTCCCTTGTTTTATAATTTCCTGCTTCTTTTTCTGATGTCAGAAACTTGTAGATTAAACAAAAGGGAATTTATGTATCCACTATCACACAAATGGTAATAAGTTGCAGTAAACGGGATCATATACAAAAGTTAAAAATCGTATGCACAGTAGTTTGTGTCCTATCTTACACTCTTAAGACACACTGTTCAATCACACATTACCACCTTAACATTATTTTTAATTTTCCCCTCTCCCAGCTTGCCCGTGTCACTCTATATTACCTATATTAAGGTATTACAGGGAGCAGCTAGGAGTTTGGAGGAGGATGCAACATACGTAGCTGCTCTTAGGGTTACCACCTCCCTCTGAGAGGCAACCAAGAGGGGGCAGGACCATGTCATATGGGGTAGAAAGAAGGGGCTGTCTCCCCCCACACACCTTTCCAATATAGCCTCGCCTCCTGCAGAGCATTGTGCCACTGCTGGTTTAAAAAAAACCCCAAAAGTCAGAAACCTCTGGGTCAAACCTTAGACCGCTTTTACACGTGCATGCAGCACCATGCTCTAAAATCATGCGCCATGTCAAAAATTCCACGGGCGGGATTTAGTCGTGACGTCACGCGCATGATTAGCTGCTTGTGCATGCTTTAGTACCGCAGACTAAATACCTTAAGGTAAAAGCGGTCCTAGAGAGATGATAACCAAGGGTGGCCAGACTGACGATGCTTGTGATCCACTTGGTCTGGGCATCAGCCTCAAGTGATCTACCAGCACCTCTTCTGCTGGCTCTGGTGCTCAAGGCTGGGACCCACTGTCTCTTAGCCCTAAGGTACCTCAGCAATTGGTCTCAGGAATGAAGAGAAACACTCCCCTCTAAATAGACCTTGCTAGATTGAAAGACTTCTCCTAGCCCTTCTCCTCCCCAGAGACACACTCAAGACTGAGTGCCATATACCTATTCACATATACCTCCTCAGAGGTGATCTCTGAGAGGCTGGTTCCCCTCTCCACTCTGTGATGTACTGGAGACTGGTGGTGAAAACCGATATGATGCTAACTCCAGTTTAACACCGCTTTCACATTTCTTATGCATGTTGCAGGGCTGTATTGGTGCCCTATGCTGCCCTGCAACATGGGGTATTTTCAGACGTGACGGGACCGATTGGCCCCGTCACGGAAACAACCTTCGGGATTCCCCGCCGGGATCTAAGCAGCACGTCCAACAGACGTGCCTCCCGATCCCTGCGGGGAATCTGGGGAGGGGGCGGGTCCACGCGATGCAACGCGCGGCCACATGGCCCTGCCCCCCACGCTCCCCCAGCAGCCCTCCCTCCTGGAGGTGGGCGGGCGGGCGCTCTGGCCAATGCGGCCACCACACCCGCCCACCCTGGGACATTGACCACGGCCTGGAATCAGCGGCCACGCTCGCTGCCGATTCCGGGCCGTGGTCAGCGGCCAGACGTGACTGACATGCTCAACCACGGGGTTTTCCCGTGGTTGAGCGTGTCAACGTCATGTCTGTTTAGTATGACGCCGGGTATTCACCCCCGTGAATCGCAGGGGGGAATCAGATTTACCACGCTTCCGTCCCTCCTCTGGTGAGTAGGGATGGAAGCGTGGTAAATCTGATTCCCCCCCGTGATTCACGGGGGTGAACATGTGGCGTAACACTAAACAGACATTACGGGATCACGCTCACCACATAGGAATTGACCGTGGTTGAGCGTGATCTCGTAACGTCTGAAAATACCCATGCATAAGAAATGTGAAAGCGGTGTTAAAGTGGACTTAATGTCATGTCTGTTTTCACCCTGGCTTGTGATTTACCAGTAGATGACAATCAACCTCTTGGCCACCACGTCTTGCTTCTGTTATCTGTATCCCAGCTCTAGAACTTTCTGTGTTTGCTGCTTTTGCAGACACATGCTTTGCACATCAGATTGCCTCACTCACTCTGGAGCACACAAGATTCGTCATGATCCCTGTTTATCCCTGGGTACCAAGATTTACAAAAGGCCAACTTTGTGGAAAAGAAGACATGCTATTTTTATATTGCTTTGGGAGGCTAAGCAATCGACAAGTGCCAAAAAACTGACCTCTTCAATCATAGGCTAATGAGTGAAAGTAAAGGCAGTTTTGATGCAGAAAAGCCCTGGCCTGGAGAAAGTGTGTCTTCAAGTGAAGTGAAGTGTACTGACCTTGTCAAGCTGTGTATGTTGTGATGCTGCAATACATACTCCTTTACATTCTGAACAGAGTTGAAACCACCACATCCCATTTGACTTCAGCTGTCATATGGAATGTCATGTATGTGTTATAACTATATAACAGCCACCATTTCTATTTTGAACTAATTCAGTAAATTGAGTTGACAATTATTTAATAAAACAATATAAATTAAATGATAACCTGTTTGGGAAAGGCCAGTTTCAAAGCTCTGCATGCCATAGGGATGTCACCAAAAGGAATTGTGATTTCAATAGCACAGCCGCTAGGCACTTAACACCACCAGGGATTTGGCTTTTTTGATCCACGTTCTTAAAGTAGGCATTTGCTAACCATCCCATTTTCCTGCTATCATGACCTTGACAACAAACATTGGGTGAAAACAGATGAGACAGTAGCCCAGATTAGTCCCCTCCAGATGGGTTGCCAGTCCACCTGCCCATCTATTAGATGGCTGCCAGATGTTCACCTGCATTTCCAGTTGCCTGCCCCATGACCCCCACTCACAGCACTGTCCTGGCAAATGTGGAGCCCATTGTGCGAGTGAACGCTGGCTGATACAGGCAAATGTGCACCCATGTGGCCGCCTCCCATTTATTAGGGTGCACAGCCTCTGTGCACGTGCAGGTCCATCAGGACCATAGAGTCCCAGGTGGAGAGCCTAGAGTGGTCTGGAGGCAACTGCGTCTTGGTGCTGGGGGACGGGGGTGAAGCATGGCGGGGAGGAATGCCTTCCCATCTGTCCGATTAATCACTGCCAGTGCAGCTGCTGTGGGCTCCATTGAGCAACCCAAGACTCTAGTGGGATAATCTCTTGCCTGTTAACACTCATAGTTTGGATGATGTGAATTTCAGATATATTGTGTGTGATTGTGTTAGCAATCTGTTTTGGCTCTCTAAATTTAGAGAAACAATAATATTAAATCTACTGCTAAAATCTAAACATAGAATTAAATCTACTGCTCACTAATAACTCTAGTAATCTTACCAGAATTAATTTCGATTCCCATGCTAATCATAAGAATGTTTTAGTCTAAGATCTAATCTTTCACAACCAGGTGAAAGTGTATTTTTCTTTGTATACATAGTGCAGATTAGAAGAAGGTTGATTTCCTGATTCTACTGCTACAGTGTCACTTATGAACAGAAAAAGATTTGAGATGAAAACGGTAACTAAGGCCCTTTTTAAATGGACAGCAGTTGCAGGGGGATCAGTGTGCGTGCCACAGTGTGTGTGGTGCGGGGGGGGGGGCAGTGCACACGGGCGTACACCGATTCCCCCCACATCCCCACGCATGGAGCAACTGCCGTTTTGGCCAATTGCTCTGTGTGTGGGCGATGGGTGGAGGTGGGTGAGCATGCATGCTTCGTGGGAGTGCGTACACACGTACACGCACACACCTGCTGCAGCATTCACATGGGAGGCACTCACATATGCTTATGACAGCAGCCCTGTGTGGGCAAGCGTGGGTGCGTCTCATGGAAAAAGGGCCAATTATATTTTACATAGCCAATTAGTATATTTCATTTCATTTCATTTCACTTTTTATTTTTATCCCGCACTCTCCTTCAACAAGAAGCTCGAGGCGGCTTACAACTAAGTGAAATAACATAAGGTCCACATCAGACCATAAATAATACATAGTAACTAATCCAACAACAATAACCCATTACAATTTAAGAGACTGGTAACATACCCACTTTCCAAATAATACATATTAACCATCCATATCATCACTTCTCCTCACCCTGCTGCCACCAGGGGAGACCCTTCCCCGTACCCAATCAAAAGTAATATAACACAACATTCCTCTCTTCTCAATAATATGTATTACCCAACAAAAATAACCTCACCTTCCCCTTCTGCTGCCACAAGGGGGGAGCCCTTTCACTTCCACTCCACCTGCTCTCACCAAGTGGTGCGGATCTTCTATAAGATTACATACACAGTCTCTAATATCATCCCTCAGAATTTAACATATTATATAACTTATCAATACAATTTACTTTTACTGAACCCCCTTCCTCATTTAGTTCATATTGACACATTACTCAAAACAATCCCCAATTTACAAAAATCCCCTCCTACCTTAATACACATAACAAAATAATCACTCCTTCCCCTCCCCTACATCCAACACCCGCATTCCCTGGCGGATCAACTCGCAGCCAATGAGAACACTTCTCTGTATGCCCTTGTTGTGAAAACTTCACAGACAGATGGTATATGCAAGCAGGCACTCCCAGCCCACCCTAGAGGCCACAATATAACGTAAGGGAAGAGGTGGTCTTTCAAATATCAGGGGCCCAAGCCGTTTCCATCTTAGCTGCTTAAAAGCTGAACAAAAATGCTGTGCATTGAAATGTTCTTTGACGGGCAGGACAATCCTCCACAATTAAAGTCAATTGGAGTTTTGCCATTTTGGTGGAAGACTGAGCCCTTAGTGAGGAAAAAAGTTTAAAATAATTTGGGAAAGACGTAGGTGCAGACTTTTGTTTCATTAGTAACATATCAGTTTCCAGCACTGCAAATATACATCTCTCAATTCTTGTTATGCTACTATAGTAGAGAGAGCAAAAAGGAGAGACTTTACCTTTCCATCTTTTCTCAGGCGAGTGGTTTGGATTGCCTGTCAGCAGCCTGCATTAACTGATAGGTTACGCTATTTTTTCCTCCTCTTTGGCTCTGTTTGAGATAAAAAGTCTGGAAAGGCAAGCTGCATCTTTGTACAGCTACAAATAGAAGCACTAGGCTCACATAATCCATATACAAACACTTCTCGCATTCATTTACTAAATAAGGTAGTGAGCAAGGTATTGTGTAAATTCCTCTGATAACCTTTCCTGCTGACAAAGACCTTCACTGTGCTTAGTGATGGGAGCACATAGCTAGCTATTGTTAACATTTAACAGAAAGCTTAATGTGTGGGTTGGAAATTACTATTGTCTTTCACTGGAGTCTTTAGTAAATTTTGGAGAAAGAAGTCAGTTTGTTTCCAATAATACAAGGGCTGAGGTTTAATTCAGTGGCAGAGAAGCAAGTTCATGGTTAACTGACAATACTACCCTTCTACTTGTAAGCTGCAAATCTTATATGAGTAGAGTAAAATAGTCAAATTCAGTCACACACTGCCGTGTTTCATTCCTATGTTTTCTGCATCAGAAAGTGGTGTGCAAAGAATGTGCAGTACACAAAAGAGCAAATTATTATTACTAATGGCTAATTATGGTATAAATCCTTTTTTATTTCCTAGCTAAAGCTAAGGGCATTTTTAGACGAGCAGGGCAATCGAACGGATTGATAAATCCACCCTTTAAAAAGTCACGCAAGGAGCGTTTACATGTACCGGAAGTTGCCGGCCACCATTGAAAACAGCGGTGCCCAGCAGCTCGTGCATTATTTTTAAAACTGGATTTGTAAAACGGATATTAACATGTCGGAATCCCACTGCTGCTGAACATAAGCATAATTGCAACATTGGTATTCAGATAAGCAACAGAGTATAAAAGTCTGTCTGCAGTCTGGAAGGTGGCAGAGAAGTGCTATACTAAACTGAACGATGGTTCTGCATTTCAAGGTAGGAGTATATATGCACTTACAATTATGCAAAAATGGGAATTCCTAATAATATAAAATACCACAATAAAATTCCTAAGGATACCAGTCTGAGTCACACTATCTCAAAGGAGGGAGAAGTCCTTCTGCCAGCAGCAGCCCAGTTTTACCAAGAATTCAACTATTATAATTCTGCGAATGGCCTTCAACTCAGCATCCTGATCCTCAAAGCACTGCACCAGTACAAACCCTATTCTTGAGGACTGGAGCCCAGATCTCCTATTTTAACAAACAAACAATTAGCAGACAGGTATATCATTTCTTACTATGAATAACAGACTTTTGAACTGGATATTTAACACCTTGTCCTCTGCTCCTCCATACAGAACATCTTGTTTGTTTTCACTAAAATCTTTTCACTGTTCTTGTTCTGAAATTCATGTCAGAGAAGACGGGGCGGGGGGAGGGGGGGGGAATCATCTTTCCTATACAGAGCAGTTCTTTTTTATTCTTGGCATCCTTTTTACACTTACTCATAAATCCTGGCATCAGTCATTCTGGCTGACTTACAGCGTATGTTCAGGGTGATGATTTCACCACCCAAAGTGTTTCTTCCTTAATACTTTCTGTGTGTGCATGGTTTGGGAAATTAATCTATCTTTTAATATAACTGAATCAGGATCCTTGTATTGTGAGAAATTCTACATACCTACAAAAAATGACTTAGCTGAGCAGCAACTGCCACTGAAACATTTCCACAGTCCTGTAACTTGTCTTCCATTATCTGTAGTCACTGCTGATCTCCTCCAGAACATTAATTTAAAATGGTTATTCTGACCAACTTCACCTATAACTTCCTCTCTACCAGTGTCAAGGAAGCTTGTAATCCGCTTGTTCAGCGGGTATTTTCAGACATTACAAGATCACGCTCAACCACAGACAATACTCTGTGGTGGGGAATGGTCCCGTAACGTCTGTTTGAGTCCCGCAAGATGTTCACCACTGTGAACCTCTGGCAGGAATCAAAATAACCACGCTTTCAGCCCTCGTCCGGGGACCAGGGCTGAAAGCGTGGTTAGCTGAACCACGGCCTGGAATCGGTGGCCGGTAATGTCTATTATTGGCCGCTGCGCCAATATTGGCCGCTCTGCCCACCCGTCTCCCAGAGGGCGCCGCACAGCCCCCCCCCCAATCCCCGCCGGGATCAGCCCGCCGGGATCAGTCTGCTAGCCGTGACGGTGGGATTCCGACGGGGAATCAAATAGGTGATTCCATGACGGGGTGAAAGCTGCCCCGT
Organism: Sphenodon punctatus; assembly: GCA_003113815.1. Classification (NCBI taxonomy): domain Eukaryota; kingdom Metazoa; phylum Chordata; class Lepidosauria; order Sphenodontia; family Sphenodontidae; genus Sphenodon; species Sphenodon punctatus. The sequence goes on from QEPC01001413.1 coordinate 1,671,351, forward strand.
CACGTCTGAAAATACCTATCAGCTTCTTTATAGAGCTATCTTTGTCCCAGTTGACATCTGCGAGAGTGCTGCTTGAGAAGTCAAAGATGGCTTCTGGGAAACTGGAATTGAGGTTGAAGGTCTTGCATTTAAAAAGTCATTTATTTCTGGTTTGATTTTGCTCTAAGTCATTATTCACAGCTTTCCTCTGTCTTCAAACAAAAGAAGCAGCAGCCTCACTATAAAGTCCAAATGCATTGAATAGGTTAGATTTAGTAAATATTAACTTTCTTTTTTCTCATTGAACCGACTTACAGCATGTCTTTAAAGTAAGCCAGGATCTAACTCTTACTTCCACCTTATTCTTCACAAACTATAATCATGTTGGTAGCTTTTTCATCATATGGAGCTCTGACATATTTGCTTTCTAGAGAGAGTGTGGTTGCCATGTTGATCCCAAATGTAAGAGACAGAGAGACTATAGATCGGATGATATCTGTTGTTGGATCAATTTCTGTAGGTGAGCGTGCGCAGGTTTTTATGCCACACAAGGCCCTTCCCCAGCAAGTAAAAAAGTAGAACTATAGACAGAGCAATGAGCACCAGGCATATATTTATTTGTTTTATTTTATTTATTTTATTTTATTTTATTTTATTTTATATAGAGTGAAGGAATAATAGCTGTCCTGTATTACACAGTCTATTGTTCTGACTTTTTACTTGCATAAGGAAGGGCCTTCTGCAGCCCAAAATCTTGTACACGCTTTCCAACAGAAGTTGTTCCAACAAAAGATATCAACTGATCTACTTGGGTGTTTATAAATATTTATTTATATTTTATCAAATAATTTAATACCCCACCCCTCCTGCTCCAAGCAGCTCGGGGCAGCTTATAAGATGATAGTCCACACCAGGAGGGTGTTCAACCCATTTTCTCTGCCTGTTTATTAGGTGGCGGCAAGATGCATCCTCCTGTGCGCCACTGAGCCTTCATGGAGCCTTCATTCATGGCGGAATCTGGGGGCATCACAGACCCACCATGTGGGCGAAACTGGGCTGATGTGTAAAACTTTTCTCTTTGGCAAAGCATTTGGCAGGTGGAGTTGGTGGTGGAGGGGCTAGGATGAGGTTTTTTTTTGTTTTTAATGAAGCTTGTAAAGGGAGTTTTATTGCTTTTCTGTTTAGTGTGTTTTATGTAAACCACCCTGAGGGCGCTGTTAGACGATCCCGCTCGCAAGCGGGATCATTCAGTGCCGGTATCTTCCCCCTGCCTTCCTCTGAACACCGTGTCTGATGCTCAGAAGAGCATCAGACCCGGCGTCCAGTGTTTGTGCACATGCGCGCCCTTCTGCGCGTGCACACTCACCAAAAGAACCCGGAAGTGCGGCGTAAAGCCGGCACTTCGGGGATCCGCGTTGGAGGGGGCAGGATCGCCTGCCCGGTCTAACGCGGGGGAAGATCTGGCTGCGCTGTTTAAACAAGTGCCAAGAAATGCGGCTGATCAAAGGATCAGCTGTGTTTCTTGTCTCGTTTAAAAGTGCCCTGAGCCTTAGGGGAAGGGCAGGATAGAAGTATAAATAGATAAATAAATAAATTAAATAAATTTAAATGTTCACCCACATGTTCCTCCTCCCCACCCGTCCGTCTATTAGGGTATAAGCAACCTCTATGCAGGCAAAGCACCTAGAGCAGTCCCAGCGGTCTGAGAAGCCATTGTGCTTGCCGCTTCACTCTCCTTGGGCTTCTACTGTTTAGTTTCACTTTGAGGTTCTCAAAAACAGTGCTATCGTCCTTTTATTTATTTTCATCCTTTGTCACCATCTCTTATTTGCTTTCAGTATTTCTCTATAGTCAGCTCCTCCTGTGATAACAAGTATTACAAATGAACCAAGCTAAGTACGTGCACTTGAGACCTCGCATCTTCATGAATGTTAGACCCCTTGTCTCTCCCTCTGTTCCCCTTCCTAAGTCTCCCCCCAGCTCCTGTCTCTCAGATTGTAAGCCCTAGGGGCAGGGACCGTGTCTATTTTATTACTTTGTAAAGTGCCAGGTACACTGCTGGCGCTATATAAATGTTTGTTAATAATAATAATAATAATAAGAATAAGAATAAGAAAAAGTAAAAAGGAATGATCTCATGAAATGTTTAAAGGCCTCAAAATGTACACAAATCCTTTCATATAGCAGAAATGAGGATGCGCCAAACAGGGCCTACAAAATTACATAACCAGGCCATGGTTTATATTCTTATGCCACAGTTGATATGGGAATATCAAAAGGTTCTGTCTCAAATGTCAAGGAGATTTGATTGACTCAAATGTCAGTCTGAGGTGAATTTTTCTTATGTCAAGCATTTTCTTGCCATATACATAAAATATATTAGTGGTGGAATTTTCATCACCTATCCCCCACCTGCAGTCCAGCTCCTCTGGAGCTTGCACTGTAGGCAGGCAGAGATCTACGGAGGCACCCTCACCTGTCAGCAGCAAAAGTCCAAAGGAGATGGAGTTTCTCTGGCATTGACAGCAGGGGGGAAATATTGTAAAGTTAGAATAAAAGCTGCAAAAACTATTCTCATGGTTGGAAGCCCATATTAGCAACTTTTTCAACATATTTCTGTTTTCCATATAAAGTAACTACATTTTTCCTCTTCTGATTTCAGACCTTCCATACTTATGTACTCACTTCCAAGTGCAATTTTGATTAGGCAAATAATTATGCCCAGGTGGATTCCTAAGTGATTGGTGATAGGGAGGGAGTATATAGGTCAGATGAGAGTGTGGCGAAATTCTGGTTTGTGTCAGAAGTGCGTTTTCATGAAGATTATTAACACACGTTCTTCTACAAACAAATGTTACAGAAAAGCCCATAAAGATTCAATTCTTGATTAAGTGTTAAATATACCATATGATAATTAATTATACAATTCACCCTACAAAAAAATAGGTTTGTAGCCAGTACAAAAAAATTGATCCAAAATTATATTTAGGCTATTTCTTTCATAGTGTTTGGCAGACATCTGAACTATTTTCACTACTATATTAGGAATCCTCTAGGGAAGTTTGCAGTTAGGATAGAGTTTTGTGGAAAGGTAAGATTCCCAGCAGCAATCCCTTTGTAAGAACAGATCTCAGAATCATAGCTTGCAAAAGCAAGTTTTAAGAAATTATTTTCCAAACACAGGCCACTTTCAGACCTCCCCACCCCCACCCCCCTCCTGCCACCGCATATTCTGGCTGCGGGGGGGGGGAGGGAGAATGCTCAAGCCAGGATTTCCGCAGGGATCGGCCGGTATGAAAGCCCCCCCCCCGGTGCGGCTTTGCCAGCAAACACCCGCAGGGATTTCCTGCTCTGCATCCTGCAGGTGTTTGACAGCAAAGCCGTGTGGGTGGCTTTCATACCGGCCAATCACTGCACATATCCTGGCTTGTGCATTCCCCCCCACAGCCAAAATATGCACGGGAGAGGGGGTGGGGGGAGGTCTGAAAGTGGCCACAGTCCGAGATCTTGCAGACACTTAAGCACGTGTTTAATTTTACAAAGGGGAGTAGCTCCAATGAAGCAAAAGGCACTTCTCAAAGTTAAGCAGTGTATAAGTGTAAGTGTTAGCAATATAGATGCCATATAATATCAATATGTATAATAACTATAATTATTACTTAATTATAATCCATGAACTCTATTTCTCTAAACTGGAATGGAAATACTACTGTTTTGGATTATGTTTTGGTTTTAATATGTTGCTTTCAATGATATGATAAAATTTTGATAATGGAAATGTCTTTTATATTAGACAATATAAATGATGATAGTCATGATCTAGTATCAGCAGGGCAGTCATGGTATATTTTGCTAGTTAAGCTTGTACATTGGATGATGATGCAGATGGTATAACAATTCCTGCCATGGTTCTCTTCAGATAGTTCCACTATGTTATCTGCTGTTTGTTGCTAATTAGTTGATTCAGCAGCTAAAGTTTCCCTAAGTTGAGTGGAAATTTTACCAAGCTCTGGATTCTTTTTTAGACTATATTTAAAATGCTTCCTTTTATGGAGGTGATATTTCATTTGCCAGCTATTTCCTTTGAAATATTCATCTGAACATATCCACGTTAACAGTGAACTTAAGGGTGTTGATCTTACTGTGCTCCCTTATCCACAAACTTTAAGCCATTGCATTTGTATGCAATTAAAAAAACATAGTCATTTGCTAAGGACAGTGCTCTTTGGTCAGGCTGAGGGCAGTAAATCAAGAGGCACACGCAGACAGTGGATAAATGAGATGACAGAACAGGGTGGAAGGGACATAAAGACAAATACCGAAGCACAGAACAGAGCAAAATGGAAAGTGGCGCACACACAACTGGTCCCCATAGTCATTATGGGACAAAGGAAGGAAGGATGTTCATCTCATCCGCTTGTAGAACATGAACCAAGCAATTTTTCAGCACCATTGTTTTATGTGACAATCAACTAGCACATAGTGCATTTCATCTTGACAATTTAAATCCATGAATACCAAAAGATGTATCCTACAGAAACTAACATTTTCATTCTATTGACCACAAGCTCATGATTCTGCCTATTCAAAGAAGATAAAAACATAACTGTAGTTTACAGTTACATCCTTGTGCATAAAAGAAAAGGATACGCTATTTCCTCCACATACAGATGTTGTTGACCAAAGTAGAGTTGGGCTGTTGTTTTTTTGGGTGGGTGCCTGGGTGGGGGAACAGAGGACAGGGGGAATTTGACATAAGCCAATATTTGGGACAATGTTTAGTGCTGATCCTGACAAAGTGGTGCTGACCCTGACAAACTGGTAAATGCCATCCTTGCTAAGACCTACTTATTTGGCCTAGTGGGGGGGGGGGGGGGGGGGGGGGGGGGGGGGGGGGGGGGAGTGAATTTAATTGGAATTTTATACAGTTTATTTTTATACTGTGCTTTATATTTTTGTATGATGTAAGCCATCCTGTGAGAGAGGGCGGAATCCAAATCCAAATAAATAAATAAATGATGGCACTTGCTCCTATCCACCATTTTTATTGCACAGAAAGGGCCCAGTTCTGCATTCCTTACTCAAATGGGTAATTTTTCCAGACCAGTTCTGCTTTAGCTGGCATGATGGACTAAAGCGATTGACTTTAGCAACATGATTGAATTTAGCCAAATTAGATGTAAAATGTTAATAAGACAGGCCATGAGGGAATCTGAGGAATTACTCTCTAACGATGCAAAAAATAATAACTTTTTCAAGTACATCAGAAGCAAGAAGCCTGCCAGAGAGTCTGATGACTAGGGGTGGTGGGTGGTGATGGTGAATGGCCTTATCACTCAGGGAGGATAAGGACATTGCAGAGAAACTGAATTAATTCTTTGCTTCTGTCTTCACCGCTGAGCATGTTGAAGAGATACCCATGCTGGACCGAGTCTTTGTAGGCGATGAATCATAAGAACTGTCCCAAATAAGTGCGAATCTGGAGGAGGTTCGGGAACAAATTGACAAACTGAATAGCATCAAATTACCAGAACCAAATGGTATTCATCCCATAGTAGAACTAGAGAAGGTACGGAGAAGAACAACAAAAATTATCAAGGTATGGAACGGCTCCCATATGAAGAGAGGCTTGATAGGTCAGGGCTCTTCAGCTTGGAGAAGAGACAACTGAGAGGGGATATGATAGAAGTTTGTTTATTTAAATTTTTATTCAAATAAATTTAGTATCTCGCCCCTCCTGACACAGGCAGCTCGGGGCGGCTCACAACAGCATAACAACCAAAATCATAAAACTATAAAACAACCCCTACACCCTCATCCCTCTCGTCCCCCCCTCATCCCTCTCCTCCCCCCTTATAAAATCAGGAGTTGTGTGGAACACATAAATAGGCAGCAGCTATTTACCCTCTCTAAGAGTACTAGAACAAGGAGACACTCCATGAAATTAACTGGTAGCAGAGTTAAAACAAATAAGAGAAAGTCTTTTTTCACTCAGCACACAATTAACTTGTGGAACTTACTGCCAGAGAAAGTGGTCACGACCAGTAATGTAGCTAGTTTTTAAAAGGGTTTGAAAAGTTCTTGGAGGATAGGTCTATTAATGACTATTAGCCAAGTAGGTTTTGGGAACATAACCTCTTACTGTTGGGGGCTGGAGCAACAGGGAATGGATTGCCTATTGTGACCTGTTGGGTAGTTCTTCCAAGAGACAGAGATTGGCCACTGTCAGAGACAGGATGCTGGACTTGATGGACAATTGGTCTGACCCAGTATGGCACTACTTGTGTTCTTATGATAAAGGGTTGAAGGATCAGACCCCCTTTTTGTTTATTAGTGGTTGATACATAGCTTGAAATACAGTCTGTAAGATAATCATCATCATAAATTCTAAAATTTTGCAAAACAGTTGGACTCTAATTTAGCCTCAATAACAAAAGGATCTCTGTGCATCTTTACAGTTCTGGCCATGCCACCTCCTGCTTATTTCATGGTCTGTTCTGACATTATTTAGTAGTTTAGTAGTTTAGATGTAGTAGTTTACCAAGTAGTATAGATGTCTACATCTATTACTTTTAGGACCAACACGGCAACCACACACACTCTCTAGATTATTCAGAGATGGACCCAAAGTAGTTCAGATGATATCTTTTATTGGACTAACTTCTGTTGGTGAGGATATGCAAGCTTTTGATCACACTCTCCCCAGCAGTTTTTAGTCCAATAGAAGACATCATCTGAACTACTTTGTTTCCATTACATAAATTTGCAAACCTATCTAAACTATACTCATCGGAGAACAAAATTAACTATGCAGTGTGATACCAGGGAGCTATAATTGATGGAATGGGATGAAACTAAGAAACGGGAAATTTAACCGAAATATAAGGAAACTCTTCTGGACAATATTATGTATTAAGCGGTTGAACAATCTTCCAAGGGAAAAAATGGAAACTTCTTTGCTTGAGATATTAGTTCTTTAAAAAAAACAAATGTTTCCCCAGCCTGAAATGACTTTGTAAAATCTCTAACTACATCAATAAAATCAATTAAACAGTAGCCATCTCTTATTAGAGAGGATAGCATCCATTTCCCTGCTACTCTTTGGTAGGAGGTAATACTGAGGCATGGATGTTTGTTCCAATATATTCTTCTTTGCTATATGTTTGTTGTATTTATTTTTTTTACAAATAAAGTTAGGGTTGCCACGTTCCCCAAAGCACTGAGCCAAAGACAGACTACATTAGGGGTAGGGACTATTATAATGAATACTGGGTGAAAACATACGAGAAAGGGGTGAGCTGGATCCCTTGGCTGCCCTGGAGATGGCCACCGTATCTGCCTCACCCTGGGCCAGTGAGTAGGGCAGTTCAAACAAGCACCACCCCCTGTGAGAGAATCCATTTGGGGGGGCTGCCATCACATGTCCCTCCATGCTACGGGTCAGCTGAGGAGCTGTCCACATGGTATGTCCCTGCGGGATCAGACCCAGGACATACCCAAGGGGAACCGCGCCCTGTTACAGCTGGGTTTTTGCACTATTATGCAGAGCAAAGTGACAGGACTTGGCAATAGTCTGGATCTGATGTGTGAAGGAGAGGGAAGAGTTGAAGATGAATTCCAGTCTATGCGCCTGTGGGACAAGCTGGATTGTGACTCCCTCAATGGAAACTGAGAGGGAAGGGCGGGGAAATGTTTTTGGGGAAAGATGAGGAGTTCAGTCTTGGCCACATTAAGCTTGAGTTGGTGATGAGACAGCCAAGCAGATATGTCAGATAGACCATCTACGATCCGAGAGCGAATGGAGGAGGAGAGCATGGGGGTGGAGAGAGAGTTGAGAGTCATTGGACTACAAGTGATATTGGAAGCCATGAGATTCAATGAGTTTGCCCAGAGAAAGAGTATAAAGGGACAAAAGTGCCCAGGACAGAATCTTGGGAAACTTTCACAGAGAGGGGGAGTGATGCAGAGGAGATATCAGCAAGATAGATATTGAAGGAGCGGTTCAAGAGTTACGAAAAGAACCAGTCAAGAACCAGTGAATCCAGGAGGAGGCCATGGTCAACCATGTCAAAGGTGACAGAGAGCACAAACAGGACAAGAATGTAATGGAGACCCTCGAACTTCACTAAGAAGGTCATTGATGATTTTAGCGAGGGCAGTCTCAGTCTCAGTTGAATGGAGTGGGTGGAAGCCCGATTGAAAGGGTCAGGAGAGTAATAAGAAGAGAGAAAATCAAGACAGTGCATGCAGACAGCTCACTCCAGGAGCTTGGACTCAAAGGGGAGAAGCAACATAGAGTGATAGTTGGAGGGCTCAAGGGGCCTTTGTAAGGATTAGAGGAGACAGTGGTGTGTTTGAAGGCTGATGGAAAAGACCCAGCAGAAAGGGAGAAATTGATGATGTGCATCAGAGAGGACACAGCAGTGGGGGCAATTGTTGTTAAGAGATGAGAGAGGATGGTGCCAGGGGGGCAGGCAAAGGGGTTAGATGAAGAAAGGAGGGAGGGAGGTGACCTTGTCAAGGGAAGCTAAAGAAGAGGAGGATAGAAGAGAATCAGAAGAGGGAGAGCAGGGAAGGAAATGGGGAGGGAGAGGGTTGAGAAGTAATGCCAAGGCTGATTTTTATCAATCTTTTTGAAAAAGGAAAGAACATCCTGTACAGAGAATGGGAAAGAGAACAAGGAGGTTTCGGAAGGAAAGCGAAGGTTGAGAAGAGATTATGGGGGTTGTGGGAGTGAGACTCAATCAATGTGGAGTAATAGCATTCTGTAGCCAGGGAAAGGGCATCACTAAGTGCAGAGAGGACAAACATTTATTTATTTATTTATTTATTTGTTTATTTTATTTTTATTTATAAATATTTTTTAGCCACCCCCTCATGCCTATGGCATCTCGGGGCAGCTTACAACAATACGATAAAATTTATAAAAACAATATATAAAAAGACAGTTTCATCAATAAATTTAAAAAATGATCCCCATATCCACCCCCTCCCCCACATCCCCCATACCCACAACTACCCAACCCTCCCCTCCAAAGGGGGTGAACAGCCAGGTCTTGCAGATTCGACGAAATGCCAGCAGACCTGGGGTCAGGTGGGCTTCCTCCGGGAGGGAGTTCCAGAGTTGCGGCCCGGCCACCGAGAATGCCCTCTCCATTGTAACCCCCCATCTCACCCAGGGGACCTCCAAGAAGGCGCCTCCAGTGGACTGAAGGGATGCTCTGAGGCACGGAGGGTGAGGCAGTCTCTGAGGTATGAGGGGCCCAGACCGTGCAGGGCTTTATAGATCAATACCAGCACCTTGAATCTGGCTCGGTATGCTATAGGCAGCCAGTGCAGAGCACGGATCATTGATGTTATGTGCTCCCGTCGCCCAGTCCCCATAAGGAGATGGGCCACCGCATAAGGGTGGCCAGGTCGGGCCTGGAAATGTATGGGCACAGTCTCCGTGGAAGGCGGTTTTAACCACCACCTCCACCTGCTGATCCAGATGGAGCCTCAAGTCCAACACCACCCCCAGACTCTGAACCTGCTGGGCAACAGGAGGATGGACACACTCCCACAAGAGGGGCCAGAACCTCCCCCGCCTCCCCACCACCATCACCTCCGCCTTATCGGGATTTAGTTTCAGTCTGCTCTGCCTCATCCAATCCACCACGGCCTCCAAACATGGGAAAGCAATGAGACAGCAGGACCTGGGTCAGTTGAAAATGAGAGGTACAGCTGAGTATCATCAGCATATTGGTGACATCGCACCCCAAACCCTCTCACGAGAAAGTAGAACCTCATGAGACTTCTGCCAGAGGTGCTCAGCAGCATAAGAGCAGGATTGGAGGTGATGGATGGTGGGGGTAAGTCAAGGATGGGGGTTGATGTGATGGGTAGGATGACGTGAGAGGTTAGCAACAGAGTTACGGGTGAAGAAAAGGGATGTGTTGAAGGCAGAGACAGGTTAGGTGGAGGAGGAGACAGATGAGAGAAAGGGAGGAAGCCAAGTCCAGAGGGTTGATGAATTGAAGGTCATGAAAGGAGTGAGAGGTGGGGAGGGGGGCAGGGTGGAAGACATGGAATGAAGCAAGGTGGTGGTTGGAGACAGGAGGGCATCAAAGGAAGGGCATATTTCAAGGTCTGAAATAGAAAAGTTTTTCTAGAAGACTAAGTCAAGGGAGTGGCTGTCATGATGCACTGGACAGCAAGTCCTGAGACAAAGGTCAAAGGGAGAGATCAGACAGAGGAAGCGGGAAGCATCAGGGTCAGAGGGGGTATCCACATGGATACTGAAGTTCCCAAGAATGAGGGTGGGAATATCGTCATCAGAAAGGAAGAAGGTACACCTGGTGTCAAAGTCGGAGAGGAAAGAGGAGAGGAGATCGGGGGGTGGGGGCAGTAAATGACAGCAACACGAAGGAGGAGGGAAGGGTAAAGGCAAATACAACCGGCCTCAAAGGAAGAGAGCAAGAGGGAGAAGTGCTAACGGGTTGGAACTGGCAAAATGTGGCAGGGAGTAGGTCAATACCACCACCACCACAACCTTCAGAGCTGGACGAGTGAGTGAAGGAGAGGCTGATAATGGAGAGAAGAGCAGGAGTAGCAGTGCTGCGGGAGGGAATCCAGGTTTCTGTGAGGGCGAGGAGCTGGATGGGGAGGGATATGTATATGTGGTATGTGAGAGGATTCTCCCTCCTGGTGAGAGCAGGAGGGTAGATGGAGGGTCTCCCCCTGGTGGCAGCAGGGTGGAGTTAAGAAAGTAGTCAGGTTGTGATGTAATAGAATGTAGATGTAAGAAGATGGAGGGGATGTACTTTTGTAATTGCTTTGAGGGTTGGGTAGAACCATATTGTATATGTAATATTAGATTGATTTAGGGGGTTGTTACTGTCGATGATGATGCTTTGTATTATTTGGCGCCTGTGCACACTGTGTATTATTATATTTTGTGTTGTAAGCCACCTCGAGCCATTTGAAATGGGAGAGTGCGGGATACAAATTAAATTGATGATGATGATGGAGGGAGGAGGAGATCCTGGATGAACAGTGCTTTCTTGAGAGAAGTGTGGTAATTCCAGAGTCAGCAAGAGAAAAGGAGATGAGATGGGGAAGAGACCAGGGACGGGGATAAGGTTTGGGGAGTGGGCACGGTGACAAGAGCAAGGAATTGGAGGTATGCAGAAGGCGCGGCATACGTTTTCGGTTTCAAAAACTCATTCGTCCTCATGGGGTTTTCATAAAGGACTCTACCGTTTTTGTTTATTTTTTTGTTTTATTTTATTAAAAGTAATTTTTTTAAAATTACTGCGCATGTGCAAAATAGCCACCAGGGGAAGTTCTGTGCATGTTGCAGCCCTTTTAAAAAATGACTCCAGCAGTGTCGGCAGCATTTTGGAAAAGAGTGTGCATGTGCAGAGTGATCCCAGCCGCCATTTTACGCATATGAAGTGATTTATTTATTTATTTTAATTATTTTGAATAAAATTAAGCAAAAAAAAAAAAATGAAAACGAATGAAATCAAACGTATGTCGTTTGGTTATACATTCATCTTCGTTACCTTAGTTACAAAATTGAAGGGGTTCCATTCATTTTTTGAATTAATCGATACAAAATTGCACACATCTACAAGGAATGGGATTGGGAGATGAGATAGAGCGAGGTGGAGGTGGAGGTGCAGGTTGATAGGAAGGAGAGCAATGCTTCAAGGGAGGAATTCGGAGAAAGGGAGTTCAGGGGGTAAGGAAGGGAAGAGGAGGGAAGAGAGGTACATTGAAGCAGACCAGACACCTACTGCAGGCAGGGAGGAATGGAGGATAGCAGCTGCCATGATGCTGAACCAATCGCCGCATCTCTGCAAAAACAGTCACAGGAACAGAAAGCACACAACACAGCCCCAACTGGCCTTGAAATGGTGGTAAACCTAGTGAAGCTTGATTTTCAAGCTTCTCCTGTAGATGTAACCTGCAGATAAACATGTGAATTAGTATTTTGTTTGTTTGTTTTTTCTTTACAGTAATTGAATGTAGCAAAAAAGATTAGGACCTATGTAGAAAGGTGCAGAGAAATGTTGCTAACTCGCACTGGTAACCGTTAGTTACAGCCCGGTACTATGGCCCTTTTTATGTGGGCTACGGTGCCGGGGTGTGTGTGTGTCGGTGTGCACTGTGGTCCATGTGCGGTGGGTGGGGGGAGTGTGTAGACGGGCGCACACCCCTCTACACCCACCTCCACCCATCAACACATGCGGAGCAACCACCGTTTTTGCCACTTGCTCTGTGGATGGAGGTGGGGTGCATGCATGTGCCCAGGAGCACGCATGCGCAACCTTCACCCCCCACCATAGGATTTTACACGGGCGCCACCCACACATGAACATGCAGATTTCTGAGTGTTCATGGATGGGTGGCATCCATGTAAAACGGGCCTTAAAAAGGCGTTTGTTATTTCTGAATCAAAAGGAACCTCTTAAAAGAGCAAGCAACTGCAGCAGTAAGCCAAGGCTGAGGTTTGTTTCCAGTTATTTGTATTTTGAGTAAGTCTGCATGTACGTAGTAAGTCTGAAGTATATCCTAGGTGAAAATACCATATTAGGTATTAGGGGTTAGATTGTATAATGCCTAGTTCACTCCAGCTGAAACTAAAAATTAGTGGAGAGGTGTTCAGTTAAAACTTCAGGAATTTTTAAACGTGATGGTACCGCGGGTGGCCACACTTTGACCCGTGTGGCTACCCGCAGTGCTATCATGTCTGATCCAGCCTGCCAGATGTTTCCCTGGGACGGATCAGGGCTTCCCCGGGCCATGACAGTTTTTAGCCCGGGCTGTGACTCAGGGTCCATTGTTGAGTCACAGCCTGGGCTAAGCGCTGCCATGGCCTGGAGAAGCCATTTCCAGACCAGAGAAGAGCAGGCCATCACATGTGATGGCCTGCTCTACCTGACCCCGGTCCAGGGCTGGGGTTGTTCCGGGTGCTCATGGTGGCCTCATAGGCCGTCGCACTCACCTATCAAGGAGGTGGGCAGACCACACTCTGCAGTGTGTGGAGCGGGGCCTGCGGACCCACGTCTGCACTCTGCCCTGCCCTTTCCCCAACTCTGCCAACACGTCTGGCAGGTAGCTGGGCCAGATCCTGGCCAGGGTGAGGGCCCTTACCCCGGCCAAGATCAAAGCGTGACAGCACAGAGTTAGTGGAAGAACTGTGCATCTGTGTATAGGGTCCTAGAATCTGACATCCTGTTACAAGTACATTTTTGTCTTTGAGCTTTTCCTCTATAAAATGAGTGCCACCATGTTACCTGCTAGATAAGTCCCTTACATTTAGTCAGTTAGATTTATTTTCTTAGTGTAATCAGGTTAGTGTGTGGGCTGTCATCTCTTCAGCTGATAGAGGATTTTTTACTCAGAGACCCTGCATAGAGAGAAACTCACAGAACCCTTGAATATTCTAAAGGACAAAAGAGTAATCAAATTGCACGTATTGGTATGAATACAGGTATGGTAAAAATTTAAAAGACTAAAATAAAGCATCCATAATAGTGCATACCGATCCACTTGGTACCTTTGTTCTCAGAATAGATGGATGCTGGAATCAATCACCTGGCATGAATCCAAACCTATTCAAGAGAATCCACCCTCAATTGGGTTTTAGCATCCCATTTTTATAACAGCCAAACTATTACTTTCTCCACTTTTGTATGGTAACAACTAATGAACATCTCTGTTGCTATAAAAATTAAACCATATTAGTACTAGATGTTACCAAAAAATCCCCCACACTAACTTCCCTTTTTCTGATACAAGCAACTACTTTCCATCTTACACAAAGGCAAAATCTTAGTGACACTTTTAAACTTCTGACTTGTTACCTACTAAACTTACACGGACATGAAGGTAGGCCAAAAAAGCCTTCACTCGACTACTATTTGCTATTGCTAATAAACATATTAATTCATGCATTATACATATAATATCAAAGTATAATGCCCATCATCTACAAATAAAGTGTTGGCTTAATATATAAAACCCCAAGGTCTTGTCTTAGCCCAAAGTAGCACTGTATCTGAGGCATCAAGTAGTATCCACACTATGGGTGCATCCACATGGGTTGTGGTGAGCCTGATCCCCATGTACCCTGTGACAAGCAATCACTGCCATCCTACCTTGCGGCCAGCATGGGGAGCCAGGCAGATGATCCCCCTCCACCCCAGCGGGGAAGCCGGGCAGGCCGCTGTCAGCCATCCTGCTACGCCCTGGGGTGGGCCGAAGTGCTGGCCCTGCCCCACCCCCTCCCGCAGCCTGCCCACTGACCTGCCCCCAGCCATGATGTGGCTGCACAGGAGCTGGAGATAGCACCCATTGCTCAAAGTTCTGCAGCAGATCTCACCACATGTTGGGGCAGCCAGGGACTGGGCACACAAGTGGGCAGCCTCACCCCACTTTGCATAAGGCTGCTATGCAATGCTTCTCTGTCCTTTAGCAGCTAGCTGCCTGCCCTGCCATATGGCAGGGGGAACATCTGGCGGCCACTGAGCACACAATGCACTGCATTGCATGGTAAGGCTGCCCAAGGCGTGGTAGGTGTAGTGTGTGGCTGTACCCTATGGGTGTACACCTCCATCCATTGAAGTCAATGGCTCAGCTCCCATTGACTTTAATGGTGGAGTGTTCACGCCCTATATGTAGACAACCTTTACTGACACCTTCTTCTACATTTTAACACAAACTAAATCCAGGGCATGTGTCCTTTAAATAATAACAACGATAATGTACTAGTGTTATTGGACCAAGAAAAGGAAACCAGATAACATATTATGGTGGGCCTGTCCTTTACTGGATGGAGAAGAAAACAATGCACAGAAGTAATCAAGATAATTCATCCTATTGATTTTTGTTAATATTATTTTGTTATTACTGTTACCCAGAAGGATTGTGAGGTGAGGGTGGAATTAAACTGACATAAACTAAACTGGTTTTAGGATCACAAATTCTCCACATTATAATCTCCTGTCTCTTAAGCACTTAGTTCCTATAGAAATTGTGATATAAAACTGATGATACTGCTAAACTAAATAAGTCACAGCTGTATGTTTTGCTTAGCACTCCAAGACAATGAATTAGTAAAACCAAGTTGTTGATGGTAACACAATTGCCCTGGTTGATATAAAGAGGCATGAAGAGGAAAGATGTTTGATTTATATTCCTTCGAATTTCCTTTTTTCCTGTTTGTAAACAAAGGCATTTTATATGCAGTTAGGATTCCTGACTGCCTCCAAGTGATCAGCAAGATGAAGAATTATGATAGAGATGCTTTAGACAACAGCTGTGCAAGCTAGTGTTTCCATATCTTTTATGTCATTTCCTGATAAAATTCCCCTACTTGTTGATAGTATAAAGATAATTTCTGTTAGCATTATAGCAGGCACCAGCCATTTGTTTTTATCCAGCCCTGGAACTGAATTGAATTCCATCCAGTTTATATCACAGCTATAGTTTTAGCTGTATCCTCTTTAGAGGAGATGGCTATTTAAAAATTGCAATTACCATCCCTTTGAAGTCCCTCATAAATGAATACATGGTTACGCATGCCATGTGGCTAGGGAGCTGAATCCTGAGTGGTAGTGAGTGATGAATACATGGTTACACATGGCACATGGCTAGGGAGCTGGATGCTGAGTGGTGGTGAGTGATGAATACATGGCTATGCATGTCACTTGGTTAGGGAGCTGGATGCTTTCATTGTGCTCAGCCCTTCCTCTGCTCCTTCCACTGGCTTCTTCTCCTCCTTTCCATCCAGCACAAATTCCTTGCCTTCAAAGCTCTTCATGGCCTTCCTCCTCCCTATCTTTTGGCTGTTCTTCCTCTACCACCATCCTCGCCTACCCCAAATTCTTTTGTTCCCTAAACCCAATCTTTGCCCCTTCTCCCATGCTGCCACCAATGCCTGGAATTCCCACCCCAAGTACAAATGCTCTGCTTCCTCCTGCCTAACTTTCAGATTCTACCTCAAAACTCCCCTCTCTCACAGACTGCACACTGATACTCCTGCTACTGTCCTATCCCCTTCAAAGCCCCCTTTCCCCCGAAACTAAGCTAGACTCGTGCATTTGGAACTTATCAACTTCATGAATGTATCAGTGTTTCTTCCTTGCCTCCCTTACCTTGTCCACCCTAAATTATAAGTCTTTCAGGGTAGGGGTCTTTCCTGTCTCTAATTCATAACTGTTCAGCACCAAGTACATTGCTGGTGCTATGGAAATAATAAATAATAATAATGTGCAGCTCCCACTGGCATTAGTGAGAACTTGGCTGTGGAATGGAAAGAATCATAGAGTTGGAAGGGATCTCGAGGGTCATCTAGTCTAATCCCCTGTTTGGATGCAGGATGACTACAGCTACATCATGCCCAAGAGATGGTTGTCAGGACTCTTTTTGAAAACCACCAGCGGTGGAGCTCCTACAGCCTCCCTAGGCAACTTGTTCCATTAGTTCATAGCTCTTATTGTCAGGAATTTTCCCCTGATATTTATCTTCCTGTAGTTTGAGTCCATTATTTGTAGTTCTGTCCAATGTAGCCATGAAGAACCGTTCCTTGCCATGTTCCTGGTGGCATCCCTTCAGATATTTGAAGACTGCTCTGCTATCATGTCTTCCCTTAATCTCTCCTTTGCTAAACTAGACATACTCACTTCCTTCTAACTTTCTTAATAAGACTTGCTTTCCAGACCCTTAAACATCCTTGTTGCCCTCCTCTGAACCTGCTTCAATTTGTCAATGTCTTCTTGAAATAGACATCCAGAACTGGACAGAATGCTGCAGGTGAGATCTCACCAGTGCTGAATAGAGTGGAATTATTACTTCTGCTGACTTGGAACAATGCTTCTGTTCATGCAGCTTAAAATTGCATTAGCCTATTTTGCAACCACATCACATTGCTGACTCGTGTTCAATTTGTGATCAGCCACAATCCGTAGATCCTTTTCACTCGCTCTGTGGCAGAGCCAAGAATCCCTAATCTTAGAGCATTTTTAGACAAGCAGGGGAAATTCACGGGTTCAGAAGACTTCATTATATATAATAGTGAATATATATATTAATTGAAAGTAGTATTTTCTTTATTTCCCACTTGAGTTTACTAAAGGCTGTGAGAACCAAATGTACAAGTATAAGCTGGGAGGTAATTGACTAGGTAATTGACTAGGCAGCACTGCTGAGAAGGATTTTAGGGTTAGATTGTAAGCCCTAGGGCAGGAACCGTGTCTATTCAATTAATTTGTAAAGCGCCAAGTACATTGCTGGCACTTTATCAATGCTTGCTGGTGATAATAATAATAATAATAATAATAGAATGATTCACATACTGAGCATGAGTCAGCAGTGTGATGCTGTTGCAAAAAGGGCCAATGCCATTTTGGGTTGTGCTGACAGAAACACTGGGTACTTCTAAATGAATGGCACTTTTAGATGGGGCACTGATAGCAAAGCAGATTATAGATAGATATAGAGAGATATCTATAATCACTGTATTTAGAATATTTTTGACCGAGTTTTTTAATAAGTGGAAAGTTTTCTAGAAATCATCTAAATTGCATTATCTGGGTAATTAATTAAAATAGCTTTGAACCAGAAGAAGGCAAATCCGTTTAAGTTTTTGATCTACAGTCATCAAAAAATGATATATATACATAATTGTGTGTGTGTGTGTGTGTACAGGTGGAGCTGGATAGTACAGACTTACTGTGTGTCTTCAGTGACACTTGCTTTTAAGTTAAAATAGTCGAGACCTTGCAGGCAATCTGAGAAAATACAGCTCTGCCTGTCAGTATGCTGATTCACACTGGTTTGGATAGAAATATACAATATCACTCCAACACCTGCATTCCTCCAACCCCAAATTATTATTTTTTTAATTGCTAATGCACAGTGAACATGGCTGTATTAGAAGCATTCCCAGATTTGAACCCTTTTTGTACGTGTGTGCTTTAGCTTCTTACTAGGATTTAGTCTCTCAACTGGCATACATAAAGTGGTTAATATTTCTACTACTTGTGCCATCCTTCATTTGTTATAATGAACCAAGCTTTCATTTGCCCGTTCCTGATGGGTTATTCAGGTAAATGATAAAAATCTAATAATTAGAGTAAAGACTAATGGCTAACAGATGTACAGACACTATGCACTCTACTAATTAATGGTGATCTAGATTATGTGGAACTAATGCAATTTACGGCATGTGAAATGTTTACATATTGGAACTGTGCTTAGCATGTCATTGCACAGCTCAGTGAAAGCATTTCAGATACATTAGCAAAAGTGCTTTGAAAGATCTAGTCCTGTCCAACCTCAGTGGCATTTCTTTGTGACCTATAAATCCTAATTATCTTTCTCTTGCCATGAAATTTCTCCTCCACTCAGAGACTAAGGCTGCTTTCACACAAGACTCTGTCTCCTGCGATTTTCTTGTTCCCACAATTTCCCCATGAACTTAAAATTGCACGATTTCCCGGGCACCCTTCTCACGAGTCATATCTCCTGCAATTTTTTCTTGTGCACATTTTACATTGACATCACTAATCACAGGATCTTCCTTTTCACAAGTGCAATTTTTGTCCCCCCCGCACCTGCTAAGCCAGCATTGAAATTAACAAGGCGGCAGCAGACAGGGCCAGCGTGAGGATATTTGCCAGCCACTCCTCCCCCCAGCCCCCAAGAAGCTTGGCAACAGCTGGATCATTGAGGGAGAGCCACCCTCTGCCCCTCAGCCCCGATCTAGCCACCACCCATGCCCAAGCTCCATGGCTGGTTCTGGAGTGGCACAAGGGAGAATCAGGACTGCCCAGGGCACCAAGTTGAAGGGGGCAGCTCTCCACCCCTAGGTTGGCTCTGGAAGTGGTGTGGGCACTCGGTGGAGCTCCTGGAGGTGGGGGCAACTGGTAGCAATGTGTGCCTTTCAAGGGAGCCTAACTCATGGCACTGGGGATGGTGGTTGTCTTGAGCAAATGGATCATCGGGCCAGGGCAGCAGCAGGGCCTCTGCACGCTCCAGTCCCTCAAGGCTCATGTCACTGCATTATCCTGTATAGCCAGAGTGCATTTAGGGCGGTGTTTCCAAACCCTGATCCCCTACTCTTGTCTCCGCCACATGCAAATGATGCTGACGCAGGATGTGGGACTTGCCAGATCCTCCTGACACCCTGGCCCCAAGGAGCAGGAGCAGCACTGCACTTCCTGAACCTGGATGCATCTTGTCAAGAACGGAAGGCACTTTGATGCTCATGGCCCCCTTCCCCATACTGGCATCCTGGGGAGACGGCACCTTGTGGATTAGCCGGGGTGGGTGGGGGGGTGGGGCTGTGTGAGCTGGTCCACGAGGTGTCTTTGGCGACACAGATTGCAGCAGTGTTGGGGTCATGTATGGGCGCAGCAGCGTGATGCCCCCAGGGGTACCTGCAGGATCCTCTGCTCCAGGCTCATGGCCACAGCCATTGGCTCTGACTTGCATGGCAGCAATTTGAAGGGGGCTCCTGTCCCCTCCCCATCCAGCATAGAGCTTCTTGGTAGCGGTGACAGTGGGGCAGCTGGATGGGGGGCAGAGAGCCGGTGCTCCCTCTAATTTGCCACCTTAGGTGGCTGCCTGAGCTATCTAATAGTAGTTCCAGCACTGGCAGCCAAGCGAGGTGAAATTAACATGCTGACTGAAATTAACTAGCTGGGAACAAACCTTTGCTTGATCCTGTTGGTTTGATGGTTTCCACACCTGCTATCCCATGACTGTAATACTGACTGACAGGCATTCCCACGTTCCCAATTTTGCATAACCATAACACCCATCACTGAAAGAGTAGGATTTTGGAGCCCGATAATGTACGAGCACTCAAAGCATAACTTGTGGGACAAATGCGGAATAGTGCACTCACACGTGCAGTTAACTTACAGGAGCAAATTACAGTTCTGCAATTAACATCTCATGTGAAAGCAGCCTAACCGAAGGAAACTTTTACTATCACACTCGAAAAGATAATAGCAAATTTTCCCTGGGATTAAAAATAAAACATTTACCAATACAGAAAATTAGCAATGCCAATGAATGTTCCGTGGCCTTGATAGACTCGTTTAATAAAGTAACTTCAGAAAATGTTAATATGTATAAGGCAAACAATCTTTAGAATCCTTAATAGATTACTGAGCTGTGTCGCTTAATGCTAAGTATTTTCAGGCTGTAAGATAGGAAATTATTTTTTCATTTGCTTCTCAAAAAGAAAAAAAAAGATGTTGTCAAATATTACAAAGAATTGTTTCTTTTTGCGTTCAAATGACTTCAGACCTAAACTAATATTTAAATGGAACTCAGTAATGAATTGCAAATTGCAGCTGAAATGAGCATTGTTTTGTTGATAGTTCAATGAAAACCCAGTTGTCTCTTTCACATAAATGCTATGAATACTTGTCTAAATGGCTTTTCTTTATTTTTCCATAACAAGGAAATATTGGGTTGAATAAATGAATTAAATGTCTGAGCATATCCTTTGGGGTCTGACCAGTGTTTAAAATTTGCTAGCTTCAAAGTGAAACAATGAAGATGATCCCTTAGGAAAAAATGTCTGTAGTTTGTCCACGTTATTAGAGATAATATCCACATTATTAGAGATAAGCATCACATTTTCTCCCTAATTCAGGAAATGAGATAATACTGGTAGTGGAAGAGGGAAACTGACCAGAAAAATCAAGTCGCTTTCATCTAAATCAGAACAGCTGGCCATTATGCCCGTGCAACAGTTATAATTTATAGAACCGGTTAGCATAGTCCAATAGAAACCTGAGGCTAGCTCTGATTTAATCACCGGGATATTTGTCCTAGTTTTAAGACACCGTGCATGAAGAGTGTCTGCAACTGCATTTAGTCATACCGACTGTCACATCTAACCACCAAAAGCAGCAAACAAAATGGGATTATTTTATCCTGAATAAAATATACATATTTTACAAAGAGCTCTTGTATGCCTAGCTGAATTTGTTTGGGGTGTTAAATGTCTCTGTGTGTGCTAGTATGTGTGCAGCTGAGCTCTCACCATAAACAGAGATGTTTCTGCACAGTACTATTCATGAGTGTCTTCCAAATAAAAAGGAAATGTTTTCCTGTTTTGAAATAGTCTCCTCACTCTGCAAGCCAGGTTGAAGATAAAGACTAGCCATTTCAAGTGATTTTCCTAAAAGAGGTTTAAAATATATTTTAGTCTTAATTTTGACACTGACTTGCTCTTAGTACAGCTGATTTACTGCAAGGTTCCATATACTGTAGGTGTGAGCATAGCCACAAATTTATGCTTCAATTCTCGTTGTATTTCTGTAATGACAGGAACTAAACCACCCCAAATCAGTGCCTTTGGGGCATTTAAAATCTGTTACAGGGTCAGTATGGAAGGCTGGATAATCCATGAATGGTCTCTGGCAAGTACCGGGTTGAGTTTCAGTGCTATGCAGGCAGAGCATAGGAAGAAATCAAACACATAACTCTTGGACTGACAGCAATCAAGTAATTAGTCTCATTGAATAGCAGACGTTTTGGGTGGAGCTAGTTAATGAGCCTAATTGGTAGCCTATATAAAACATCAGTCGGGGCAGGGAGAGAAAACTAGTGGTGGGAAGGACTAAATGTTAGAGAAAGCAATGGGTTAGTTGAAGTGCACATGCTTTAGTCCTATTTATTTATTATTTATTTATTCATTCAATTTGTATCCCGCCCCTCCCGCGAACAGTTCGGGGCGGCTAACAAGTTAATTATAAAACAATTTATAAACAATATACTAAAACAATCCATAAAAACACTACAATAAAACAGGCTGGGATAATAATAAATAAATAAGGGTCACCCCACCCTCCTCCCCAAAGGCCTGAGTGAACAGCCAGGTCTTACAAATTCGCCAGAATGTCAAAAGGCTTACCTGGAAAATAATAAAAATAGCACATCCAAACTGAGAGAACCTTATCTCATTCTGCCTAAGAAAATATTTGTCATTTTCAAAATGTGATGTATCAGTATCTAAAAATTTTAACATCTGACATTGTCTAAAGCCGTAGTGTTGTTTATTTTAGACGTAGAATAAGCCACCCTGCTTTGGAAGTTCAGTTAGTATTCCCTCTTGCTCATGGTTATGGTTAGCACAAGAGACTTTAGGCTGAGAATGGGATTTTGTTCCATATTCTTCTACAAACTTGGTGTGCGACTCCTTTTGTATGTGGTTTTCTCAACCTGTAAAATACCACTAGGATGATATTATTAACCTATGTTTTCCTAAAGTGCTTTGAGATGCTTAGACAGTAATGCAGAGTATTATTATTATTATTATAAACATTTATATAGCGCCAGTCGTGTGACCTGGTGCTGTACAGAACATAGAATTAGACGCGGTCCCTGCCTGTGGCTTACAATGTAAAAGACAAAAGGGGGTGACAGGGAGAGGGGACAGTGGGAGAGACAAGGGAGAAGACAAACAAACATTGAAGCGGATGCGAAGTCTCAGGTGCGTATGCTTGGCTTGGTTACAAAGAGGTTGGTAGCAGCAGTCAGCAGAGGAGGGCCGACAGTAAGTGTACGGGAAAGACTAGCAGGGATTGGGAAAGGCAGCAAGGAAAAGGTGGGTCTTGAGGAGGGATTTGAAGGAGCGGAGGGAGGAGGCAAGGTGGATGCGGGCAGGGAGGGAGTTCCAGGCATGGGGGGCAGCGAGGGAGAAAGGTCGAAGGCGGTTAGGTGAGCAGGAGAAACGAGGGAGAGTGAGGGAGGGGACAAAGGAAGAGTGGAGAGCGCGTGCAGGAGTGAGTAGGGAAATTAGGTCCGAGAGGTAAGGGGGAGCTTGGTTGTGGAGCGATTTGAACATGACAACCAGGAGTTTAAACAGGATACATTCAGGAAGGGGGAGCCAGTGAAGGGAGAGGAGGAGAGGCTGCACATGGTCGAAGCGACAGGCAGAGTGAATGACCTTGGCGGCGGAATTTTGGATTGCGATAAGGGGGGAGAGGTGAGAGCGAGGGAGGCCAGCAAGTAGGAGGTTGCAGTAGTCGAGGCGAGAGATAACCATGGCATGAACAAGGATTTTGGCCGAGGAGATTGAGAGAAAGGGGCGGATGCGGGCAATGTTGTGGAGAGTGAATCGGCAGGATTTGGCCACAAAGTCAATGTAAGGTTTAAAAGAGAGGTGCGTGTCAAAGATGAAGCCCAAGCTGCGGGCTTGGAGAATGGGACGGATGGTGACCCCATCGATGCAGATGGTCAGGTTAGAGGCAGAGTAAGGGGAGGGAGGAAAAATGAGGAGTTCGGTCTTGGCCATGTTGAGCTTAAGTTGACGTCGGGACATCGAGGCGGAGATATCAGAGAGGCAGTTGACGAGGCGTGAGTGGACAGAAGAGGAGAGAGAGGAGGTAGAGAGATAGAGTTGGGTGTCATCAGCGTAGAGATGGTATTGGAATCCGTGGGAGGCAATAATTTTGCCAAGGGACAGGGTGTAGATAGAGAAGAGGAGAGGGCCAACTGCAACCTATTTACTGTAGTTCTTCTTTTGCCTATTGCCTGCTTAGTTGTAAGGAGTCACATTTTCCATGCATCTTATACTTCTGAAGTTCATTGCCTGACAAGATGATTATCAGCTTCCTACTGTATTTATTGGCCTATATCATGAGCAGCTTAAATAATCCCGATCAGGGGGAGTTAGATGTGGGAAATGGGGAGGTGGTATTGGGTGGGGTTTTGCGGGGCATTGTGGGAAGGGTTGGGTTTCTTTATTTTTGTATTTTACTGTTTCTATAGACTGTTTCTTTCTACGTTGTGAACCACCCTGCGCCTTTATTTAGGGAAGGGCAGGATAAAAATGTAAACAAAATAAATAAATAGGAGTTAAATCGGACAAGTCCAAATTGGAGGGAATGGGGCCAGCTGACTACTGTACCTTAGGTAATCAACTGGTATAACTCAAACTAATCTTTCATTTTCATGCAGCCATTTGAACATAAACTTGAAAAGCTAAAGTGAAAAGCCATTTTGCAAAAGGACTCGGCTACACTGAAAACCAGAATTTTAGCTTGGGCTAGCAAGCTATTTAAACTGCAAGGATCATCAAAGCTGTGAAGAACAGCTGAAGCTTAAAGGATAGTAAAATTAACTTCCCTATTGCGTGTTCCTCTTTTTAGAAGCCAGTCGTCAAGGATGTTAATCTCCATCTATATTTGGTCAGGAATTACTTTCCCATTGATTCCTGTTTCCTTTCCATCCTGCAACCACCACGTTGGTCCCCAAGACAACAATGCCCCAAAAAGTCAAAACTGGTCGCTTTCAGATTTTCAGGAACCGTTAATTGGATTGCAATATATCTTTGTTGACGCACCCCAAATGAAACACAGAGACCGTGATGGAATTTCAAACTGGCCGCACTCTTTAATTAAAGTTATCTGATATTAAGGCTGGTGGGTAATTGCACTAAGCAATTTGGGTCCAGTATGCTAACTAACTAACATAACTTATTAACTCTAGCACTGTCCTGGACGTGCCTTCCAGTGACAGTACCTCTAACATCAACATCCCCTCCTTCGACAGCGCCAGGGCAGTGGCTGAAGGGGGGCAGGCCCATCTGTGGGCTTGAGTAAGGAGTGAAGTGCCCGCAGGATACGAAGACAGTGCCTGTCCCTACTAACCCCGCAACGACACCCCTCCCAGGGGGATGACCCCAGTGCATACCGTCCCCTGTATTGCACTGGGTGTCACCTCCCCATCTCTTAAGGAGATGACTCTTATTATCCTATTTCCTTCCTATTTATCCTCGCATAGCATACTGGACCTCTGCAGAGTGCAATGAATTATTACTAAATTCCTTAAATGAATGTACTTCGAATTCTCAACCGATCACATCAGATTCAATATTGATCAAACCAAATTCCCCTAGTTAACATACAAGTGAATAGTTCAAATTATAATTCTTCATGTGCCAAATAGAAGAATTAGCCGAATGTAATGATATTGTAATAATTATAAAGCCAATCAAAATCTATTTAACCTACTCTGCACTGTGAAGGAGGCGAAAAAAGCGACCCTTATTCAATGGTAAGGCTATCCGCCAAAATTCCTCCTCAGTTCCCTAACAGCAGCCGGTTAAACCACAGTGTTAGAGGGAGTGGGTGGGTGGGGCTGACTCTTCGGCCTCCGCCCTTGCAATGGTGCCCTTTCTTCGTGCCCAGGGGGATCTGCCCTTCCTACAAGGGGCAGAGCCCCCCAGTCCCACGCAGCGCACATACTGCGCCTGCGTTACAGGGACGGTTGCCCAGCAACCCTGCACTCTACACAGGGAGGCTTTCTAACAAGCCTCCCTGCAATGGCTCCTCCTCTGTGCCTCTTTGGTAACGGGTGGGGGGCAACAAATTTCCCGTCGCCACCATTTTGGCGGCAAAAGGGACTACGTAGAGTTTGCTTATAATTGTAGCAGCTCTCCACTGTCGCTAATTCCCCATTGTCTTGATGGTTCCTGGCAAATCCTTGTAAGGCTTCCACAAGTCTTCACATGTGTGCACCTTGGTTTCTTCCAGCCTGTTCACAATACAGTTCTGTCACCAGTCCAGTGTGACGCACAGGCCCAGGAGCACCTGAACTAGTTAATATAGGTCTGGTCTCCAATGACTTTGGAGCATGCTGCAGAAACTAGTTAGCACTCTTTAAAGGTGATGCTTGATTCTCAAACTGAAATGAATAGTAGATTTTGTATTTGCAGATACTATTTGCATTTTCAGACAGCTATCCGAATATCCGTATATCTGCAACTGAAACAGATATTCACGTATCCACTTATTCCACAAGTTCAGTTCATATACTTCTTTCATTCTGGTATTTTGATTTGTTTGCATTGGTCATTTCAGTGTTTTGGTACTTCATTTTGGCTATTGTGCATGCTCAGTAGCACCAAAATGAAGTGACTGAAATGACCAATTTAAAATAACTGAAACATGAAAATAGCTGACCTGAAATATCTGAAGTGGCTATCTGATGAAGTCGTACCAAATATCTGCTTTGTCAGATCTTAATCCAAGCAGTCACATTTAAGAAACTAGAGCTCAGGTAGGTACTCCTTCCTTCTTTGTCTCCCTCAGCCTGAATTTGATGGACTGGAAAATGGGGAACCAGCTGAGGCATTCGGAGATGTGCTGTCTTACCATGTAGTGTCGTCAGAGTGAAAGGTCAGGAAGATGATGTTAGTAGCTGCATTTCCAACGGTTTTGAGCATATATAATGGTTGTGTAAGAAGCCTAGAGAGGAAGAGACTGCAGTAGTCAATATGGAAAATGATCAGGGCCTGAGGAAGAGGGGGCACCAGAGGACAATGCTTTAGTATTTTGCTATTCTTGCCACTAATAAAGAGTTGTTTATAATATTTTGAAAAAGTTAGTGGGTGTTTTCCTTTTTTAGGTTATTTGATTTGTCCGAGTATTCACCTATACCCATATGGATTTAATGGATTTCTGCACTATTTCACTTTTATAATAGTTAGTATATAAATAGAAATATTCAGTCAGAACGTAGAAAATCCATTCTACTACATGATTTGAAACAAATACATCATCTGTCATCCACCAGGGTCAGCCTTACAATTTGCGGGGCCCAAGGCAAAGATAAAATGCAGGGCCCCTGGTGGCCTTAACCACTCTTCTGTGACCCCACTCCCACATGGGCACCCTCTGCAGGGCCCTACAAGTGGTCATGTTTGGAACCCCACCGGGAGGTAGTAGGGACCCCACACCCTACTCTGGTGAAAATGGGGGCCACTGCAAGGCCCCCAGGAGTAGAGGAAAGAGTGAGTTCCAGGGCAGTTGCCCCAAGTCACCCTCCCAGCCACCATTTCAAATCTTTTACAATCTCTATCCCTCCACCCATTGCTCAAGTGCTTGCTTTTATTTCGGCCAGTTATTGGGTAATTTCAGATGTGTCAGGCCTTTTGGCCCACCACGCTGAACCCTGGACCGGGATCCGTCTCGTATCCCGGTCCGGGATCAGACTGGCCATCCTTTATATGTGCTGGCCTGATCACAGAGGGGAATCGGGGAGGGGGTGGGGCTGCGTGGCACGACGTGCGACTGCTCAGCCCCGCCCCCTTCACATCTCCAGCCATCCGCCCTCGAGGAGATGGGTGAGCACAGTGGCCAATCAGGCCGCTGGGCCCGATCCCGTACCGTGATCAGAACCACGGTCCGGAACAGGGCGAGGTAACAGACGTTACCTTCGCCCCATTCCTGATCGTGGTTCAGTTAACCACAATTCTGGAGGCGAGGCCGGCCTCACCTCCAGAATCATGGTTAGCTTTGAACCCTGCCAGGAATTCACCATGGTAAACATCTGGCGGGACTCAAACAGTCGTTCGCGCGATCACAACCACCACCCTGAATCCACTGTGATTCAGGGTGGTTGACTGTGGGTATTTTCAGACGTTACGGGGCCCTTTGGCCCCGTACCGTAACGAACGTCTTCGTTCCCCGCCGGGGTCACCCCTGCACGGCCCAACAGACGTGCCGGGGGGATCCCGGCGGGGAAAGTGGGAGGGGCCGGGGCCGCGCGGCGCAACGTGCGGCCGCACGGCCCCGCCCCCTCCACGCACCCCGCCGCCCGCCCTCCGAGGAGACGGGCGGGCGGCGGGGCCAATGCGGCCGCCGCGTCTGGCCGATCGTGCCACGGCCCGGGATCCCGCCGGGGATCCCGGGCCGTGGGCCGCGGCCAGACGTTACTTTTTGTTGGCCACGGCCCGCGGTCCATTTGACCACGCTTCCCGGGACCTTCCCCCGGCTAGCCCGGGAAGCGTGGTTCAAATTGACCCCATCTGCAGATTCAGCGTGGCAAACATCTGGCGCACGCTGTGCAGACGTTCAGGGGCCTTTCGCCCCGCCGCGGGGTTCACCGTGGTTCAGTGTGGTTCAGCGTGATCTCGTCACGTCTGAAATCACCCTGTGATGCTGTAACGTCTGAAATTACCCTGTGATCCCATAACATCTTAAATTACCCATTTATTCCTTTTCTTTACAGATGTGAACCCTAAATTTCATTTTTAAAGGACATTTATTTTCCCATCCTCAAATGTTGATGACCCAAAACTGGGAGGACCCCTGGTGAGGTAGCTAACACCTTGGAAGACCAAACTAGGATTTATTTATTTTTAAAAAATGTCTTGAAAAGCTGGAAAACTGGGCTGAAACCAATAAAATGAAATTCTGCATTTAGGGAAGAGAAACTAAATGCAGAAGTATAGATGGGGGATGTACTTGGTTTTGCAGCAGTACATGTGAAAAGGATGCAGGGATTATGGTCGTCACAAACTGATTATGAACAGGGTTCCTGGTTTTCCATGTAGTGTGGAAAACCAGAGAAAAACACAGAATTCCAGGTTTTTCTGGGAAACGTCCGCCTGAAAAACCTCACTGGCAGTAGCAGAAATTTTATTTATTATTATTTATTTTTTCAATTTATATCCCACCCCTCCTGAGAACAGCTCGGGGTGGCTAAAAATTCCAAGGACATAAAATACAATTATAAAAATATATTAAAACACACATAAAATCACAACAATAAAACAGGCTAGGGTAAAAAATACAATAAATAAGGGTGGCGGGAGATTAAAAAAAAACCTAACCCCCCTTCCCCAAAGGCCTGGGCGAACAGCCAGGTCTTGCAAATTCGCCAGAATGTTAAAAGGCTTGGGGCCAGGTGAGCTTCCTCCGGGAGGGAATTCCAAAGGCGCAGCCCGGCCACCGAGAATGCCCTCTCCATTGTGCCCCCCCGCTTAACACGGGGGACCTCCAAGAAGGCACTCCCGGCAGACCGAAGGAGCTGCTCTGGGGTGCGGAGGGCGAGGCGGACCATGAGGTACAAGGGGCCCAGACCGTGAAGGGCCTTATAGATTAACACAAATACCTTGAACCTGGCTCGGCACACTATTGGCAGCCAGTGCAGAGTCCAGAGCACAGGTGTTATGTGCTCCCGACGGCCCGTCCCCGAGAAGAGCCGGGCTGCCTCATTCTGCACTAGCTGCAGCCTCTGAACCAGGAACAAGGGCAGCCCCATGTAGAGCGCATTGCAGTAGTCCAGCCTTGAGGTGACGAAGGCATGGATGAGGGAGGCCAGGTCTGGGACGGAGACGTACGGACACAGCCTCCACACCAGATATAACTGGCAGAAAGCTTTTGTGGAGTTCCATTGTGCACCTGTGTCCAAGAGAAGGGATATGGCATGAGAAGAACACTGTTGTGTCTGGGTTTTGGCAAGGCAGAGGTATGTTGGGCTCTGTGTTGGGGCTGGTGTGGAATATTGTTTTACTTTATTTGAGTGGCAGTGGCAACCAGTGCATCATATTGATCCAGAAAATGAATAGTTTGTGATAAACTCTTCCTAATGTTAATAGCAGAAAACCACAGATTTTGGTGCTTTTAATTAGAGAATTTAGGGATTTTTTCTGAGAATTTCAATTTGTTTGACTGAGAAAACTAGCAACCCTGATTATGAGTCAGCAATGTCATGTGGCTGCAAAAAAAGGCTAATGCAAACTTAGGCTGCATCAATGGACTCTCCATGTCCACGGAGGTAATAATTCGACTCTATTCAGCACTGGTCAGACACTACCTGGAGTAGTGTGTCCAGTTCCGGAAATCTCAATTTAAGAAGAACATTGACAGATTGGAGCAGGTTTAAAGGAAGGCTACAAAAACGATTAAGGGTCTGGAAAGCAAGTATGGAGGAAAGGCTGAAGGAATTGGAAATGTTTAGTCTTAACAAAGAGAAGACTAAGGGGAGACATGATAGCAATTTTCAAATATCTGAAGGGCTGCAACTGAGAAGGAGGTAGGGAATTGTTCTTTGCTACAGAGGGCAGGACTAGAAATAATGAGCTCAAATTAAAGGAATGTCGGTTTTGATTAGATATCAGGAAAAAAATTCCTAACAGTAAGAGCTGTTTGGAAATGGAACACGTTGTCTAGGGAGAGCGTAGGCTCTCGATCACTGGAGGTATTATTTTTTTTAAAAGGCTAGACTGCATCTGTGAGGGCTGTTAATAGCTATAGTCATCCTGCACCAAGCAGGGAGTTGGACTAGGTGACCTCTGAGGTCCCTTTCTACTCTGACCGTTTCTGATTCTATGAAATTCCTGTACTAATAACAACTGGTTTGTTGCAGTTGTATTAATTTTGGAAATATGAAATAGAGGCCTCTCGTCTCAGAGCAGCTCATAAAATCTTCATACCAATAT
The DNA here is from genome assembly GCA_003113815.1 of Sphenodon punctatus. Classification (NCBI taxonomy): domain Eukaryota; kingdom Metazoa; phylum Chordata; class Lepidosauria; order Sphenodontia; family Sphenodontidae; genus Sphenodon; species Sphenodon punctatus. Next base: position 1,701,574 of record QEPC01001413.1, read on the forward strand.
TTTGCTCTTCTTTTGTATATCAAAGTAGTCATTCTATTAATCATAGGTTGGCCCATCGACATATTGGAGCATAGCTCTTAAAGGAATATTCCCCGCAAGCCCAGTATTTTTTGGGACTATCGTTATTTTCCTAATGATAGCAACCTAGCACAAGTTTATTATTAGTAACCATGCTTAGCTAACTCACATAGATGAGAAACTTGGATGGTTTCTCATAAGCAAAATGTGCAAAATGCCAGCTGATTAAAGTATGGTATTTTACTTACTGGTTTGTCAGGTTTTATGTTTAATGCCAATTAAATAGCAAACTGAAACAAGAGGTAGTGTAAGCTCTTTCTGGGTGTAGACATGCACTCCTTAGTCAGACAAAACTGCCTCTGACTTCATCTACCAAGTGCAAGATCCAGACCTTTACTTTCTTAAATTAGAGATGCACTCTGGCCAAATCAACATTGATCCTCTTTTGTTTCTCTCAAGGGGAAATGATGCCAGTTGGTTGGTATGAGGCAAGTTATATTTACAAATGCTAATCATATGATGCTCTCTTTCCTTCTCCCTGTGCAATTTCTAAACCACAGGGAGTATAAATGACAACCCACTAATAACACATCCTCTGAGATTTTGGAAATATCAGTGGCATCCTTCCAAGTGGCCATAAGTTTACAGACACATTTTTTAATCATTGTATTGCCCACTGCAGGAAGCTGCAGTTACACTATTTTGTGTTTGCGTATGATAAATGTCACCACTTCTATAATAAAATGGAAGCTAAAGAAGCAAAATGTAATTCTGGTGTATATGAGTGAGAGAGAGACTCAGAGGCCACATTCACACCTTCAGCGGCATGGCAGCAACAACTCCCATGGGGCAAAGATGCTGCCGGGGTAGGAGCTGGATGCTGGAAGTACCGCCAGTGCAAACGGGGTTCTGCCGCAATTTCACTTGCGAATGACAGGGCTCAAAATTCAGGCCACATTCACACCTTCAGCGGTGGGGTGGCAGCAACTCCTGCAAGGCAAACGTGCGGTGGGGGAAGAGCTGTATACAAGAAGTGCTGCCAGTGCAAATGGGGTTCTGCCATGACGTCACTCGTGAATGACAGGGCTGGATTTTGAGCCCTGTCATTCGTGAGTGAAGTCCTGGCACCCTGTTTGCACTGACGGTACTTCCGACATCAGGCTCCTCCCCCCCGCCCAATCTTTGCCTCGCGGGCGCCACCACCACTGCACCGCTGAAGGTGTGAATGCAGCCTGAGAGAGAGAGAGCGTACAAGACAGCAGAGTGCTTACTTATTGACTTTACCAAAATATTCTTAAACTGTATTTACATTTAAACCATTTAATAGTTACATATTAAGGGGGGGGGCAGAAATAAGCCCACCAATTGTTTACTATTATTTTATTTATTTTTTACATTTACATATTTTACATTTTATATTTACATTTTTACTAGCCCACTAGCTATTAATTAATTTACTTTCTCTGTGCTTATGGGCTTGGCATTTAGCAAATTTGGCTGTATCATTTTTAGTTCTGCAAAACTGTATCTTGCCAGAGGCTCTGTAATGGGTTTTGGGGGTTCCTCCTGATAGACACCCCAGTGCACCTCCAAACACAGCCATGACTCGGTTTCCCCCACTTGTCCTTGACACAGGTGACTACTTTTAAAACCCAGGATCTCTCTATTCCCTCTTGTAAGAGAATATGTTCTCCAAATGCATCAAGCCAGATTCACAGGTGCAAACTTTTGCCCCCTGTAATTTGAAGTGTCCCCAATAAAATTTATTTCGGTAGGCTCACCTCATAATACTCCAGAATCCTGTACCCAATTTTAGTAATGAAGCTTTAGAGTAAAAGAAAGCTTTATCAAAGTCAAGTTCAAGTACATAAGGCAATTTGGTAAAGAACAACAGCATGTTGTCCTACTTGCCAAGTAAGAGTTTAAACTCTTGAAATGTCTTTGTAGTATATTTTTCACCATTATGCTTTCTCAAAAAGTTAATCACGGCTCTGTAGATCAGAATTGGGCCCTCCTAAACTTAGATGATCAGGTGAAGAAACCCCTCCTGTTTCATCTCTCTGTTTAAATACCTTTTTCATTCCTTTGTCCCTTCCAGGCCATATTAATTCTATTCTTGGTTTCTGTGAGGGGATGTAAACCTGCTCCCCCAACATGTAGGAAGTGCATCCCCAGGCTTTGTGAGCTTGTGAGGTATCCTGCTCCATCTCTGCAGTGAGCATCCGCAGCATGCTTTTAAGTAATGTTATATATAACAGGTTGATCAACTCCTGTTGTTTCACATATGGGCAGGTGCCAGTTTGTGCAACTATTTAAATGGCCTCTGTCTAGCTTCCAAAACTGTTTCTGTGACCTATAAAGTTATATTCAGGGGTACATGTTCACTGAGTTTTCTCCATTGGTGGCAATGAGAAAACCACAGCAAAATAAGGTACCTCATTCTATTCTATTATTTTAATATCATAACTTTCCCTATATTGTTATAGTCATTGGGTGATTTCAGACGTTAAGGGCGCTGATTCACCACAGTGGATTCCCAGTGGTGGCAAACCGGCTAAGCACCCCTCGTGGGCAAGAGAGGCCCCAAACAGATGTGACGGGAGCAGGACCACGGCAGGGAATCAGACCGACAGACCACGGCCCGGGGCAGCGCAACAGACGTTACGCCGATCCCGGGCCATGGTCAAAGCACCCGGAAGGCACCGGGGCGACTCATCCCGGCTGCTGCTACTGTCCCTCCACCGCCTCCATGTGCAGCACGACCATTGCCTCCTCTGCCTGCGCCTCCTCCACCTCCACCTCCTCCTCCTGCCTTGCTCTCTTGCCCTCCGCTCTTCTCTCCCTTCTGCCTCGCTCCATCCCGCCACGTCCCCCTGCTGTTGTGTGCCCTTTAAATCTCTCTCCCCAGCCTGTGTTGTTGCTCGTTGCCTGGCAGCGACACTGCGTGCTTTGTCCCCGGCTGGGAATCATGTTGCTTGATTCTGGCCGGTGGCTGCCATTCAGTCGTTACTTTTTTTGTTTCCTGGTGGAAATTGCTTTGACCACGCTTTCGGAGATGGTCCAGGCTGGAACTCCGGAAGCGTGGTTATTTTTGACCCCTGGTGGGGATTGACTGTGGTGAACATCTGGCGCCTGCGAAACAGAGGGTGATTTCAGACGTTACGTGGTCCAGAGTCACCACAGTGGATTCCCAGCGGTGGTGAACCTTTCAGCCACCCCCTGCAGTCAATAAAAGCCCCGAACAGACGTGACGGGAGCGGGACCACGGCAGGGAATCGGACCGGCAGACCATGACCCAGGGCAGCGCAACAGACATTACGCCGATCCCGGGCCGGGCCATGGTCAAAGCACCCAGAAGGCACCAGGGCGGCTCATCCTGGCTGCTGCCATATGCCCTTTAAATCTCCCTCTGCGGCCTGTGTTGTTGTTGGTTGCCTGGCAGCGACGCTGTGTGCTTTGTCCCCAGCTGGGAATCATTTCCTTTGATTCCCGCCAGTGATTGCCATCCAGACGTTACTTTTTATTGTTTCCCGCTGGGAATCTCTTTGACCATGCTTTCGGAGATGGTCCAGGCTGGAGCTCCGGAAGTGTGGTTGATTTTGACCCCATGTGGGTATTGACTGTGGTGAACTTCTGGCAGCCGCTGAACAGACATTCAGGGCGCTTTGGGCCCGCCGTGGGATTGACCATGGTTCACTGTGGCTGAGTGTGATCTCGTAATGTCTGAAAATACCCAAACGTTCAGGGTGCTTTGGCCCCGCCACAGGATTGACCATGGTTCATTGTGGCTGACTGTCATCTCGTAACGTCTGAAAATACCCATTGTTTCACAAGGATTCAAAAGACACCAAACATGGATGATTTACACATATGCATTTTGGAGTTACAGGGTGTTTTCAGACGTGACGGGGCGCCTTTGCCCCGTCACGGAAACAACCCTCAGATCACTCCGGCACATCCAACAGACATGCCGGGGGATCCGGGAGGGGAGGGGATGGGGTTGCACGGTGCAACGTGCAGTCGCATAGCCCCGCCCCCTCCACGGTCCCTCGCCGCCTGCCCTCTGGGGAGACGGGCCGGCGCTGTGGCCAATGCAGCCCCAGCGCCCGCCCGAAATGACCATGGGCTGGAATCCTGGTGGGGATTCCGGACCATGATCGCCGTCCAGACGTGACAGGCCCCTTCATCCCCGCCGGGAATCTCCTTCACCACGCGATCGGCGCCAGCCCCGTGGATTCAGCTGATTGCATGGTGAATGAGATTCCCGGCGGGGACTGAGCTTCCGGTTCCCGAACAGACGTTACGGGACCATTCCCCACCACAGGGTATTGACTGTGGTTGAGCGTGATCTCGTAACGTCTGAAAATACCCACAGAAACATTGCTTTTTACATCATATCTGGCATTTTTCTGGTAATCATAGGCATGTCATATTTTATAAATCGTAGGCTCTTTTACCACAGACCCACATCACAAACACATTATTTACATGTAAATTATCAACTTGATTTTATAGGGGAAAGAACCAATTATGATTAGAGTGGAACAAACATAATGTATATACTTTTAAAAAATTTAGTTGGATAGATTTCCTGGGGTAATCCCTTCTAATATATTTAAAAAGCCAGAAATTAACAGCATTGGAATTCTTACTAGAAAAATTAGGATACTATTTTTTTGTTCCAGGAGAAGATGAGATATGCTGGAACTTCATAAAAATGTTAAAACAAGATAATTCATTTGATGAAAAGCTAGGGGAGAAAAACCCTATGTGTTTGGGCATTTGTGCATTAAGACGAGAAGGAGTATAATTCAAGGTTTGCCAAGTCAAGATAAAATGGAAGTAAAAACAAAGCACAGGTGGATTTTACTTAAATATAACACATCTTTAACAACTCAAAATTGGGCATAGAGTGTACTTTAACTTCTTGCCTCGAAGTAAAATTTGTCTTCACTAAATTTTACCCTGGGTTAGCTACCTCATACAGACAGCAGCCCACCCTCTTACCCATGGGCAGGCCATCTGTTTAAAGGCAGCCCATCAGATGTGCATGCAGAGCAGAGGCAGGACAGGCAGTCCCTGCTCTAAGAATGCCCTGCCAGTGGTGCTCCAGAATATCCTGGAGCATTGCCAGCAGAGCAGGCAGCCTAACACTAGGGCTACCGTCCATCTGCTTGGCAGGCAGGCCGCTGCAGCTCAGCTCTCGGCCAGCGGTTGCCCCCACAATGCCATAGTGTTGCAGGCGATCCACCTACAACGCTATAGTGAGTGTGGGCCCTGGCAGCTGCTGGGTGAGTTTAAAATGGACCCGGGTGTGGCTGCAATCAGGCAGACATGGGGGTGCACCCCCAGGCTTGCTCCAGGTTTGTGCACCTGCATGTCCGTTGGGAAATGCCAGTTGGGTGTTTTTAGACGGGCCTGGGGGTGGGCACCCCTGGGTCTGCTCTTGCTGTGACAGGTTTAAATGGAGGGGGCCACTACAGTCAACCTACACGGCACCTCCTCCCCTGCACCCCAGAGCTGCAGGCAGATCACCAGCTGTTCTAGGCTGCCGCCTGCAGCTCTATGTCTCTTGCTGGAGCAATCCCCGGTCAGAAGCAGAGCTGAAGCAGCCTGTCTGTGAGTCGGCGGACAGTTGCTCCGCTCCCAGTGGTGCTCAGGGTTTGGGTGGTCCACTCCACTTGGGGTGCTCTGGGATGTTCCAGAGCATTCTCTCTCTCAGCCCAGGGTGGCCTGCCTTTACATGGATGGCCCACCTGGGGGGTGCAGTAAACACCCATTGTAACAACACACCATTTTTTTGTTATTGGAGACAAGCCATCCGAGTGTATTCTTTAAAGTCTGTAATTACCTATGCTATTCTAAGACAACATTTTACAGTATCTTACCTGAGAAAAGGAAGATAGGAAAGCAGGTAATTTCTCTAGTTGCAGTGTATGTAAATGTACTGGTTTAGGAGCTTACTTTTTTTCTTTATGGGTGCTGTAAGACAATTGCTGTGACACCTTATGATTTTCTGTTGATAAAGGGTATTTTCAGATGTTACGAGATCACAGTGAACCACGGTGAATACCCACCTGTGGTCACTGTGTCTCGAACGTCTGTTTGGCGGCCGCCAGATGTTTGCCACGGTCAATCCGCAGATGGGGTCAATTTGAACCACGCTTCCCGGGCTAGCCGGGGGAATGTCCTGGGAAGCGTGGTCAAAAAGATCCCCAGCGGGGACCAAAAAAAAGTAACGTCTGGCTGGTTGCCACGGCCCGGGATCCACGGCGGGATCCCGGGCCACGGCGCATCTGGCCCGACGCGGTGGCCGCATTGGCCCCGCCGCCCGCCCATCTCCCCAGAGGGCGGGCGGCGGGGTGCGTGGAGGGGGCGGGGCCGTGCGGCCGCACGTTGCGCCGCGCGGCCCCGCCCCCTCCCAGATTCCCCGCCGGGATCCCCCCAGCATGTCTGATATGGCGTGACGGGGTGACCCCCGCGGGGAATGAATGGGTTGTTTTCGGTACGGGGCCAAGTGGCCCCGTAACGTCTGAAAACACCCAGTGTCTCCACAGATCTGAAAATATAAGTACATCATTTAGATAACTCCACATTTGACAAAAACAACATTCCATATAGTGATGTTCCCCCTTCCCTGTCTCCCCTCCTCCTGTATTTAGATTGTAAGCTCTCGAGCAGGGACCGTGTTTATCTTATTCTCTGTAAAGCACCAGGTACATCGCTGGTGCTATACAAATGCTTATAATAATAATCATCATAATAAAACTTAGTTCTGTTTAATTTCATAAGCTGAGCAGCTTTAGGACATGTGTTTTTCAGAATAAGAGACCACTAAAGAAGTTGTACATGTTAGGAGCTCAGTGAATGGATGGCTTCTATTTTATTATTTGATTGATATTTTTTCATTTCCTGCCCAAAACTGTGATGTCCAATTTCTACATGCTTTAAACTGTTATCACATTTCACTCCAGATTTGTTTAGCTGCTTTATTTGTTGCCTATCTATCCTGTTGTGTGTTTTTCTGTCTTGTCATTTAGAGTTTAAGTTCTCTGAGGCAGGAACCAATCTTTTCTTCTGTTTGTGGTTATTAGTATGAAGAGGTGACAGTGTTGGCTCCTGCCTACAGCGGGGCTGGGACCTGCTATTTGAGGATGTTCTTGGGGCTGAATCATCTTCCTGCTTTTGCTTTACCTTTTCAATCCCAGGAGGGTTGAGTTGTATTATGGAAACTTGTGTACCCTGGATAAAGGCAAATGATGTATTTTATATTTTTTATAGATTTGTTATTTTATTTTATCTCTTTGGTATAAATTGCTGCAACCAATGGTTGAGTCAATACAACTATACATACACATACATACATGAAGAGGTGACACCCTGATTAGGATCTTTAGGTGCCAGGGGAATACAAAGAAATTATAATTAAACAGTGGCTGCTTATATGATATATTTCTGTTTTTAAAGCACCTTGGCAGCCTTTGGGATGCTACGTAAATGTCTTATTTCCTATTATTCCTGATGTAAATCAGAGTATTACACAGTGTAATGGTATTTGCCACTGCCAGTGTTAATTCCCAACACTGGCACTATAGTAAATGGGATTTGAAAGAGATGTCCACAGGGATGGTCTCAAGGGAAGGTGTTAATGGGAAGAAAGAGCAGAGGAATATTTGTTGTAATTTGTGTAGTGAATAAAAGCCCTTTTTAAAATAATTGGTTTTATGTCAAAAGAAATTAGAAGTCTTAAGTAAGAATTTTTGAGGTTAAGTTTCTAGAGTTAGTTGTAATGAGACAGTGATTCTTGGATTTGTGAAATAGTTTGTTAGTTAAGGTTTCTGAGATTAATGTAGAAATGAGTGTGTTTGCCATCTAATTTCCAAGGGACTGTTTGGGAAAGATTTTTTTATTAGTCATAAAATAACCCCAAAGTGTATTTACTGATAGAAAATTAATGAGTGAAAAACAGAGATGGCACAGAATAAAGGGCTAAAACAAAACAAAAAAACACCCGGATGTGACCAAGTTTAAAAAGCAGCAGGAACACAACCAAATCCATTGGGGGGGAGGAGGGGGGGAGGGGGGATGGAGAAAAGACCGAAGATAAATTTGCTTCCATCCCAAAAAATGTCCATATTTGGAAATGGTGTCATAACACTTTAAAGATTGAGTCACACTGGTGGTAACACTGCACAGCTAGAATTAGTAGGCAGGCATAGTGAAGTGGACATTAAGGTGTGGTCTTGTGAATTTCTTCTGTCAGAAATTCCAGTCTGAATGGGGTCCACACGTGGCCCCAAGATAGCCCACAATGGAGCTCTGCCAGGTCATGACACTCCATAAAGGGCAGGGCCACATGGTGCTAAAGGGTGGTGCTAAAGTGCTCTGCTGTGGACCCGCCCTTGCAGAGCATCATGACTTCACAGTTCATTGGTAAATATTGGTGTTTTTAAACAAGATGCGTCCATGTGTCCAACTGCTCGTGCGACGGTGGTGCATGGGGAGGCGCCCTCCTGTGACCCATGTAGCAGCCACTCATGGCCGTGCATGGAGCACTCTTGAAAAATCCAGAGTGCCCCTGTGGGCCAGGGGGATCACCTCCGTGAGTAGTCATGCTGCAAGCCACTCCCTTGAAGTGCTCCCCAATTGCACGTTGCGTGCGTGGACACCTCACAGTCGCGACACTCAGCAGCCACGCCCCCCCTCCCGTGACACTCGTTTACAAACACCCTAGGAGCAGACACCAATCGTACAAGTACATACTCAGGGGAACTGCTCTGTAGATTTGTTCTAACTCATAGAAAATCAGGTTTGTTTTATGGAATAGTTTTCTGTTTCCCCTAAAACCACAAAGACAATTCAAAAACTTTATTGTCATTAGTTGGGACTGGATCTATCATTCTTAAAAATATTTTATTTGATTGTCAGTTTCAGAAATAAATTATGGTAAAAATTCATTGTCTTTGAGATGTGAGTTTCTTTACCCATTGTCACAGAGTCTGTGAGCATGAGCAGCACACACATCCACATTTAAAACCCTGCTTCTAAAGGGGCCATTCTAAGGTGCATGCATACATGCACTGTGCACATGCACTTCACATATGCAGTGCGCACATGTACCAACGACACGTGAGCACCTTGTGCAGGGTATACAGGCATGTGCATGAAATTCTGCTCTTTGTGCCCATACGTTCTGTGCTTGATGTGCTTGTGGTGAGCATACATGACCTATGCACACTGTGTGTGTGCATCTTGGATTGGGCTGAAAGTCTGGTTGTGGTAGGATTGTCCATATTTGCCTTCACCTCTTCCAGCCAGTAGCAAGTCCTCCACCTGAGCGTATGTTTTGCTTGTATTCCTGGCATTCTAGGTGTCCTGTTACATCTGGTAAGCAGAGCCCATGTTCCTTCCAACTCATTTGATGTGAACTGAGTGAATATCACCTTAATTGGGACTTACCTTGTTTAAAACACATTCATGCTTTGAGACCAGGATGACAGAATTCATCCAAAAGATGTTTAACTGCACAACATTATCCCAAGCAATGCTTTCCCAAATTCTGTATACACACAAGTTAAAGATCATATTGTTTCTTTGCTGGGCCATCCATCAAGTCATTTTTACTGTGATCAAGAAGCGAGATTAAAAGCAATAACAGTTGAAAAGACAGCATTTCTGATGCTTTTTAAAATGTGGCAAATCTGAAGTGTGTGTGTGGCAAATCTGAACTGTGCCAATGTAATTGTGCCATTCTACAGCTATCACCAGCATGAGAAAAGTACAAATTAGGTTGTTTCATTTCATTGATACTCGTGTTACATATATCTGAAATGAAACTGAAATCCTTATCTAAATCAGAGTTGTCTTCTGGATAGTAATTTATTTGATTCATAAATCTAAATAGTCATTGCTCTGCTTCCTGATTATTTAGTGTAAAAAGCACTCTGGATGGATGGATTAGATTAGATTCTAATTATCTTCACTTGGAAAAACAGTAATGAGTTTAAGTCTTCTTGGGATTGTTTTGGCTGTAGTTGATTTAATTGTTGTGTTTCATTAAAACATTTTCTGTGAAGTTTATGCTAATAGCTTCATTTAGTTGATTAAGATAGCTGTGCAACTTGGTGGTCAGCGATTGCTACCATTCGAAGCAGTGACCTAAAGCCTTTAAAGGTTCAGAGGTTTGGTTTGGTTTGACTACTTACTACTTTGCAGTGGAGACTGGGCTTCAGGTATCGCAAAAATAGGGTTTTCTTCTCAGATTTCCAGTACTACCTGCTTGCAAATGCTGTAAAACTCTCCCCTCCCCTCCCCCTGTGGTGCAGCCTGGTGGGCAGGGAAGGTGGTTTGTCTCACTGCCCTCGGAGAAAGGAGCAAGGGCTTACCTTGGGGAGGCTGTATGCAAGCTGCAATGAGCAGGCAGGGACTCTCTGCAGCTGGGATTGCCTAGCAAACCCCTGGGATTGGTGCAAAGGCAGGGACTCTCATAACTCAAGGCCCTACAGGTGCCATGCTGGTTGGCTGGCTCCCCTGCAGTGTTGGAGAGGAAGGGGAGCTGAGAGGAGCTACGAGCACCCACCCACCCTTCTTAGCTGCACCGTGGGCTATTGCTGGTCACCAGTTTGGGGCTGGGAATGAATTTTTCCAAGGATCTCTGATTGGCCTAGTGGATTCTTGGTTTTTGCCTTCCTCGCAGTGTTTGCAGTTTTATTGATAACAATTCGACTAGAATATGGTGGTCCATTGAGCCGGGTGGTGAAGTTAATTTTGTCACACTCATGTGGGAGTCCAGTGAGAGTTGCTGTTAATTCTCAATACAAGTATTCAAGAGGATGAAGGCATCTCCTTAAGAGATGGGGATTCGTTAGCTGACCCAAGGGCTGGTGTCATTATACAGCCCAGGAAGGAAGGGCCCTCAGGAGACACCCAAGGAAAAATGCAGTCCCAGGTCATCTGGGCCTCTTCCTCCCCCCAAGTCACCCAAGTTGGGCGGCTTTGGGGCATGGGCGATGCGTAGGGGGGACATGGGGCAAGTGCCCCTCCCCCATAATTTTGGGGGCCACACACCCCACTCACCGGTCACCAGCCTTTGCGCCCCCCCCCCACCCTGACGCATAGTACCACGGTGATCCATTCACTCACAGCTCCTCCTCCCTGACTCATTACTTGTTTGTTACTGTGTGTAGGGGAACTCTCTGACTTGCTTCTTCCTGATGTTGGCCTGTGACACACGTGTGGGAGTTTTAAAGGGCTCCCTGGAGCATGGCTAGAGGGAACTCTGTTTCCCCCCAGCTATGTCAGACTTGGCCACTCCAGGGTCCTTGCCTATTAACTGGCTCAGGGAGCTGCTGCTGCGGAGGCTCAGTGACTTGCTGGATCGTGCTGCTCTAAGCAGAGGCTGGAGGGGTCTGGCATAGTGAGCTGGGAGCCACGGCAGGGTCAGGCTGAGGTGAGGGCAGCTGGCACGGAGAGCAGAGGAGTGGGGTTAGCCTGAGGCGAGGGATGCAGGGGGGCAGGAACTGCCACAGCAGGGCATAGGGGCTGGGGTGAATGGGGAGAGGAGTTTGTAGAGGGGTGGGGTGATTGGGGAGGACGTGTTTAGGGATTAACAGGGTGGAAGGGGTGTATGGAACTGACTGGGGTGAATGTGGGAGGGAGGATGTTGAGGGTTAATGGGAGAGAGGGGTGTGTGGAGGGGAATAGGGAGGGAAAACGTTTGGGGGTGGGGTTAATGAGGGAAACCAGTGTGGGGCTAAGGGTACCCCTTCCATGTAGAGTGGACTCTCCAATCACCAGACCTGTTTATTCATGGATGCTCTGGGGCAATAGTGCTTGTATGTGCTGGTTCAGCACATGGGATTTTAATTAATTTTAATTAATTTTGGTGCCCCCACTATCAGCGTTCACCAGTCACCTATGCTTTGGTGCGAGGAGGAGTTTGATAGTTCCGTTAAATAGGATGGGCTGCTACCTGGGTGGACATCAGGCCGTCCTCTCTGTTCTGGTTATAAGTACATTTTTGTTGGATCCAAGTGTTATGCAGGGACGTTACCCTCCCCAGAGAATCCTATGTGGCAGTAAAGAGTGCAGCCTTTAAATCCCTACAGACAAAGAGCCTGTTTTCAGTAAATTTTGGTCGGTTTGGCCTATGTCAAAGTCAAAGTAAATGCTTATTAATCATTGCTGGATGACACTCCAAACATTGGAATGGAACAGAGTAGAGTGATTAGTGAATCACAAGGTTTGTTGGAGGGGAAAATAAGGAATCCAGTCCCCACTAGCTCACAATTTTAGTTGCCTCTACTTCCACCAAGAAGACAGAAGATGCACCATGCTCCAGCACCAAAGCCTCTATAGCTTCTGAGGGACCAAAACTCCAAGCTATGTTCCAAGCCAGCTATCAAAAGCTCAAGTTTGACAGCCTATCCAGTGCATTTGTACATTTTGAAGGCAGAAATCTACCGCCCATTAAAATAACGCAAATGCAGATGTTTTCACGAACTACTAGTGTAATTATTTGGGGCTAAAATTTTCAAAAAGTGCTGATGTAATTTAGGTGTTTTTGAAAATGTTACACTTCTGAGATAGTGCCTGATGGACCATGGAAGTATCTCTCAGGTGATTTAAGGCCCAGTTCACATAACCTTTTGTTTTTTTTATCTAGTTTCTGCTGTGGGATTTTAGAGGTTAGACAGCAAGGAATCTTACTTCAGCCAAGGTCTGATCCTCATGCAGCTCATAGTTGAGAAGTACCTATCCTTTCAGTACCATTGATCTGTTTTGATGGTCTAGCCCAGAAGTGGGCAAACTGTGACTCCAGAACCAAATGTGGCTCTTTGGCCCCATTGTAGTAAATGGATGCGGTTATTGGGAGTAGCAAACATTGCCCTGGTCTAGCCATAAGGCTAAAATTGAACCAGAGTATTCCCAGAAGGTCATAAGGGAAGATAGGGCTCATCCAAATGCCCACTTTATCAAAGGTTTGTCAGAATTTCCTAATCACCATTCATCCTCAGCCATTGATAGAGTGGCCCATTATATGCCCTCCTCTCTGGCTTCATTCTTACAAATCCTCTATGTTTATAGATGACTGGCAACAGAGGATGCTGGAGGAGAAGTTAGGGAGCCAGTAGCAGAAATGTCAAGCTGAAGGTGATTGATTGTGTCAGAAAGACTTTTTGAATTCTTATGCCAAGATTATGCAGAAGACAAAGCATTGGTTCTCTGTCTTCATCATATATGCCAAGTTTTAGTTAGGGGACTTCCACATTTTTGATGTATTGATTATTTCTTGTAAAAATTATGACCATTATCTGTATCTTTCAATTTGTAACAAACTCCAAAATACAATATATTGCTTTTTCCCTTTTCAGGTCCCTATTTTTAATTTTAGTTTTATTACTCTGACTTATGTTTTCCCTGTTTTGTGAATGAATTCAGTGCTTAGGAAATGGTGGCTCAAAAGAGACATCATAAAATTAGTTGCCATATCACCCTTCTTGGCTGTTGTAGTTCTGCAGTCAACTCTTCCTAACCCAAAATTTCTATGCCAGCAAAATTTCAGGCTCCACCTGCATTAAAATTTCACTCATGCTGGCTAGTGGTCAGTTGTGTAATGATGAACAAAGGGAATCACAAACGGCACCAAGAAGATTATTTCATTTACAATATAAACTGGAATTTGAACTCCTATATCTGGGTGTGAGGGGAAAAAGCCTTGACACCAATTTCTTTCCTCTACATTAGAAGTTGATTTAATTTTTCCTACAGACTACTGATTTCATCATGTGGGTGATATCTGTTGGGAAATAAACTTGGATGATCTCCATCGTGTGTCTTTTGGAAATCTTCAGGGTTAGTTAAGCAATCTTGTTACCAACTCAGTCTGTGTGTTTTATTAACCTCCAGAGCTTCTGCCAAAAGAGAAAAATGCTTTAAAATGTTATTTTTTTGATTGACTGATTTTAGAGCGGATGTTATACTTTTCACTTGGCCTTTGTTGAAATTTCTCTGAGGTCTTGTTTGTCCTTATGCCAGTGTTAGTAGAACAATTAAGTTTCAGAAGAAATGCTATGATCACAGCCAAGGGCTTTAAGAGTTAATAATGCACATTTGCCAAACCTTGCAGCCAAGGCCTTTTATAGACAGGTGATGAGTGGGGAATCTAGTGGGTTTTAAAACCTGCTTTTGGAAAAGTCATGCAGGGAGCATTTAGACGCACCAGACGTTGTCCGGCCACCATTGAAACAGCGACTCATGCATTATTTTTAAAACCGGATTTGTCAAACCTCGATATGCATGAGTGCATAACGGTGCGTCAAAATATAGATATCGAGGTTTGACAAATCCGGTTTTAAAAATAATGCATGAGTTGCTGTTTCAATGGCGGCTGGGCAACTTCTGGTACGTCTAAACGCTCCCTGCGTGACTTTTGTAAAAGATGTTTTTTAAATCCGCTAGATTCCCCATTCATCTAAAAATGGCTGAAGTCTGTTTCCCAAACACTGAAACCATAAGAGCAGTGAGGGGTATGATGGGCTTATGCCAGACTCAGTCATGTTAAACGTTACTTAAAACTTTTGTGGGGACATTTTTCAGATCAATTTTTGTAGTAGATTCTATGTAAATAAATATTAGCAACACCAAGACTAACAAACTTATCAAATGTTGCCCAGGTCGGACTCCTCTGGAGTTGCTTTGTATTTTCTTATCCGACACGGACATGCCTTGGTTGAGGGCTGTTTCAGACTTTTTAGTTCAAGCCTTTGTTTACCGCAATCACTTCCTCAATAGTTTGCCTCTGGCTTCTGGTGATGTGGTCCCTCTTGGGGATCAGGGGGGCAAACGAGTTGATTAGTTGATTGATATTTTTTGTCATGTGATTTAGCTTTGTATTTTATGTGCTGATAGTTATTTATGTTGTAACTGTTTGCAAGGACCAACGGTCACGCAATAAAAATTAAATTGAATTGAATTGACTAACAAACTAGAAAATGAGTACTCTCTGGCTATATTCTAGACTTTATACATGCTCTCTTTCCAGGTTATTAGTTATCTTGCAATTTTTGGGTCTTGCTAGCACTTATTTATGTGGTGCTATAGATGTATGAATGTGTGTAAATAATATATCTTAATACATACTGTACCCAACAAAAACAACTAAGGGTTTGTGTAAGGTCAAAGAGAAGGAAACAGGAAGACCTGTAGCTGCTTATGGATCTGTATTTAAATCTATTTAAAAATGTAAAAAAAATCATTGTGCATACACAACATGACTACTGGACTGTTCTGTGCATGTGCACCCTTTTTCAAAATGGCAGTGGCAGCGTCGACACCATTTTGGAAAAGGGCAGTCAGTCTGCACAAGCAGAAAATGCCTGCTACTCATGTGTAGACTGGTTGCCCTTTCCCAAAATGGTGGCAACGTTGCTGCCAATATTTTCAAAAAGGGCTCGCATGCGCCAAATGGTCCAGTAGCCATTTTGCACATGCACAGTGATTGATTGATTGATTTTTATCAATTTAAAACCAACTCTGCAATGTTAATCCATAATGGTCTGTTACAGGTAGTTATGGGTTAATCCTAATCCGTAATGACCATCCCTACCTACTAGTAGGTGTTGACAGGTGTGCCATACTTGGGGTCCCCAGGACTTGAACCTGGGTCTGCTGTCACTGGGGACAATGGTCTTGCCTAGGGAACTATTATTATTATTTAAAAAATCTTATCCTGCCCCCTCCTGCCAAAGGCAGCTCGGGGTGGAGTACAATATAAAAGCATAAAATATATATATTTTTAAAATTTATTTCAGTAGATTTCTACCCCGTCCCTCCTGCAAAAGCAGCCCGGGGTGGCTTCCAACAATAAAACAATAAAATATACATCTAACTTAAAACAAACAATAAAATGATCAATTCCCCCACCCCACACACCCTATCCCATCCCTTCCCCTCCCCGTCTCTCTCACCAAACACCTGGCGGAACAGCCAAGTCTTATACTAACGCCTGAAGGAGGGAAGGCCCTGGGCCAAGCAAACTTCTGCTGGGAGGGAGTTCCAGACCCAAGGGGTGGTGACCGAGAATGCCCTCTCCACTGTGGGCCCCCCCACCGAACACGGGGGACCTCCAAAAGGGTGCCCCCGGCTGACTGCAATGGTCATTACAGAACCCGGGGAGTGAGGTGGTTCTGCAGGTAGGTGGGGCCCAGGCCGTGAAGGGCTTTAAAGGTTGAATCGGGCCCAGTAGGCAACTGGCAACCAGTGCAGAGAACGGAGCACTGATGTTATGTGCTACCTATCAGGAGACAGGCCGCCACATTCTGCACCAGCTGCAGCCTCCGGACTGTCACCTTGGGTAGCCCCACGTAGAGTGCATTACAGTAATCAAGCCTCGAGGTGACGAAGGCATGGATGATGGTGTCACAGTCGCAGTCTGAGACATAAGGCTGGATAGGGAGCCCCAAGTACACTCCCAAGCCTCCACCACTTCTGCTTCCTGCCTCATGCTGCTGTTGGCCCTTCAGATCGGCTGCTCCAGGCATGGTGAGATGGCAGCAGCAGTGGAAGCTTGGGAATGTGCTCAAAGTTCTCTCTCCACTACATGTATTTGTATGGTGCTTTGTGATCCTGACTGTAGCTGCTTACATGACTGAGGGCTGAAGGAGGAATAGTGGTTGACTAAATAAGCATAACAGTAGACAAAGCCTGAAAGTGATATTCTTTCACCCAAGGTAACAGCCTTTGCAGGCCTGCATTGGGTAAGGTTGTGGTCTCCAGACTCCAACCAGTGGCTTATGAGAAATCTGTTGCACGCAACATCCTTTCATGTTTCTCGCAACAGCTCAATAAACAAGTGCAAGGTATTGTTTGGGCACCGAATTTTAAAAAGGAAATTGATAGAGATGTGCATCAGGATCCCATGTCATTATTTGTTTTTGTTTTTCATTTTCATTATTTAAAGCTTTAGTTTTTGTAAATATCAAAATTTCATTATTGTTTTTGCTTTAGTTTTTGATTTCCATTGGTTTCAATGGAAAACACATTTTCAGCTGTAACATTTTTGTATTTCATTATATTTGGATGACACATGGAGGAGTTGTACCTCCAATGGAAGGCATTATGTGTACCAAATTTCAGAATGATTGGATAAAGGAATCTGATTTTATAAGCAGTTGAATTATGTTATTTTGCAAAAATCTGCATATACATTTCTGGCTGTAATTTCTTTGTCTCACATCTACTGTGGATGAAACTTGGCAAGTTCATACCCCTCCCCAAATTTACTACCAATGCCAGTTTTCAGAAGGATTTAATAAAGGGTCTTAGTGGTATAAGCAACTAACGTATAAATGTATGTCTGACTGTAACATCTTTGTAGTCCAACTAGTGTACATGAAATTTGGCAGGGCTGTGTCTCACATCTTCAGGATCATCTCTACCAGATATCATAAAGATGTGATAAAGGGTCCCAATGTATAAGCCTGCACAGCATATGCAGAGAATAAGCCTGTGCCAGGGATTCTCTTATGTGTCACTGTGGTATAAGATCTGTTTGGCCAGCAGAAATGTCAACCAAATATCCTCATTCTGTGCTGTGACCATCCCAATTTCTCTCCCTCACTTGTTACTGGGAAGTCAGAAGCATCTGTTTAGGAAAGAGCCAATAGAGATTCTCTTATGTCCTCTGTCATGGTGCTGCAGGATGTGATTGTGATGATAATTGGCCAGCCTGGATGTGTAAACTATGTCTCCCGATTTCTGGGATGCTATCCCCAAAGTCCCAGTTATGTCCCTTCTATGCCCACCTCGAAGCCACCACCGATTTGGTCCTGTAAAGCTGGAAGCATGCAGTAACTGGCCAGTTAATGTGTCTGTCATTCTTTTGGGTTGCTCCCCATCCTCCCTCCTACAGCCTCCCTCCCCCTGCCATTCCAGGTGCCTGTCTCTGACTGGCACTGAATGTGCTGCTATTTATCTGAATAATGGTCTTCAAGGGGACAACTGCAAGTGCTTATAAAATTGAGCCCCTTTATCATATTTTCCTGTAGTTTTTCAGGGAGGACAGGGAAAGCAAGGGATAAATACCTGCCAAATATCTTCTAAACAGGATGGAATATAGAAATGTTACAGCCAAAAATGCATTTTCAAGTTAATGGCTTATAACATCAGGAGCCTTTATCCAATCTTTATGAACTTTGGTAAGATTGGTAATGTTGGAGAGGGACATAAACTTCCCAGGTTTCATGACAATTGGATGGAAGATAACAAAGTTGTAGCCAGAAATGTGTATGCAGTTTTTCTTAAAACCACAGAATTCAATTGTTTATAATATCAGTTTCCTGTAACCAAACATTCAACACTCTGGTACACATAGTGCCCTCCATTGGGGGTACAATATCTCTAAGTTTCATTAGAATTGAATAAGAAACATAAAAGTTATAGCCAGAAATGTGGTTTTTTTAGTATTTTCCCATTTTTTTAAAACGAAAATTCATTTTTGTTTTTGTTGTTATTCCTCATATTTGTTATTACAATAACAAAAAAGGAAATGAAAAATTTCATTATAATAACAAAAACCAATTGCACACCCCTAGAAATTGATGAACTGGAATGGGTTCAGAAGAGGGCAACAAAGATGATAAACTGTCTCTCTGACATCTCTACCTGGATGTCTCAATGTCAACTCAAACTCAACATGGCTAAAACTGAACTCCTGATCTTCCCCCCTCATCTTTCCTCTCCTTCCTCACTGTCAATAACTATTGATGGAGTCACCATCCTGCCTGTCCCCCAAGCCCATAGCTTAGGCTTCATCTTTGACTCACCCCTTTCTTTTAAACCCTACATTGACTCTGTTGCTAAATCCTGTCGCTTCTCCCTCCATAACATTGCTAAGATTCGCCCTTTTCTCTCTGTCTCGTCTGCCAAAACTCTTGTTCATGCTCTGGTCATCTCTCGCCTCGATTACTGTAACCTCCTTCTCACTGGCCTTCCCCGGTCTCACCTTTCTCCCCTCATCTCTGTCCAAAACTCTGCTGCCAGGTTCATCTACCTCACCAGTCGCTTCGACCATGTGCAGCCCCTCCTCTCTTCGCTTCACTGGCTTCCCCTTCCTGAACGAATCCTGCACAAGCTCCTAGTCTTCACCTATAAAACTCTTCACAACCTTGCTCCCCCCTACCTCTCTGCACTTATCGCCCTCCATACTCCAGCCTGTGCACTTCGCTCCTCCTCTGTCCCTTCTCTCACCCTTCCACGCCTTCCCTGCTCCCCTAAGCGCCTTCGTCCCTTCTCACTTGCTGCCCCCCATGCCTGGAACTCCCTCCCTGTCCACATCCGCCTTGCCCCCTCCCTTCATACCTTCAAATCTCTCCTTAAAACTCACCTCTTTCGCTCTGCTCTGACTCTTTATCCTGCTGAGCCACTATTCCTATACCTACGATCGGTTTACCCTTATCCCTGTCTCTTATACACATCTAGATGTGTATAAGAGACAGCATCATAACCAAGCCAAGTACGTGCACTTGAGACCTCGCATCTTCATGAATGTTAGACCCCTTGTCTCTCCCTCTGTTCCCCTTCCTAAGTCTCTCCCCCAGCTCCTGTCTCTCAGATTGTAAGCCCTAGGGGCAGGGACTGTGTCTTTTTTATTACTTTGTAAAGTGCCAGGTACACTGCTGGCGCTATATAAATGTTTGTTAATAATAATAATAATAATTAATAAAGGGTCTGGAAAGTGCTCCCTAGGAGGAAACGCTGAAGGAACAAGGAACTGGAAGAAACTGAAAAGTAGGGAGGAGGAATGAGAGAGAGTGTGTGTGTCTTAGAACCAGCAAGAAAAAGGTTAAAGTGCCCCAGGTGCTCCTGTCTGCTTTTTGGGGGTGCTTCCCTGCCATTTTCTGATTCCGCAACTCGGTGCAGAATGGCTCACCATAAATCTTGAACTTTGAAAGTGACACATGACCACAAAAAGGGTTGGGGACTACTGGGGTAAAGGTTTCTTACTCAAAAGATTTATCTCCATGCTTTCAGCTTCCTGTTTAACATCTCATGCAATTTAGGCTCCAGAAATGTGAAATCTGTGCAAAACGATATTTGTAAATGCAGCATCCATCAGGGGGGGGCAAGCATTTTTCTGAAATGTTGGCAGATACTCTGTAATTATGAACTCCATGTAAAAGAAGAGATGCAAAAGTAATGGCACACAATCCACATACTGTAAGAGAGTTAGGCTCTGCTTAACCTAACCTTATGATCTACTAATTTGGAAAAAGGAATGAGATCTCATTTCAAACATGCATTCTAAATTCAATTAAATCTAACAAACATGCTGATAGTGTACTTTTCATTTCATTATGCGCAGAGACCCAATGTATTTAACCAGTTTAATTGTTCAGCATAAAGCAATGATGGGTACCATACTGACAAAAATTACATTGAATTCTGCTGGAGCATTTAGCAGCAGCCAATCTGCAGCAGATAACATTGTTGTGAACAAACACACAATTCTGGATGCTTTTCCTTCCTTTTAAGAAAATGTTTATTTCTCCACAGGACAAAGCAATCAAAGCTTGATTCCTCTTTTTTTACTTGCATGACATAGTACATAAACATAGGGTTGCAGGGCCAGTAAAACGTACCAGAGGGGGGAAATGTTGATCAAGAGCAAAATCTTTGCCGAATTCAGTGTGATCAGGATTTCATCTACTGATTCAAAGGACCAAATTCTGCACTTGAATCCAAATGTACAACTCACCTTGAAAAGGAGTGTGGTTGCCACGTTGGTCCCAACCAATAATAGCTAGAATAATTCAGATGATACCTCCTTGTTGGACCATCTTCTGTATGTATCTACTGTGGTGCCATTCAGCAAATGTTCCTTCAGTTGGTTACCAGGAATAGCCATTGGTTTAAATGGAACTCTTGGCATACTGCTTAATGAGAAAACAAGTTTTAGTTGCTTTATAATTTGTCTTAAGAAAGCTCACACCATGAAAGTGTGGCGTTTTGTTCTCTCTGCCCTCATTCAGGTCACAGTTTGCCCGTCTGGAAGGCTCACTTCCCCCCCCCCCCCCAATCAGTAACTTTACCTAGCCATCTACCTACCTGAAGACAAACCGAACACCGCACATTAGGAGCTCTAACTTCTAAGGTTTTTCCTGCAGCACTGTTCCATTGATAAGCCAACCCAGCCCTGTGCAAATGCTGAAAATTTGATCCTGTCATTTACGTGCCCTCCTTGTTCATAGGCTGTGGTACACAAGCCACTTACTTCGTAGTAGTCCCACCGGAGCCCTATGAGGCCAACTGAAACTCAGAAGTAAGTGGTTTGTGGATCATAGCATATATGTTTATGTTCCCAGTTTTGTCAAATTTAATTAAATAAAATATATATTATATTGTTTTATAACATAATTAATTTAATATGGTTTGGTAAGATCAGGGTTGGGGAACCTCTTGCCTACGAGTCAATTCCAGCCCGCAGCTGTGACTTGGGGTTTTTTTTGTATTTGGCCCCCTTCCAATTCTTGGTTCTCTCCAGCAGGGCCAACCATAGAATTTGTGGGGCTGCTTGTGATCCCACCCCCTTTCCTGTAGCCCCACAAGGTCCCCCTCTGTGGGGCCCTAGCGGTTGTCCTATTTGGTGTCCCACTAGGAGAGAGTAGGGACCCTGCCCTAGTGAAATCGGGGGCCACTGCAGGAACCCAGAAAATTAAAGGAAAAAGCGGGAGCCCCTGGTCACCCTGTGGTAAGGCTGGCCCTGCTGGTCTATGGATCCAGTCCCTGCTGCTTCAAGCACTGAAATAGTGAATTTAAGGGAAGAGAGCAGAGGTGAGAACATGCACACATGGGGATGGATCAATGGCATACATCCATAATCTGGACCCTGTGCACATGGACACCAAGAGGGAGGAGCAAGGAGTGCGGTTGCACCTCCCTGGCTCCCCCCTAGGCCCTCCCCTTCTGAGTGTCAGGACATCATGATGCTCAGGAAAGGGCGGTAGTCGTGTCAGAAAGACTCTCCTGCCCCTCCTGAACATAATTCTGTCAGTGCTCTTGCCTCTGCTTTCTTCCCCCACCCCTTCAGTGCCGCCAACTCCTATCCCACTGGTGCATCTTGTACTATTTTTCAAAGTGATTCACTGGAGGGGAAAATGTTCCTTAGCTCAGAGTAAGACTACTGCTTTTATTTTCATCATAAATTGCTTGAACTGTAATGTTGAAAGATTCTGGACCACAGCCTGGTTAATCAGTGTAGCTTCACTGACGTGAAGAACTTTCTGTCACTTTTTTTTTCCTGACTTTTTTGACATTTTTTTCATCCAAATCTGGAATATGAATGTGCATCACTCACAAAAGAATCAAGGAAGAGATAATCATCTTGATTAAAGGCTGTACTTCTCAAGTTATGACTCCACACCCTCAGTGTTACATTTCCACAAAAATCTGTGGATATGCCAACAGAAACACACTGAAATGCAACAGTTCAATAACCAGCCATCTTCACTTAATTTCAAGATTTTTAATTGAATGTCAGTCAATTACACAGTTGTAATCCATATCTTATTACAAATACCAACAACTATATACATGCATTTTAAATGGCACATTTTCCTAACGTGCAGCATTTCCCTTTTGAGAAACCACTGCAATTTGCAACCAAGCAATCAATTGTGATTATGGTAGCAACCACAAAATATTTATGACATGGCAGCTATTAAAGTAGAAATCTGAAAGACTGCATAAGTCTCCAACTAAATTAATGTTTTCCCACTCAAAACCTACTATAGTAACGCATCTATAGGTTCTCTGTCACTGCAGTTTCTGAGTGTACTTCCTTAAGAGTAAATAAGCAAAATTACAATAGAACAGTGGTCTATAATTTCCACTCTTTCCATGAGGCAGCTGGGGCTATTTCTTGAAGTATCAGTCAGTTTAATCCTCCCTCTCAAATCTCCTCACCTAGTGTTCCCTTTCATTTCTCCTTTGCCTTCACCTTTCTTTCTCCTCTCTCTTCCTTTTTCCCTCTACATTATTTTTGCTTATGTCTCTGGGAAGTCTGAGCTGAAAAAGAGTTTTCTGCTTTATCTGAATCCTGTGAAAATGTGGTCATTCTCATATCCTTTGGGAGAGAACTGCAAAGTCTTCACCCTCTTTACTAGGAGAAACCAGATTCCTGTTCTCACTAAACATCCCCCTTGAGATTTAACAGCTTCCTAGTTACTGAAGATTGGGGCTTTTTAAAGGAAGTTGTCATCAAGGAAAGCAAAGTGTTCTCTAAATTACCAAGAACCAGTTCCATAGCCCCCCTATTCATAAGATGTCCCATATAGTGGCCTGAGGAGTACATGGTAAAGCAGATATTATTGAGGCTTTTGGCTGCTCAACAGTCAAATGGGTTTTTCAGTTGTTTAAACTTATTCCAAGGCAAAACAAGTTTTTGTAGTCCAGCCAGATGATCTAAAAGATGTCACCAATAGTCCTAATCTAACAACACAGGACACAGTCTTTTAGCCAGTCTCCAGTGAAAGAAGGCATTTTTCATAGCTGTAAATAGTTGAGCCAGCAGTTGCAGTAAAAAGCCAAAGGATGCTCCAGTACTGCAGACAACTTTGTTTTTTTAGAGGTAGACTTCCCCAGTATCCAGGGTTGGGATGAATCCAGGAATGCTAATAACTCAGTCTCGATTACCTCTGTCTTGCCCCAATTCAGGTTCAGCCTCGTGTCCATCCAAGCTCTCATCTCGTATAGTTATTGGTTTGTGCTCCGTTGGTGGTAAAAGAAAATACATACAGCTGTCACTCATGTATTGTCGGCTTTTGAGACCATGCATTCTTGGTTTCTCCCTTCATACATATACCTGTGTGTATAACTACCAAGAATAATGCTCAAAGGAGCTTAATGTTATGACAGTGGCTCCCAAACCTTTTTCCCATGGGACCTCATTTTGAGACTTAAATATAATCCCGTGGCCCTTGACAACAACAGAGACCTCAAATATCAATCAAGATTGTGCCCCCTCCCGCCCCCCCTGCAGATGGCATGAGTCTAGTAAGGGTACTGGTCCATACGGTAAAAACAAGATAGCCCACTGGAGTCAGGGTTCAGTGCATACAGCTGCCACACAGCCCCCCACTCACAGTTTTAGCACAACAAACCTCGCAAAGAGACGGGAGTTCTTCCCCACCATGCTCTGCCTCCCTCCCCACCACCACTGAGAAGCGGTTGCTCCTTAGATGCTTTAGGCTTTTGCCCGCGACACTATCATGCTGTATGTGTGCAAGACTGACAGGCAGTTGACATGTGAGCATGCATTCACCCAGATTAGCCAGCATTCACCTGCATGGCCGGCTCCACATTCTCCACGACCCCACCCTACCATGAGTGGGGGCTCTGTGGAGAGCGGGTGGGAGTTGCGAGCAAACATCTGGTGACCACCTAATACGTGGGCAGGTGGACACACACCTGCTGGGGGCTATTGTCCTGTTTGTTAGCACCCATAATGTGCGAACCTCTGTGTTAGGAATTTTTAAATGAAACCATCTCCACAATTTCACATTTGGGTTCTATATTAATAGAATTACAGTTCTTCCAGAAGCTCAGTTATGAAGTCCTGTTGATGCCACAGAGATTAGGTAACAGAATCAATGAGAGTATAATTGATGTCCGGACCACATTTATAATTCACATTAGGAAAGAGGTTTGAAATGCGTACCGTGTTCAACTGCTCATTTTAAATGGTAATAGTGAGCGTCCTTTGACATATCTCACCACAATATGTATTTATGGACAATTCATACCAGTTTTATTATCCATATCTATTGCATCAGGTCTGAGTTTTCACTCAGGGGTTTATAAAAGCTTACAGATTGGCTGCAAGTACATCACTATGGGTGCTAGAAATGAAAAATAAAACTATTGCAAATTGTCTATTAGTATTTATTGTGATGGAGTATTACAATGCTTTTCAGTTCTCTGGAAAAGAATTCCTATTTTAATATCAAGGCATAAATTAGCATATTTATTCAGATATTTACCATTCATAGATATTATGCATTGTGTTTGTAATTTACTGCTATTCCATAATGGATCCAAGGTATAAGAACTTCCAGGGATACAAGCACTCTCAAATTGTTCTTTTTTGAAATTAGAATATTTTGACCTGCTATAACTAAAGCACAACGTATCAATTTAAGCCATTGTTAAATCAAAACAGATTCCCCTGGGTTGTAAAAAGTGCATGCAAAGTTTCAGGCCCATGTGCATTAGGGATATGTAGATAGTTTCCATTTCCTTTGTGTTGCATCAGCCTATCCTTTTTGTTTCTGAACTGCCAGGGATATTATGATTAGGCAAAAGAGGGTTTTGATACTTGACTGAGAAAGGCTTGTGAATTCCTTTCAAATGAAAGGGGTAGTGTTGAGCTCTCTTACAGCAAATTTGTTGATTTCTTCATTATTCTCCAACAGAAAAATTAGAGGAACAGCTTTAGCCAACTTCGTGCAACTAGGATAACACTAATCTACATTCCTCTGAACATTCCATACACTCAAGTTGTGTGCTAAGTACAGTCATAGGGCTTGATCCTGTGTCTGATGAAGTCAGTGTGTTCATTGGAAACAGAATCTAGGTTATAGCTGAGTCCAGCTCTGCCCCTGCAGCTCTAATCAGGAGTTAACAATATTAGGAGTTTTTTTCCCTTCTTACTTCATTTGCTTTGACTGGAGTGCAGTTCCACCAAAATCTAATAGACTAACCATTAACTGACTTGCAGTTTATATTACAGCTTCTTTGAAACTCAAAATTGACATTCTCAGCATTAAAATACTAGAAATTTACAGAAGCGTAGCTATTTCTCCTGCTGGATGTGTGATAATTGTTTTTTGCTCATTTACATTCAAAAGTAATTAAACTATACAACAAAACTATGTACTGTAGTCTTGGTGCAATGTGTGTTGATTTGAGAGTATGCAGAAATTCCATGCAAACATCACAGTGGGAGCTAGAGTTCATTTACATTGTCACTTTCTAAAAATTTGCAGGAATGTACCCTTGAAAGAATTAGGTCACAAAAGCATGGCCTAAGGGTTTCTTCTTTCTGTTTTCCCCACTGGAGCTCTGCTGTTGATGCGATAAAAACTGTTCTACATCAATAATTTTCAGGACTTTATGTTTCTTGAAAAATTTATTTGGTTTATGGAAACAACCCAAGTTTTTTTTATTCAGTGGGGAAATTCCTTACTTTCATTCTGGCTCTGTTTACTTTACATAAATGTAGTGGTATTGTGACACCCATACAGGTGTAGTGTGAGCAGCAGCATTCTCTTGTTATAACTATCATCAGCTGACTTGTCCTCACATTTGTGTCAATTAAAACCATGCATTATAAGCAAGCTTGTAAGCAAGCATTACAAAGTGTGTGGAACTTTGCTTTTCTACTGGATGTTTTTAATCACCACTGACACAGAATAAGAACAGCTTAAAAGCTAGTATCTTTGAGACAACTACTTATATCTCAGTGCTACCTTCTCTTGAACTTCTTTGTTATTGGACATCTGGAAAAAAAACCCCGAAGGCCAGGCATTGCTCCTATTTTTGAGGAGAAGCTAATTAACAACACATAGGTTAAATTCTTCCTTTGTTTATAATTATTTATGCTTTATAAATCATCAGCAATGTGACTGGCACTGAACAGATGTTGATTAGAGACAGGTTCCTGCCCTGAAGGGCTTACAATCTCGGATGGACTATTTATGTATTTATTTATTTATTTCCCCCAAAGGCTCAGGGATTTTAACAACAGAAAAGACATAGAATACAAAGTAAAACCTCATAAAAAGCTTATAAAACCACCACCACCCCACTGCACCCCAGGATCTGTTGAATGCCTGGCCATATAAATATGTCTTGCACTACCTCCAGAAGATGCCCAGGCTAGGGCTTAGACGAACTGCCAAGGGAAGGGAGCAGCCACCAAGAATGCCTCTGACTAGGGGAGGGGAACAAGAATTTGAGAAGTTGTAGATGCACATACTGGATCCTAAAGGATATAACGGTATAGGGGAAAGCATAAATGAGCAGTCAATAGGGATGAGGAGCTAGGGAAACCTGATGGGAATGGTAGGTTTTTAGGAGAGATTTAAAGATGGGGAAGGGGGAGCAGAGTTAAAGTGCTTGGTGAGGGAGCTCCATGCAACCTATTGATTTCCAGGTGGTTTCATCTGTAGAACTAAAACTCTTGTTATAGAGCAATATTTGGCTTCTTATTCCCAGATATCTTGTACATCTTGCACATAACTATTTTATTTATTTATTTATTTATTAGCCACCCCCTCATGCCCACGGCATCTCAGGGCAGCTTACAACATAAAACACACAAATAAAATACCCTAAAAAATCTATTTAAAAATACATACCCCCCCCCATTCATCAAATTTAAAATATCATAAAAATGTCTTTAAAATACCCCCCAACTACCCCACCCTCCCATCCTCCCCTCTGAAGGCCTGGGCTAACAGTCAGGTCTTAGAGACTCGACGAAATGCCAACAAACCTGGGGCCAGATGGGCTTCCTCCGGGAGGGAGTTACAAAGCCGCGGCCCGGCCACCGAGAACGCCCTCTCCATTGTGGCCCCCCGTGTAAAACGGGGGGCCTCCAGAAAGACACCCTCGGTGGACCGAAGGGATCGCTCTGGGGATCGTCAGGGATAACTGACATGTAAAGCAGCAAATACACCAAGTCCTTGATCCTGAAGGAGGAGGAGTTGTTTTCCTGAGGTTAAAGATCAATTTTAAATATGAAGTAAACCTGAAATAGCCATGTGTGCTGCTGTGAAGAGAAATAGAAGAGGCATTCTAGGAGGTGTTACTTTTGTGCCTCCCCACAATGTTGATTTCCCCCCAAAAGAATCAGGGAAAGAGTAAGAAAAAGACAATGGGAGACATTAATATAGACAGGAAGACAATGGGTATTTTCAGACGTTACGAGATCACAGTGAACCACGGTGAATACCCACCTGTGGTCACTGTGACTTTCACATCTGTTTGGCGGCCGCCAGATGTTCGCCACACTCAATCCCCACATGGGGTCAGTTTCAACCACGCTTCCCGGGCTAGCCGCACCAATTCCCCGGGAAGCGTGGTGAAAGTGATCCCCAGCGGGGATCAAAGAAAAGTAACGTCTGGAAGCACCGGTTCCTGGCCATGGCGGATTTGGCCAGACGCTGCGGCAGCATTGGCCCCGCCGCCTGCCCGTCTCCCCAGAGGGCGGGCGGCGGGGAGCGTGGAGGGGGCGGGGCCGTGCGGCCGCACGTTGCACCATGCAGCCCCGCCCCCTCCCCAATTCCCTACCGGGATCCCCCGGCACATCTGTTAGGGCGTGATGGGGTCGTCCTGGCAGGGGGATGACTTTATTGTTTTCGTGACGGGGCCAACTGGCCCCGTCATGTCTGAAAACACCCAATGTTACTATTAATAGCTTTCCCTGTACAAGGTTAGTCATTTTCTTCTTCTAAAGCACCATTTAAACTGACCTTGCTGTAATACCATGTATTGACCAAAATCTATATGTTCATGAACATGGCTGTTTGTTTCGTATATAAAGCTAAATATAATGCAAGCATATGTATGCTCCATCAGAGTACAAGAAGACATATTTTTACTCTCCAGGAAGATTTTCTTGACTGCTCATACTTTTGTTCTTCATCGTAACATGAGGAAATTTAAACTGACAAAGATTCAAACAGATTGTGCACTGCAGTGTTATTTAGTTGTTTCCTTGACTGTTGGAAACTAATCTCTGCACTCGTCAGGGTTGACCTAGAGCATTCAGCCATATCACTCTCTTGTCTCTTCCCCCTCTCCCACACCTTTGCACATATGAATAAACTAAGCTTCCTCTTCAATCTAAACAGACTCTGGGGTTCTGGGAATCAGAAGTGGAAGGAACACAGACTCAAAAGTAAAAGCTGTAGAGAAAAATTTAATCAATGTATTTGGCTATTGCTTGAGGCTATAAAGAGATTATATCCTGCTGTCTGGTGTAGAAGTGTTTGGGGGTGGGGGTGGGGGGGAGGAGGGAGCCCACAGCTTCAGCACTGCAGTAAGCAGGATACAGAAGTAGCACTTCAGATAACATTAGGAGAGATACTTACATGTATCGATACTTACATGTACCGATAGCCTACAGACAATACCCCTTTG
Source organism: Sphenodon punctatus (assembly GCA_003113815.1). NCBI lineage: Eukaryota > Metazoa > Chordata > Lepidosauria > Sphenodontia > Sphenodontidae > Sphenodon > Sphenodon punctatus. The sequence continues at coordinate 1,730,794 of QEPC01001413.1, forward strand.
AATGTACGGTTAGCTACCTCACATAAAAGCAACATTGTGAAGGTTATGCTACATAAGCATGTGCGCTATTTCATTTTAGGGTCTGTCACCAAACACTCTTCCACATCTATGTGATGCAATACTGCCTTACTCTGGTAAGGGTCACTTTACCATATGGGGATGTGAATGTGCAGCTCTTCAGATTGGGAACTGTGCCCCTCCCCCTCCCATGGGTCATATAGAGAAGAATGTTTGCCATGTGGCTCTTTGCCCCAGAACACTTTCCACTGCTCTGCGGCAATGGACAGTGTGAATACGCTGCCCTGGAGCAATATGACAATTGCTGTAGAGCAAATTACTTTTCTGTTCATCGGTAACTACCAAATTGATGTAACAGAGCATGTTACCTCTGTAACAGAGCATGTTACCAATGCACACTTTGCCCCAAAGCAGGCAAAATATCCCACTGCAAATCTGACTTCTGTAAAGTACTAGGGGTTTAAACATGGACAAAATTTACACCACTGTATTTTTTGTCCACTTCAGGCAGTATATACATATGTCTAAAAGACCCACTCAGTAGACTGTATTACCATCTGCACCTGTGCTGCAGCCAGCCCCTAGGAGGCTGCCTGCTGGTGGCTGCTGAAGGCGTGGCCATTACGTGGCCATAGGGGACCTTGTAAGGCCTTTCCTTTGAGGGAGAGGAGGAATTATTTTATAGGGCTGGTGGGGGAACTTGCTGGGACCCCTCAGTAAGAAAAAGGGGGTACTGGCTTGGGGAGGAAGGGGGTGTGGGAACTTTCCAGTATCCCTCAATGAGAGAGGGGGTACTGGCATGGGGAGGAAGGGTTTGGCGGAATTTCCCGGGATCCGTCAGTGAGAGGGTCAGATACTAGCATGGGGAGGGTGGGGTTCCTGGGGGTTGTGCGTAGTGAGTGGAGGGGATCAAATTGTCCTAGGAGGAGCAATGGGGGTCATCGGGGGAAGATGTGAGGAATCTCTCCCTGGGGGAGGATGAGATTGGGTTTGGAATGTGGAGGGGTTTCCCTGCCTTGTATTCATTGCCAATTATCTTCCAGAGATAGCAGGCTTGTGGGGTACTCAGAGTACCAGCAGAGCCCCAGGAGTGGCCAGAGTCCTCATGGAAAATTTGGAGCTGGAGATGGGGTCTGGGTGTGTGTGTAAGTGGGACAGCTGTTGAGCCAGTTAGGGTTGTTTGGGGCATGGGGAGGTATGGCAGGGGGAGACCTCCAGGGATATTGGGAGAGGAACTTAGTGTACTCCCCCCCCCCCACCATCTCAGGATATTTGTGGGTTGAGGCCAGTGGGGCCCCTGATCTGACACAGTGTTGCTGCTTATTTTATTTATTTATTTATGTATTTATTTAAAACATTTTCTACTCCGTCCCTCCTGCCACAGGCAGCTCAGGGCGGCTTACAAATGTTAAAAACAATACTTAAAACAACATTAGAAGGACAAAATCACATCCCCCCCCCCATCCCTAACCCCACCACCACCACCACCATCATTACCCATCTCTCCTGCCAAATGCCTGGCAGAACAGCCAGATCTTACAACTTTTCCAAAAGGAGGGAAAACCCGGGGCCAGCCGGGCCTCCACTGGAAGAGAGTTCCACAGCCGTGGTGCAGCCACCAAGAATGCCCTCCCCTGCGTGGCCCCCTGAAAAACCCGAGGGACCTTGAGCAGGGCACCCCCGGATGACTGCAGGGGCCTATCCAGGACCTGGGGAGTGAGGCGATCTCACAAATAGGTAGGGCCCAGGCCATTTAGGGCTTTATAGGCCAAAACCAACACCTTGAATCAGGTCCAGAAAACCACCAGCAGTCAGTGCAGAGAACGGAGCACTAAGAGACGGGCCGCCACATTCTGCACCAGCTGCAATTTCTGAGCTGTCACCATGGGTAGCATCACATAGAGCACGTTACAGTAGTCTAATCTAGAGGTGATGAAAGCATGGACGACAGTGGCCAGGCCAAATCTGAGACAAACAGCTGAAGCCGTCGCACCAGATATAATTGGCGGAAAGCACTCCTCGCCACAGCTTCCACCTGGAGATCCAGGCGGAGCTGCACATCGAGGAGCACCCCCAGACTCCATACCTGGGAGGCCAATGGGGGGCAGACTCCATCAATAATGGGGGCCGCCAACGCCATCGCCTTACCCACCAGCATCACTTACGTCTTGTGAGGATTCAACCTCAGTCGATTAGCCCTCATCCAGTCCCCAACAGCTGCCAAACACTGAGTAAGCACTGAGACCGCCGGGCCTGGGTCTGTTGAAAAAGAGAGGTAGAGCTGGGTGTCATCAGCATATTGATGACACCGCACATCGAACCTCCTAATCACCTCACCAAGCGGCTGTATACACACGTTGAACAGGAAAGGGACAGAACAGAACCCTGCGGAACTTCACATGAGAGGTCTCAGTACAATGAAAAATAATCCCTGAGCACCACCCACTGGGTTCTTCCAGTCAGGAAAGAGCGGAACCATTCGAGAACAGTCCCGCCCACCCCTGCACAGTCCCACAGACACGTCACGAACATTTCATGATCAACAGTGTCAAACGCAGCTGACAGAACTAACAATATCAATAGGGTCAAATGACCCCAATCTAATTCCCGACATAGGTCATCTACCAACGCCACAAGTGCTGTCTCGGTGCCATGCCCCGGACTAAAGCCCGACTGAGAGGAATCAAGAAAACTGATGCGATCAAGGTGCTCCTGCAGCTGCCGGGCCACCACCCATTCAATAACCTTTCCTAAAAAGGGAAGGTTAGAGACAGGATGATAGCCAGCAGGGGAGTCAACGTCAAGCAATGGTTTCTTGAGCAGAGGCTGCACCACCGCCTCCTTGAGATGGCCTGGCACTCTGCCCTCCTGCAGGGAGGCATTGACCACCCCGGCTAGCAACGGCCCCATTGTCTCCCAGCAGGACTTAACCAGCCAAGACGGCCAAGGATCTAATTCACAAGAAGAGGCCCTGACCACCCCAAGAACATCCACCGCATTGGCGGGTGTCACTGACTGAAATTGATCCCACAAAACCGGACAAGACAGGGCTTCCATAACCTCTGGTTCCCCTAATGTAATAAGTGTGACGTCGAAGTCGTGATGAATACGAGCGATTTTATCCACAAAATAATGCTTGCTTAATGTAAGGTCAGTGGCAAATAAAACATTAACCATCTTTGATTTGATTCAGGGTGAGGCCACTGACCTCATATGCATTAGAGACACCTGGCTGGTAGGGATGGCCATTACAGATTCAGATGAATTTGAAGCGGGTGATTACGTATTGATCTGGACCAATCCAAACTCAGTCCATGCAAGTTACAGATCTGGAATTACGAATCCCCACCTTTGGGGGGCTCTAGCATGTACTTACCAGCCTGAGAAGGCTTGACTGAAACTCTGATGGCCCACCGCTGGTCTGGGGTGGTCTTCTTGCAGGCTCTCTTTCCACAGCTCACTGCCAAGCACCCTGCTTTGCAGCGCACATGTGCAAAATGGCCCCCAGTGCTGTTTTGTACATGTGAAAAATGGCCACTACCCTTAACCAAAATGGCAGGGGCCAAAATGACATGGCCACCGTTTTGATTAAGGGTGACAGCCATTTGCACATGTACAAAAAGGCCCTGGTGGCCATTTTTCACATGCGTACTGCGGAGCAGGAAGTTCAGCAACATGTGGCAAAGAAGCCTGCTGGGAGGACCCTCCACAACAGCAGCAGGACAGCAGAACTTCAATCAAGTTCTCCATGGTCGGTAAGTACATGCCAGGGTCCCGGGGGATGAGGGCAGGGGGGCGGGAAGTCATACTCATACAGGTTTCCCATTGACTTCAATGGGAAAATTTCCCATTTACATCAATGGGATCCGATTCTGAACTGTAACGGATCCACAAATTACAGATCCAAATCTGTAATTCAATCTGACTGTTCATCCCTACTGGCTGGATGAGGCATCTGGGCCTATATTGCCCCAGATGGTACCAACCAAATACTCAGTGCAGCATCAGCCTAGGATCAAAGGCTGGGTTTGTGGAGTGGCAGTGATCTGTAAAGACACTCTGGCCTTTCAAAGGTATCTGGTGCCTAATTCATCCAGTTTAGAGTGTGTCCGCCTTGTGCTAGAGGTTGGGGATAGAGTGGGGATTGTGCTGTTGTACCCATCACACCACTACACAGCACACTACCTGACCAAGTTGGCTGTGTTGGTATCAGAGGTCGTCTTGAGGTCACCCAGACTCTTGGGTGACTTCAACATAGACACTGAGACTAACCTTTTGGGGCGAGAACAAGACTTCATGGCCTCCATGACAACCATGGCTCTATCCCAAATAATATCTGGCCCAATACATGAGGTGGGGTTTTCTCCAAAAAGAAGAAGATCCATTTGTGGATGATAGAGGGCCACCCTATCCAGCAGGTGGTGGCCTTCCGGTACCTAGCATTCTATTCCATCAATCCAGCTCTTGGCAGGAACATGTGGGAAGAGCCCTGGCAGTGGCAAGAGGGATGGCTCACTCTATTCTGGGCCTATTTGTGCGGCAGGGGAGGTCAGCTATTTACCCTGCCCTTCAGGTTTACAACAGCAAAGTTCGGTCTCAAATCCTGTATGGTGCCGAGCTGGGGGCCCCTTTTCTGGCGCATAAAATTAATTCAATCCAGACAAGTTTCCTAAAGTGCCTTATGGGTGCTCCAAAGGGCACCCCGTATGCTGCAATTAGGCTGGAGTTTGGTCAGAAGAGCTGGTAGCCATAGAAATAGCTTTAAAGTTCTGGTCCAAATTCTATACCAAACAGGGCTCATTATTATTGAAGGGAGTTAGTGAGGACAGTTTTGTTAATCCTTGGAATTAACTTAATTCTTTAACTTAATCCTTAAATTAAGGATTAAGGATTAATCCATTAAGGATTCTTAATGGAAAATGGGCAGTCAAGGGCCTATCTAGCCCATAAACCCTTGACCTCAATCAGGAAGGTCGATTCTCTTGCGCCTTAGCGACATAGAAAGACAGTCAGAGCTGGCCAGGGTGAGGGCTTCTCCACCCATGCGGACATACTTGTTATGGGTACCAGAGCCTGGGCACGGGGCTAGTTACCTGGCTGCCTCCATCTCTGCAAGAGCCAAATAGCTTTTCTTTAGTGCAAGGGTGAACTCCTTCCCCTCACAAGTTTTGGCACGACGTTTCCAGGGCATACCCTATGCAGAAAGGCTCTGCCCGTTTGATAACTTGGAAACAGAATCCTTGGCACATATTCTTTTATATTGCCATTTATACGATAAATTAAGGGAGGAGTACCTTCTGCCCATTATATTGAAGTTCCCAGGTAGAACTGATGATACCTTCTTAGCCCTGATGTTGGACAGTGCTGATGCTCAAACTATTATAAATGTGGCACCTTTCTTGTTATGGGCATCCTATATTAGGAAGTCTTTTCTAGAATTTGACCCTATCTCAGATTAGCTGGTATCCATATTTTAACCCCCCCAGTTAAATTGTTTGCTGCATTAATTACTGTCTAGGTTTCACTTTGGAACTCTACCTGGGTACCCCAGTTTAAGTCAAGTTTTCATGTGGGCAAGATTTTCCCTTGTTGGTTCTCTTGCCTGCTTGTTTATGTTCTATATTTGTAAATGGCATGGCCAAAGGGTTACCCTGGGCCTTGGCCGATAGGATGTATTGGTTGTTTTAATTTTATCTGTATGTATCCCCTTGGGGATTGTGTGCTTTGTATGCTCTGCAATGGTCTACGACCACGCAATAAACTTATATTGATTGATTGATTGATTACTTTGCAGACAAAATTGCTCCTATTCACCACAACCTGGGTGCTGCTACTTTGTATGAAGAGTAAGTTTGGGGTTGTAGAAGCTTAGCCTTGTCATTTTTGTCTGGGCTGTGGATCAGTTTCAATTAGTGTTGCCCACTGATGCAGAGGATGTGCTTGGCGCAATACAGGCAACCAGTGGTGAATTAGATCCTCGCCTGTCCTGGCTGGTGAAAGCCATCTGGGAGACACTGGGGATATTGCTTGCTGGTGGGGGTTGTCAATGCCTCCCGGTAGGTTTTCCGACACCCTTAAAACTGCGGTGATCCAGCCCCTACTCAATAAACCATCTTTGGATGCTAACGCCCCGCCAGCTATTGCCTGGTCTCTAACTTTCCCTTTTTAGGGAAGGTTATTGAACAGGTGGTTGTCCAGCAACTTCAGGCTCATCTGCTACTGGATTCTTAGATCCATTATAGTCCATTTTAAATCAAAGGTATCGCATCGAGTCTGCGCTTGTGGCCTTGGTCGATGATCCATACTTGGAGATTGACAAAGGGAACTGTACTCTGTTGGTCTCGTTAAGACCTTTCAACGACCCTTGATACAGTTGATCATGAACTGTTGTTGACATGATTGCAGGACCTGGCAGGGGTGCATGGGATGGCCCTTTAGTGGTTCTGTTTGTTCCTGTCAGAAAGGACCCAGAAGGTGGTGATGGGAGTTAGGGAGTTAGTGATGGGAGTTAGCTCGTCTTCTCCTCGGGACCTTCCCTGTGGTGTCCCACAGGGTTCCAACTTGTCTCCCCTCTTGTTCAATGTTGTATCTGAGGCCGCTGGGTAAGATTTGGAATGAAATGCCATCAGTAAGCTGATGACACCCAACTCTACCTCTCTTTTTCATCTAGCCCAGGTCCTGCAGTCTCCGTGCTTACCCAATGCCTGACTGCTGTTGGCGACTGGATGAGGGTGAGCCAATTGGAGTTGAATCCAGACAACCAAGTGATGATGGTTTACCGGTTTGGTGATTTGGAGGGGATTGGGTCTCCTGTCATTGATGGGGTCCGGCCCCCTCTGGTTACTGCAATTCACAGCCTCGAAGTGCTTCTGGACCCCTTGCTGCTCCTGGAACATCAGGTTATGGGAGTGGCTAGGAGCATTTTCCACCAACTTCATCTGTTGAGGAGGCTGCAGTTCTTTCTTATACAGATCTGGCCACCATTATCCCTGCCCTCATAACCTCAAGGCTAGATTACTGCAATGTGCTCTAGGTGGGGTTGTCCTTGGTGACTATTCGGAAGCTGCAGCTGGTGCAGAATGCAGTGGCCTGGCTCCTTTCAGCGGTGGGTCTCCATGAGCACATTAGACCTGTGCTTTACAGTCTGCACTGCCTATCTGTAGCTTTCTGGGCACAATTCAAGGTGCAGCTTTTGACATTTTAAAGCCCTAAATGGCCTGGTTCCCACATATCTGAAGGCCTTTCCTATCATGCTTCACCACAATCATTGCAGTTGTCCCAGAGCACAATCTTGCGGGTTCCACCTGTCAGGCTTGTTCATATGACAAGGGCCTGCAGAGAGGCGTTCTCGGTTGCCTGCCCCAGGATTGTGGACTTCCCTTCCCGGGAGGTCTATCAGAGCCCGAGCCTGAGCATATTTCGGAGGCAGAGTAAAACCTTTCTTTTAGGCAAAGCATTTGGCAGGCGGGGATATGGGCTAGGGTGGGTGGATTTAGGGATGAGGGTAGCATTTTTAAAGGGATTTTAATTAATGTTAATGTATTTTGTGTTTTAATATCGTAAGCCACCTTGATCCTTTGGGAAGAGCGGCGTAAAAATTAGACTAAATAAATAAATAAATAGACATGGAAATCAAATTATTATAGCAGTGTCTAATTAGTGGATTGCAGCAATAATAAAATGACAAAAATTATCTGAATTTATAAAACCAACCAATTTTCACTGTACTCTCCATGTACAGACACTTTAAAAAAGGCGCCCCAGTGTTTATTTCTTATTTCTCAGCACACTCTGTCGTTGCTTTTTCCAAAATGCTCTTTTAAAAGGAGAGAGGAAAAAAAGGAATTTGCAGTTTAGTACAATATACTATTGTCTTCATTAAAAACAATGCAATTGTTTTAAATGTAAGAAAATTATACACACATATATAAAAACATTTCTGCATTCCAAACATTGTAAAACGTATTAACCATAGCTTAATTAAATAGTAGCAATTTCTGATTTTATTAGTAAGTATGCTTGCTGCTACTCATTTGAATTATTTATGAGATTATACACAGTTGTCTTAGAATACCACAAATAGTGTTTTATTAAGTCACAGTACCTTCAGGAAAACATTAGGATAGCAAGTTACAAATATATTGTACAAGTATATATTCAGAGGTGACAATAATTCAGAGTATTTATATTGTATAACAACAGAAGAAGAATACATAAGACCACATGAATATCCAAAGAAAAATAGTTTGGGGGGGGTGGGGCAGTACAAAAGCACATGTCTGCAGCATGACAGCAACCCAGGGTCAGAAGCCGCAACTGATACGGGCCAGGCCGGGCTGCAGAACCAACATCCCTGCGACCGGGGCATGGGGAGAGTAGGGAGAAATGGGAATGTGTGGCTGGCTAACCCCATCTCTTCCCCGTACCCAGCGCCCCACCCGCTTCCATGACAGGCAGTCATGGCAGCAAGCCATCATCATCGATTTATCAGCGGCCTTTGATACCGTGAACCATGAGTTGTTTGTAACCCGCCTGCAGGACTTGCTTGGGGTGGACAGAACCATGTTACAATGGTTCCATTCTTACCTTGCCGGCAGATTGCAGCAGGTGGTCCTAGGGAACTACCTCTCTCCCTGGGGCTCTCGAGTGCGGTGTCTTGCAGGGTTCCATTCTGTCCCCTCTCCTGTTTAATGTGTATATGAAGCTGCTTGGGGAGGTTGTGTGCAGCTGGAGAGTTGTCATCAATATGCAGACGACACCCAGCTGTATTTGTTGTTTTCATCAGACCCATGCCTCGCTGTCTCCTTGCTGTCCCTTGCTGTCTGGCTGTAAAGGTTAAAACCAGCACCTTGAACCTGGCCCAGTGCTTTATTGGCAGCCAGTGCAGAGCCTGGAGGACCGGTGTCATGTGCTCCCTGCGGCCTGCCCCTGTAAGGAGATGGGACGCGGCATTCTGCACCAGCTGCAGCCTCCAGACCAGCTTCTCGGGCAGCCCCATGTAGAGCGCGTGGCAGTAATCCAGCCTCGAGGTGATGAAGGCATGGATGACAGTGGCAAGGTCAGAGTCTGAGAGATATGGCCAAAGCCGCCAGACAAGATATAACTGCCAAATGCACTCCTCACAGCTACAACCTGAGATTCCAGGCTGAGCCGTGAATCGAGGAGCACACCCAGACTCCGCACTTGAGAGACCATAGGAGGGCAAACACCTCCAACAAGAGGAGATTCAACCACCCCCAGGCCCCCCAAGCCCTCGCTCACCAACATCACCTCTGTCTTGTCAGGATTCAGTTGCAGATGGGAGAAGCGACAGGATTTGGCAACAGAGTCAATGTAGGGTTTAAAAGAAAGGGGTGAGTCAAAGATGAAGCCTAAGCTATGGGCTTGTGGGATGGGAAGGATGGTGACCCCGTTGATAAGGATTGACAGAGAGAAGGAAGAGGAAGGATGGGGGTGGGGGGGAGATAAGGAGTGCAGTTTGATTAGACATGTTGAGTTTGAGTTGACGTTGAGACATCCAGGTAGAGATATCAGAGAAGTGGCCTTGGCCCCGTCCAAGCATTTTGATGTCAAGACACTCCATGAGGACGGGTCGGAAAGGGACAGAAGAGCCTCTGCCTCACCTCTGCCCTCCCTGAATAATAGTCTAGCAGTGCGCTGGACGGGTATTTTCTACTTTTGAATCTCTATAGATTTTTCATTGCACTTTGCTTCCCTTTCCTGTGCTATGTGCAGTTTGCGCAATGTGTATGTGCACTTCGATGCTAATTGCTATGACAGTGTTAAATTAAAAAGATAAGTAATTTTTAAAATGGAGAGTTATGCCTATAAGCAGAGTCTTGAAATATATAGCACTTTGATTCAAATAAAGATATTTTGAACTTTGTATACATGTAGTACTGTATGAAAGGCCTTTTCAGCTAGGGAATGGAGTAGGGCAGCAGCCTTTTTCACTCCTGGAAAAAACTTTCTTTAGTGAAGAGAGTGGTTGTGGAGAGCCAAGTGCACCTCAGGAAATGGTTTGATGACGGTTTTCCATAATCTGGTTTTCTATAACCCTATTAAGTCTGCTTCACATGAGCAGAGTATAAGCTATTATTAACTACGCTGATGCCTATCCAGTGACATCTCTGTAGCAGAGGCAGCTTCTAGTGCTGAGCAGCTGAATTTGCCATTAGTCTCCAAAATCTAGACACTTGTATTAGACCCACTTCTCCCTGTCTGCCTCCCCCTACACAATCATTCTCACACACTCCCTTCTCCCTCCCTGATGTCTAACTACTAGCTAGCTCACTGCCTCCAATCACACTCGCTCACACGCTCGCACACTCACTCACTCACTCACACACGCAAGTACATAATGAGAAGACTTCCTTCCCTGTCTCTGGCCACTTTTAAACGAGACAAATTTGCGCATGATTGGTGGAAAATGTGCGTGTTTTAATGCTCGTTTAAACACCTAAACCGTTTTAAATGCTCATTTGCCATGATTGTGTAAAAGCCCAAACCGTTTTGAATGTGGTTTTTAAATAATGCGCATTTTTAAAAACCGGTTTTGAGCCCCTTTGATGATTGGGGATGCCAAAACCGGTTTTAAAAAATGCACATTATTTAAAAACCACATTCAAAACGGTTTTGGCTTTTACACGATCATGGCAAATGAGCATTTAAAATGGTTTATGTGTTTAAACGAGCATTAAAACATGCACATTTTTCACCAATCATGCGCAAATTTGTCTCGTCTAAAAGCGGCCTCTGTCAGTGCAGTTCAGATACTATAGAAGTTACCAGACTCTAGTCCCATTGAATGGATGTGATCTGGGAGTGAATTTTTCTAATTATACTGAGATGGGTGGAATCTCAGCTCTGCCATACCCTCTTGGGATCTAGCCCAGCACCATTTTCAGAAACTAGCTGTACCACCCGCAACTAGTGCACCATCTTAGTCCCCCTTGAGAATTTCTCTGCTTTAACTGGCATGCTGCAGAAGATCTTGCCTCATCCTTTCTGTAGACAGTGTAAGACCTGGCTGTTCCGCCAGGCCTTTGGAGTGAGAAACGGGTATGGTGGGGTGAGGAGGGGAATTCTGCCCTTTTAGTTCTTTTTATCCTTTTAAATGTTTTTAATGATATTTTATGTGTGTTTTATTGATGGTCTGTAAGCCGCCCTGAGCTGCTCTTGAGCAGGAGGGGGCGGGGTATAAAAATAGTTAAATAAATAAATAAAATAAAATACACACACACAGTGTGTGTGTGTGTGTGTGTGTGTGATTGCATAAGCCTTCTTTCCACAGGAAACCAGGCTAAACATGACAGTTTCTCATCTGTCACTCTCTCATTCAATTTCTTTCTAAACTACTCTGGAGAGATTTTGAAAAGCAGGAAAAATGAGGACAGTTTGGCCGCAGGATTCTCAGATCCTCAAACAAAATATTCAATTCAGCATAAGCTTCATGGTGCTCATATGGACCCCATTCCCTTGGTATGTCAGTCCATAAAATATTTATCCTCGCAACTGCTGTCTGGGTTCTGATAATGAAATGCTGCTTAATGTGACTCATTTTGTTCATGGGGGTGGGTCACACCATTCTAATATTTCATGTACATCAGTTCAAATACAAGGGGTGGGGGGAGAAAATGTATCACCTGACACAAAATGTCCACTTCTGTATAAAAAATAAAATGAAATGCTGCTTACCCTTGGAGGTCAGAGTTAAGGTTATTGCCATGAATTTGCAAGGAAACCCGTATTACATCTGTCTGCACTATACCTGGTTTGAAGATAATTCAGAACACTAAATTTCCAGTGCTGCCAGTCTTTTAACCTTCATATGTACAGGCATTCCTTCTTACTTCTGTACACTAGAGATTATATCTAAAAGCACAATTCTCTATAGCCATCTCTTTCTTCTGGGGTTTTGAAGCATTATTATCTAAGCCTAAAGTTTCTGTTTCTGTTCATTTTTCTAGTGATCAGTAAAAATATGTAAAAATCAGACAGGTAACATTAAGAACACATTTGACATCTTCTGCCTTTATTTTTGTTTTAGCTCAGAATAATACACATTGGAGAGAGAGAGAATATTTCCTGTTTATAATTTTTTACTGATCACTAAATTGTGTTCAGCACTAAAAAGCACTGAATTGTGCTTCTAGATATACTTTCTGGTGTACAGAAGTAAGGGGGAATGCCTGTACTTATGAAGGTTAAATGACAGGCAGCACTGGAAATTTACTATTCTGAATTATCTTCAAACCAGGTATAGTGCAGACAGATGCAACATGGGTTTCCTTGCAAATCCATGGCAATAACTTTAACTTAAACAATATATAAAATATATGATGTTGTTGATCCTCCTGTAAACATCCAAAACAAGAAGGGAAGTCAAAAGGATCAGTGGGTGTGCAATGAATGGAGGATTGGGTCCATCAGCTTTAATCTTTTTATTTAACTTTCTTTTGAAAAAAGTTAAACATGTTCCATAACAGCTTTTGCAATCCTCTGTCTACATCATCAGTTTATCAGTATGAAGTCACAAATTGCTGGACTTCAGCTTTTAAAGGCCTATGACACTGCTTCCATTAACATCTAGAGTACAGGGAAATTAAGCCTTCTTAAAAAGGGAAAAAGAAGTGTCACAAAGCATCTTGATTACAAGTATAAATTAACTTGCTTTTATTAAAATTTGATTGTAGTATGATTACCTTTTATATTAGAATCAATGATCCTTAACATATTTTTGGACTTTCTGCTTTGTCGATTTACATTACTTCCTCAAATAAATAATGCTTGTTCCATGACTGAGGTTTGTTTATGCATTATTTTTATTAATTTTGCATTAATTGAGTTACATTTGGAATAGAAGTTGGCACCGAATAATATGCAGCTCATGGTTGGTAAATCCACTTACAGGGGTTTTCACAGGGGCTGGAAGCCTTAAGCTACTCCGTGGGGCCCCAGACAGCAACTACCTGCGGGAAGCCCTTCAAATGGGGCCACCAGAGCAGCCACCACCCTTCCCCTTTCACCCCCAGTCTGGTTCTGCCCAGGAAGCTCATCACATGGAAAGAACCCTGGGATTCCATTCCACTCCTGCGGGAGCAGGATTGGGGCTCCGGAGAAAGCAGCCGCTGCCAGTCAGCTGGTGGAGCTCACTAGTCACTGGGGGGTGCACTCCCTGACCACTCACCTGTTAGAGTGGACAAGGGGTGGGGGGAGGAACTGACATTCCCCTAGGATATCACCCTCTCCTCCTAGGGCCCTTCAGGATCACAGCTGGGGCACAGTCATAGCGCCTGAGGTTTTAATCAGCCCCTTTGTCCTGGGTGCAGTGCGAGGAGCCGGGGCTGGATTTGGAGGACAAATCCTCCTCTTTCTCCTCCCCCCACCCCCGGGTTTCTGGGGATGACACCATGCGGAGCTGCCCTGGCTGAACCCAGGGCAAACATCTGGTGGGTGCCTTTGGGTGGGTACATCTGGAGCAATGGGGGGGGGGTGTCTCATGTGATAACATACATAAACACATTTTCCAGCTTCCAAACAATAGGTGCTCTGTACAAGCTGAGATATAGCCAAAACAACTGGGGAAACATCTGAATCTATACAAATGACCCAACGCTTTCTGCCCTTTAAACATGGAATATTTTCAGAAGTGATGCCACCACACTTAGTCACACTTTACCACACTTACCCCCACCCTGGGTTCACAACCATGTCACTTCTGTTCGGCGGCCGCCAGACGTTCACCACGTTTTGCCCTTAATCGTGGTAGCAGTTACTAGGGGTGGGACACCGGGGAGAATACTGGATACCGGATTTACCGGTATCAGATCTCCCCAGTACCGGATTTACCGGTATCAGCATACTGGATTTTTAACATTGGCTGCTTTACTTGTTTTTTTACATTGCAGCTATTTATTTCAATGGCTGTAATGTAAAAAAAATGGTAAAGTAGCCAATGTTAAAAATCCAGTATGCCGATACCGGTGATTATCCGATTAATCTGATACACCCAATTATTGGGTGTATCGGATTAATCTGATACTGATATTCCTACCCCTAGCAGTTACCACCAGTTGTGATCTCGGAAAATCATGGAGAACAACCGGTGGCAAGTGCTACAACAGTTGGACGCAAACTCTGGTAAGTTGTACAGTTATGTCTGTTCTGGGTACCAGCCTACCCCAGAGCGGGGTGGCAGCCGTTACCCCAGATTGGGTCCAAGCATGGTAGCGTCACTTCTGAAAATTCCCATGGTTTGTGACCTCATTTTTTATTTTGCAACAGCACAAAGTGCATCAGGGCTACTGAGAGTTCTGCTTCACACTTCTGTCTCCTGTAGTGCATGCTGTTTATCTAAGATTATTTAAGACTGCTTTGTTATGATATTGATCACTAGTACAAACAGACAGACTTCAAAGTTAAAGTTCATTAGAGAAATGTAAGTACTTAAAGATAAACAATTTCAGAAATGCCTTTTTTCTCTCTCCTTATGTTTAACATGTTTTCTAATACCATTTGTTTAAAAATCTGCAGTTTTGTTTTCATTTTAGTATCTCAGCAAAAAAAAAAAAAAAAGTCTGGACTTAAAATGGATTGTGTCTTATGTTGCTAATGTTTCCTGGAAATGGAAAACTGTGATAACAGATTCTGTCTTGGCTCATTTTCAAGATTTTTTTACAGCTGCAGTTTACAAGTACTTAAAACTATTTCCAATGGGCGTGCATCATTACTAAAAACATCATAAGTCAGTCAGATGTTCTCTTTCCAATCAATGCACTTCCATCCCTTCACCAGGCTGGTGACAACTATCAGAATATACTTATAGATAGAAACAATACATTTCATCAGCTTATGAAATCCATTTAAATATACACCCAGCTGTACAAGGTGAAATATTCTCTCTCTTGTTAAAGTAAGAAAACCAAAGTAAGAATTAGGAAGATATCAGCATGTATCATATTTAAAAACCCTCAACTTTAACCCATGAAAAATATGTTGTTTGTCTAATGGGGTTAGATTTGTACACTGGTCCTTTGGCACTAATTGCTTGAATGTGTCAACAACTTCAGACCTCTTGGGGTATATTTCTACCCCAGGCTGGGGTAGAAATCTACCCCATGGTAAAATGAATTGGGGTGTTGTTCTACCTCAGGGCCTTTTTGCTCGCAAAAAAAAAATGTTGATGGTAACCAACTTTCCTTTGGGGATATTGTGTACCTGCAAGAAGGTGACAATGTCCTAAAAGGGCAAAGTTGAAGAGCCACTACCTTGTGAGTTAATGCAAGAGATGTGTGCCCGGGGTAGGAATCTACCCTAAGGGTTAAGTGGAAGGTAAGGGACAGTGGGTAAAATAAAAAGGGCAGCTGCATGTCCCAGGGAGGGGGGGGGCCTCCTGGCTGGGTCAGGTTGGGGGCAGAGTACATGTTCCCTTGCCTGACTCAGTCGGGGAGGGGGGCAGGGAGCGACACAGGGCGGCCAGCTGCTGCCTGTGCTGTGGCTGGTGCCCTGCCCCCTGCCATGATGGGCAGCCAGGACTGCCTGCGGTGGTGGCAGCTGGAGGGGCGAGGGAAGACGCGGCAGTGCAGAGGAGCCAGCCGACGGGAAAAGAGCCAGTGCAAACGGGGATGTGCTGCGGCTTCTCTCATGCATGTCAAGGCAGGATTTTGGACCCTGACATGCACGAGAGAAGCCATGGCAAATCCCCATTCACACTGGCTCTTTTCCCATTGCCCAGCTCCTCCACGCCGCTGCATCTTCCCTCGCCCCTTCTGCTGCTGCCACTGCCACTGCAGGTGGGAACGCAGCCCAACTGATCAGTTCCTAGCTGGTAACTAAAATGCTTATTATTAAATGCCAAATGCATAACCTTGCACTTTGTGCTGTTAAATTTCATCCCATTCCTAACACTCCAATCCACAAGGCCATCGGCTCATCCTGTATAATTTTCCGATCCTCCTCTGCATTGGCAATTCCTCCCAACTTGGTATCACCAGAAAACTTAATTAGTACACTCTTACTTCCCTCACCAAGGTCAGTTACGAAGGCTTGTAAAACCTGACTGTTCACCCAGGCCTTTGGGGAGGGTGGGTTAGGGTTTTTATTCTCCCTGCCCTTCTTTTTTATTTTTCTTTATCCCTGGATGTTTTAATTGTTGATGTTTTTATGAAAGTAAAGGTTTTATAAATTTTAATTGTACATCGCCCTGGGATGCCGTAGGCATATGGGGCGACTCATAAATGCAAGAAAATAAATAAAAATAAAAATAAGATGGGTCCCAAGACAGATCCTTGAGGAACTCCACTAGCAACCTCTCTCCAGCTACAAAGTCCACCTGTTAACACAACCCTTTGTTTTCTTCCAGTTAACAAAAAGATAGTTAGAGGGATATGAAGTTCGTTAATTCCTATCTTTTCCAGTTTAGGCAGTATCAAATGTCTTACTGAAATTCAAATACACTAAATTTAGTGCATTCCTGAGCTGCTGTTGGTGGGAAGGATGGAGTAAAAATTAAAATAATAAATAAATTCCCTCTATAGAATAAAATGTTATTTTTTCAAAAAAGGAAATCAGATTGGCCTGGCGTGATCTACCCTTTGTGAGCCCATACTGCATTTCATAATGTTTTCCCCTTTGCTACCATGTCATTAATTATTCTCTCTCTTATTATCTGCTCTAACATCTTACATACCACTGAGGTTAGGCTAACAAGTCTATAGTTAGCAGGGTCATTTCTACTCTCTTTCTTAAAGATAGGTACAACATTTGCTATTCTCCAATCACTAAGTGCCACCCCTAAATTAATGTTGGCATCAATGATTAAATAGCATTGATATTGGACCTGATTGTACTTGTGACATTAACTTGATTTAGTCAATTTCTGTTCTCTGACAAATGTACTAAGTGGAGCGTTGTGCCTCAGAACGTCTCCTTTGGACCAAACCATACCATATCATCTAATGGCACCAGTCACTAGGTACCACCCCCTAAATTAATGGATTTATTAAATATCATAACTAATGGACCAGAAATTTCAAGTGCTAGCTCCTTCAGTATTCTCAGATGAAGATTATCTGGACCTTCTGATATGAATACATTAAGTACTTTGAGTTTTGCCTCCACTTGTGATGTGGTAATTTCCATTACCTCACACTTACCATCAATTATCTTGTCTTCATAACAATGGTCCCTATCATCATCCTTATTAAAAACTGATACAGTGTATAGTACATTAGAATTTGGGCCATGTCTAAATGACCTTTGATCTCTACCTTATGTTTACTCTACAGCGGCCCCAGGTCTTCTTTTCTTGTTTTCTTATTATTTGTGTAACTATAAAAGCTCTTGCTATTTAGTTTAATTTTATGTGCAAGGTCTAGTTCAGTTTGACTTTTGGCAAGTCTTACTTTATTCTTACATTTTCTAACCTCATGGAAGTAGTTTGCTTTACTAATCAAGCCATTTTTCCATTCCCTTTATTTATTTATTTATTTTTACAATTTATAGGCCGCCCCCTCCTGCCTCAGACATCTCGGGGCAGCTCATAATATATTAAAATATTTCAAAATATTCAAACATTAAAATAAACCATAATATTTTCAATTAAAATAATGTAAAACCCCATCCCCCATGCCACCCTAACCCAACCCACCCACCCCATCTCCCTCGGGAAAGGCCTGCCGGAACAGCCAGGTCTTACATTGTCTGTGGAAAGAGGGGAGATCAGCAGCTAAGCGGATCTCCGATGGGAGGGAGTTCCACAGCCGTGGCGCAGCCACGGAGAATGCCCTCCTCATAGTAGACACCCAGGAAACCCTGAGGAGGGCACCCCACAGCTGACCACAGGAGCCGGTCCAGGTCCCGGAGGGTGAGGCGGTCCTGCAGATAGGTGGGGCCGAAGCTGTTTAGGGCTTTAAAGGTTAGCACCAACACCTTGAATTGAACCCAGAAACCTACCGGCAGCCAGTGCAAAGAGCAAAGCACCAGTGTTATATGCTCGCGTCGGCCCATCTCTGTTAAGAGACGGGCCACCGCATTCTGCACCAGTTGCAGCTTCCAAAACAATACCATGGGTAGCCCCACGTAGAGCGCGTTGCAGCAATCCAGTCTCGAGGTAATTAAAGTATGGATGACCATGTCCAGATCCGAGTCTGAGACATATGGCCTAAGCTGGTGCACCGGATGTAACTGGCGAAATGCTCATTTTGCCACAGCCATCACCTGAGCATCCAGGTGGAGCTGTGGGTCCAGGAGCACCCCCACACTCCGGACCTGAGAAACCAGGGGGGGCGGACCCCATCAATGATGAGGGCCACCGCCACCCCGGCCTTCCCCACAACCATCACCTCCATCTTGTCAGGATTTAGTCACAGACGGCTCGCCCTCGTCCAGTCCCCTACAGCGGACAAACTGGGTAAGCACCTAGACTACAGGGCCTGAGTTGGAGGGAAATGAAAGATATAGCTGGGTGTCATCAGCATATTAATGACAACTCACTCCATACTCCCTAACAACCTCTCCCAAAGGCTGCATGTATATGTTGAACAGGAGAGGGGATAGAATGGAACCCTACGGTACTCCACATGTGAGGCCCTGGGGGAAAGAGGAAAACTCCCCCAGCACCACACGCTGGGTTCTCCTGGCCAGGAATGAGCGGAACCATTCAAGAACAGTCCCGCCAATCCCTGCCCAGTCCCGCAACCGAGTCACCAACAACTCATGATCAATGGTATCAAATGCAGCCGAGAGATCTAACAAGATCAACAGGGTTGAACGACCCCAGTCTAACTCACGGGAGAGGTCGTCGGCCAAGGCCTCTGTTCCATAACCCGGACGAAAGCCTGACTGTGAGGGATAAAGAAAATTAATCTGGTCCAAATACCCCTGAAGCTGCTGAACCACCACCCGTTCAATAACCTTCCACATACTATCTTGTGCCTCAAAGCAGACTTTTTTCCTTTTAAATCTCAGAAAACTCCATGTATATATAGGACACCATTTACATTTGTTTATATATATATTTGTTGATGTTTAGGCTGGCATCCTTACATGAGCAGAGAGAGAGTATATATCCATGCACATCTTCCCAGTAAGCTCACAATCTGCTCCTGAATAGAGTAGGCTGAAAAGATAGTTATCTCATTTAAGGGCTAGAATAATTTGTCCTTGTGACATTAACTTAATTTAGTACATTTTTCAGAGAACAGAAATTGACTACGTGGAGTGTTGTGCTTCAGAATGTCTCCTTCGGGCCAAACCATACCTGTTTCCTGAGCTCCACTATTTTAAACATATTGGGTGCAATCCAACACCCGACTTACGCCGGCGGGAGGCACAGAGCTGAGCTGGGCAGCGAGAGCTCAGTTGTGCAGGTGTGCTGCACGCGCAGCAGGCCCTTTCTAAGGGGCGCACCAATGCCCTGTGCAGCTTGCTGGCTGGTGGCATGCACGTGTGCCTGAGCACTGGCATCCCCCCCCCCCCCCCCAAGTGGTATAGGGGCAGTTTTGCAGAACAATGGAGATCGCCCACCAAGTGCAGAGTCCTTGTCTGCCTACTATACCATGAAGGACATGCATCCTGGTAATCTACACATAGCTATGCTTCCAGGGCATGATGGGGCAGAAGGGGCATAGCAGGCAGGAATAGGACTGACACCCCATCCCTTCCACCACCTGATCCAGCATCTTTGCACATGTGCACACCGCTTTAGCCTCAACATATGCAATGCATGGGGAGGATATGATGGGGATCACATGTCCCATTAGATTTCTGGCAGTGGCAGCCCTGGTGAAGGAACTGCTGGCTCAGACTGCTCCAAACCTGAAGGATCATGATCACAAGCAGGTGTGGCCCTCCATCAGTATTGCAGCCCTAGATGTTTAGTTAATGGACTTGTTGCATACACATTTGGCCCTTATTCATACCTTCTAGGAGTCGCATTTCATTTTCTACCAGATTCTGTTGGAAATGGAATCCAGTCATTTGATCCATTCCAGTGAAATGAACAAACTTCCTGATTCAGAATCAATCAAAAATCTTTGTCTGTTTTGTGCATGCACAAAGTGGCGTGTACAAAATGGCGGACACCGCCATTTCATTGTACAGCAGCCACCATTTTGCACATACACTTATAGCTGTGGCCATTTTGTGCATGTGCAAATTGATCCGCATTCTGACTGAAAAGTTTGCTTGATCAGAATTCCAATATAAATTTTAATTGCGATTCCAATTTTATTGAAAATTTCCACGGTACTAGATAGCTGATTCAATCCACTCCTAATACCTTCTGTTAGAACCAGTTCAGGCCCTATTAATAAATGGATACTTTAGCTTCCATGGGCCTCATTCTCCTTTTTCACAAAGCCCTTCCAGTATAAAGGCGCTTTTAAATGGAAACAAATTATGTTTGCACCACTCTCAGGCTGCTCTGCATAGTCAAAGTAAAGTGGCCTTTAGCGCAAATAGGAATCAAGCCCTGTCCATTCAATTTTGTGGAAGTATGTGACATAAACTACCGACTGCAATGAAATCATTATGATCAGTTGCCAATTTCCCTTAGCTGTGTGACATTCTCAGAAAACTAGGAGATCCCATCTTGGGAAGATTTCAAATTCAGGTCAGATAAACATCTGTTGGGGATGGTTTAGGTATAATTACAAAGAACAGAGAGATGGCCTAGATGGCCTTTTAAAGCAGTGGTTCCTAAAACTTTATCTGCTAGACTCTGTTTTAAGACTTAAATATAATCTTGAGATTCCCCCAGATAGCAACAGAAGGTGTAAATAGAAGTGATAGTCAGCAGAACCCACTGCCAACACAGATCCAACCATTTGTTGATTGACACAACAAACATGCTGGTGACTGGGCCACAGAAGAGAGCATGAATGTGTGGTCGGTCGGCCCCATCCCCACACTGCACCCAGCACCCAACCCCCCCGCCATGGTAGACCCAACCTGGGCCAGGTCACAACAAACATTATTTATTTGTTTGTTTCAATTTGTATCCCACCTTTTCACTTAGGCTCAGGCTGGTTCACATTTCAAC
The DNA here is from genome assembly GCA_003113815.1 of Sphenodon punctatus. NCBI lineage: Eukaryota > Metazoa > Chordata > Lepidosauria > Sphenodontia > Sphenodontidae > Sphenodon > Sphenodon punctatus. Next base: position 1,751,855 of record QEPC01001413.1, read on the forward strand.
TTGGTGGGGCCGGTCCCATGGCCCACAGAAACCGTGCGCTACCCACACACGTGCACAACTCTGTCATGGAGACGTGCCGTACAGAATCCATGTGGATCCTACACAAAGGGGTTTGAGATTGTGGCCATTAGCTTTAACAATTAACATTTAATCATTAACATTAAACTAATTAACTCAACAAGTAATCCCCACAACAATCCTGTGAGGTAGGTTAGGTGAGAGATCTGTGAACAGGCCCAAGATCACCCAGTGAGTTCATGGCTAAGGCACGTCTTGAAACAGGGGCCTCCCCCTATCTCCCGGTCCCAGTGCTGCACTCTTAATCGCTGTGCTACATTGGCTCTTTAGCCTGCTGTGACCCACTTCGGCCAGATCAGGCGGCAGTAGGTCTCCAGGATCACAGCCCAGGCTCGCCTCTGACACACTCGGGAGCAATCCCGGGTGAACATCTGGCAGGGCACCAACAAATGTGCCAGTGGCTCATGGGCTAAAGTGAGCCACCATCATGTTTGTTAACACCCAGAGACAGGCAAAGTATGATGACTGTCGTCATGATCACAACCCCATCTACTGATGGTGTGGTCCCACTTGAGTTCCTGACTCACCGTTTGGGGACCTCTGTTTTAAGGTCCCTTCCATCCATAAATTCTATGATTCTATAAATCTGTCAAACTCTAACCTAATGTTTGTATTTTGTTTTTTAACAGTAAATTCAGGAGATGGTATTGACTACAGCCAGCAGAAGCGTGAAAATATCGGAGACTTGATTCAAGAGACACTGGAAGCCTTTGAGCGCTATGGTGGAGAAGATGCTTATATAAACATTAAATACATGGTCCCTACCTATCAATCATGCTTGTTAAACTAACAGATAGAATGGTTGTGTCAGAAGGATAGATTCCACTTGTGTTCTCTAATTCTGTTACTCAAGCTTTCTTTCTCTACAGCTGCTAAAATAGTAGCTTCTGGACCAATAAGCTATTTAGCACTATTGTGAACAAGTCTTTCCAATACATAAATAGTGTCTGTTTCTCAGATTACAATGGTGTACTGTGCTTATTTGTTCCATGAAAGAATTGCTTCTTTATAGGCAAGCTGACAGAAGCAGGAGTCAGAGCTAAACCTTCAGTCGTGTAGACAATAAAACTATAATTTTCATACGTAGTTCAGCAATTGCTATTCTGTGTCCGCTTGCCCTGGGGTGATGTCAGAGGTTGTAACGAGAAGAGTTTATGCTGACTGCTTAATAGGTGTTTGTCATGGAAGAGAAACACCAGTTCAGCAATGCCTCTCTAGCAGCTCTGCAGAATAATGTGCTCTGGCATACAATAAAACTTTTGAATGTATATTCCAATTACAGTGGGCTGTATAAAATTTCCTTGTCTACAGTTCCATGATAAAATTAATTAATGTTTCTCCCACACTTGCGATCTGGGTTTTAAGGGGTTTGTCTTTTAAAAGAGTTCAGACTCCTGTTTCTGAAAATATAATACGTGAGGGTATTGGACAAATCCACCTAGTCTGTTAGATGGGGGTAAGGCACATATACAAATTCACAAATATAATCATTCACAAAACCGAGGGTGCAATCCTATCATCACTGAAGTCAATAGTTCAGCTCCTCTTGACTTTAATGGGGGAGGATTTGACCCAGAGTATTATATTAGCTTAGCTTTTAAGCTGTTTGCTTAAAAGACACTAGGCATTTTTCATAACTTGACCTATTGTTGTCCAGAGTATGCCCCCAGGGACCTCTCTCACTGTCTAAGTTGTTTTTCCCAACTGTTAGAGTTGTAGCAGCTACCAACTCAGAGTAGAGTGAGGCTGCTTGCATTGTTTCTGTTAGTTATTTTCTTGCAGCAGTAGCTACAAGAAAGTTAAAGGCAGAACTGCTCTCCATTTTATAATGAGGGGACTGCTGAAGCCCCAAATAGAGAAACCGCTTGAGCTACAGTCCCGAGAATTTATTCATGGCTTACATTTGTGGGGACCGTCATATGTGCAAAGTTTGAAGAAGATCCAGCCAGAAAATCAAGTTATAACTGTTTAAAAGTTAATTGGTTGTGGTCAAAAGGCAAAACATCCTGACTCTTTTGAATAATTGAGATCTCCTCCCCCCGACAAGTTGAGCCCCAGGTTTTCACAGCCTTGGAGCGTGAGATCTAGATAAACTTATTTATTTATTTATGTATTTATTTATATTTCTTAGCCGCCCCCTCATGCCCATGGCATTTCGGGGGGGCTTACAACATTAAAAATAACAATAATTTAAAACAACAATAAAACACAAGAATTTAAAACATCTGAAAAACCTTCTTAAATACAGCCACCCCACAAAAAATTATCCCAACCCCCCTCCCCACCCCTGAAGGCCTGGGAGAACAGCCATGTTTTGCAGGCCTGGCAGAAGGCCAACAGACTTTGGGCCAGATGGGCTTCCTCGGGGAGGGAGTTCCATAATCGCACACAGCCACTAAGAACGCCCTCTTCATTGTGGCCTCCCGTTTAACACGGGGGACCTCCAAGAAGGTGCCCCTGGAGGACCGAAGTGGTCGCTATGGGGCGCGGAGGGTGAAGCGGTCCCTGAGGTATGAAGAGCCAAGACCGTGTAGGGCTTTATAGGCCAGTACCAACACCGTGAATCTGGTTTGGTATGCTACAGGCAGCCAGTGCAGTGCACGGAGCATGGGCATAATATGCTCCCATCGGCTTGTCCCCGTAAAGAGACGAGCCACCGCATTCTGCACCAGCTGCAGCCTCTGAACCAGCATCAAGGGAAGCCCCACGTACAGCGCGTTGCAGTAGTCCAGCCTCGAGGTGATGAAGGCATGGACGAGGTTAGCCAGGTCAGGTCTGCAAATATATGGTCGCAGCCTCCGCACCAGATACAGCTTGCGGAAGGCAGCGTTAGCCACCATCTCCACCTGCCAATCCAGGTGGAGGTCTGGGTCCAACAATACTCCCAGACTCCGAACCTGCTGGGCTATGGGAGGGCGGACCCCCTCTACGAGGGGAGCCAACACCTCCCTCACCCTACCCACCACCATCACCTCTGCCTTATCAGGATTGAGCTTCAGTCTGCTCTGCTGTAACCAATCCGCCATGGCCTCCAAACATTGGCACATAGATCAAGTGCTGGTGTAGTGTGATAATGATTGGTGCATCCAAAAATGAATTATTAAACATTAAAAAAAATAAGTTCTGCTGGCTGGCACATGTGCAGTCGAGCAGCCGCTGACCGCCATTTGTGGTGTTAGAAAAAAAATAGCATAAGGAAAGTTATGTGACTTTTCATATGGAGTCAAAAGTCTGCAACTTTTCACTCTGTATGAAAAGTTGCACACTTTGTGGAGTCAAAAGTTCTGTGAGGCCAGATGGTAATTGACATGAAATTGACTAGCGATGCCTCTTGCCAGCTTCCTGCAAGAGATGGTAATTGACATGAAACTGACTAGAGTTTAAAGTCTTTGTGACAGAGCTGGCTCCTGATAAAGTTACGTGATTTTAAACAGCAGCGTCACGTAACTTTCTTTATGCTGTTTTTTGGCGGTCAGCAGCTGTTCGACTGCATATGCGCCAGCCAGTAGAATTGATTTTTTTAATGCTTAATAATGCGTTTTTGGCTGCACCAATCATTATCACACACTACACCAGCACTTGCTCTAGATCTCACGCTCCAAGGCTGCAGACCCAAAGACCCAGCTCAACAGTAGCCTTGGGGGGGGGAGGAAGGAAGGCTGCTAATACAAGGGATTGTGGTAAGGGTAGGAGGTCTCTGTCCCTGCCTTGTGTCCCCCTCACTCTGCCCCCCATTTCTCCTTGGCAGAGCTGGCATGAGTGGAATAATTTTGGTTCAATGTTTGGCCGTGGAGGGGGACATCATGCCTTATAATCCTCAGTGCAGCTGTACGGTGCCAACCATACAGCCCCCGTGCTGCTTCTGCCCAGAACCTGCCCCAACTGAACTTTCATCCTGCCCCTCCCAGCCTCCCGACAGCTTCCCCATCCGGGGGCGTAAACTTGCAGTGCAGAATAGCCATGCCTGGCTGCATCTCCTCCCTTTCCTTCTGAGTGGCATACACGACTGTTGGGGAAGGGGCAGCAGGGAGAGCCACCCATTCCAAAAATGAATGGGGGGAGCAGTTCTGTAGATTCATTTCCACCCTCCACCCTTTCTCTGGAGCATCACATCCACAGCTGTCCCCTTATGCTGGGGAGGCAAAACACAACCCTAGTTCATTCTGCACAAGCAATACAGACTAATGAGGTAATTTGCATATATCTGCATATGATCTGCATGCAGCCCCGAGCATCCCTGTGTGGGGCTGGAATAGAAGACTCGAACTACCCTGAGAAGTGATGAACCTACTGTCAATCTGAGGGGAGAGGGGACTGCCCATCCAGTTTGTGCCCCAAACCTGGAGTTCCTGCCTTACCCCATAGCTCTGCATCTCCCTTCCTATTCCCTGTCTGGATCCTGCTCCTCGGGATATGGGTATGATATTTTAAATATGGATATGACTGTTAAAAACAGATGGCAAAGATGGATTTCTCTTTCTATCCTTCCTTACTGTGTCCACATGTGAACATATCACATAACTGACATATGAGACATCTTTTAGCATTCTCATTACTGTATTAATCACATTAAAAAAAAAACTGGAAATTTTCTAAAACAAAACTTTACAGCTTAAAAAACTGTTAAATGCAGAACCATTTCCAAAACAAAAAACTTTCCTTTTCAAAACCATTTCACAAATTACACTATACGATAACTTAAACTCCAAAACACATGAAAATTAATTACAATTAAAAAAATATTTAACATACAACAAAAATTAAATGCCAAAAAACATGGACATAATTTACAGATTTTCTATCTATATTCCATAATTGACCATCAACATTAATGTAATATTGTAGCAGGAAGCAGTTCTGCGGGGCTGCTGACCCTTTAAGAAGGGGGGCTGCGGGGGTCAGACAGAGGGCTGAACCCACCTAAGGGTGTGACAGAGCCAACCCATAGATGGGGAAGAGCCTGTGGGGTGAACAGGCTCTGAGAAACCCCTGTGACAGAGTGGACAGGGTAGTGGCCCTTTAAGGCTGGAGTTGAGGAAGCCTGGCCACGCCTACTCTGCTGGTATATAAGAGAGACAAGGCAGAGATGAGACAGTCTCTGCTAGGGAAGCGAAGGAGCAACATCTCCCAGAGAAGCCTTGCTGCTCTATGCTCGCCAGGGTGCTGATGCCTGGAGAACCAGAGGGACCCAGGCAAGTGGGAGAGGCTTTGCCCAGGAGGGAGCGTCTTGCCTGGGGAAGGCTTGGCCAGAGCCTGGGGTTGTAAGGCCTGGCTGAAGGGACTTTGGGGCTTGTGGTTAAGTTGTTCTAAGGCCTGGACTTGTGGTTAAGTTGCTCCCAAGGCCTGAGAGACAGGGACCTGGGCCTGTAGGGTGAAGGCGGATGAGCCAGCAGCCCCAGGTACACTGGACACAAGTGGTGTCCCAATAAAGGACTATAAGGGAAGACCTTCTGGACTGTGCGTGGTGTCCTGAGAGGGTACTCTCTGTCAGGAAGGAGGCGGTTCTGCTGACACTTTAGGCAGACATGGCGTAGCAGGGGGTGAGCTAATTTCCTCAAGAGTGAGACCCCAGTGCCTCGTGTGGCCCTGGGGGACCCCCCCTGTTACAAATATATATTCTTAATTCCTTACCAAACATACTTACTCTTATTATTTGCCACTAACTAAACTATCACATTATTCCTTTATTGCTCATTTCTTATCATAATTTGATGACAAACAAATTTTTTTCAAACTGCCGTAACTCTATCCTTTTGTGCAGAATTGCGCTGTGTACAACTGATTATATAAAGCTGTCTACACTGACATTGTCAACAGTTCATTGCATAACCTGTATACCATTTTTATACATGTAAATCGACAGTTAAGGCAGTTTGATCAACCAGCTCATTTGATCAACCAGCTGGCTTGATGCCAGCTCATTTGTTTTCAACCAGTGTTTTGTGTGGCTTGGCCTGTTCAGTAAAATGGCATGGGGTCAATTAATCCTGGGCAGGAGTGGCCCCTTTGAATAGCTTCATCCAAAGAAAACTACCATAGGTAACCTGCATTTCATGTGAGCATTTGAGTGAACTGCCTCATGCATTTCTTTGGAATTTTTACTTCAAAGCTCATTGCTGTCGAGACTTCCCTAACTGAAGAAACCTAGCTGGATTTGGTGGGAAGAGAAAAGTGCTGCAGGCTCAATCTGCCCAATCAAAGAGATGCAGTTTGGCCAGTATGATAACTCCTGAAGGCTGCCCCTGCAGCCACCTTGGCTTTCCTGTTGTTCTGTAGGGAAGGGGAGAGGAGCTCCCAGGCTAATCCTGGGAATAAGAAGTGAGTTCCACTGTAGGAAACTAAGGGTGTTAACAAACAGGATAGCCCCCTGGTGTCCAGCTTCAGTCCATGCAGCCCCCATTCACATTTGTTTAGCATGTAGACCCTAATAAATGGGCAGCCTCCTGTGCGTACTGCTTGTGCGTTTAGGCAGCCCTCCCCCACTCAGAGGTTTAGCGTGACAAGCCTAATGCACAGGCAACATTCTTCCCAATCAACCCTCTCCCTTCTCAGTAGCTCACGCTGTCATGACTCACAGCTGCGGCAAACCATGGGAAGAAGAAGCCGCAACATCTGTTTCTTTCTTCCGAGCTATTATGACTCCCAAGAGGCAGCCCAATGCTTGCAAACCCAACCCACCCATTGAGGGTCATACCTGGGTTTTATACTTGCCAGCACTTGGTGGCTGGAAATAACTTTTTGCTATGCACAGAAACCTGAGTTTATTGGGCAAATCACATACTTTGAGTGCTTATAGTAAAAATTAAAAGCAAAGTAAAAATTGAAATCAAAAGCAATCAGTCTTTCCATCTTGTCACCACCTGGTTTCTCATATCCCCGGCTCACTGCAATGTACTAGCAGGTAGCAGCACACAGTTCTATTGGGGTCTCCTGTACTGTGGTGCTGGAAATTCCTCTCAGTTCACATAATACCCCTAGTCAAACATGCACCCCTTGTACTATCTCTCTATCATCTTTTGGATTACCGTACAGTGGGGGCAGAAAGCATTCCTGCTTGTGAGGGTGCTCTGCACTTCTCCGACTGTCCAAACCTTGTATAGAGATACAAGCTCTCCTTCAGTCCGTTCATATTCCCTGTACTCAAAGTCACTTGTTTCCTTGAAGAGGTTCATCTCTGCCTCCTATCAAAGCTCTCCCAAGGACTCCGCAGATGTCCTCTCACTGTCATTGGGGCAGTGATAAGAAGAAAAAATAGCAGGGAATACCCAGTTTCCATTAGCGACGGCCTTACTTCTGGCAGCACACAAACATCCAGAAAAGTTGCAATCTCATTCACATCCCACTCTCTCATCTCATCTTCCATTCTGCTGAACGTGGAACTGCAGCAGGGTTGTGCGGAGTCTGCACTCTATTGTGCATACATAGAACCCCATTGTGTGCACGTGCCACCCTATGAGCACTTAGGCTGCCTCAGAGGATGGGTCTGACAGTTCTCTCTGTAGATCAGGCTTCACCCAAATGTCAGCAAAGGCCAGGGTATCGATCACCCTCAACTTCTCTGGGCCCCGTATCCTAGGCGGCCACAGCACCCAAAGACAGAAGTCAAAGCCACTTGGTTTTCCCAGGCAAACAACCCACAGCAATAGTTTTCTAAGGCATTATGACCCTTCATACTAGTTGCAAGCAAAAACTGTTACTTTCAAAACACATGAAAATATATGATTAGCTTTTAACCAATGGGCAGCTCTGCTCCCACAAAAACTGTGAGCACAGTGACCTGCACTGCCTTGCGGATCCCCTCTCCCCACCTATCCTTTTCTTAATGTTCAGTGCATCCCCAAGCCAATAACCTTCTCCCCTTGAGGAAGACAATGGAATCCAGACATAAGGGTGAATGCCAAACCAATAGGTTTATTTCCTAGACTAACACCATCCGCAACCTGGCTTCAACACTAGGGGACTCCGGAAAGCTTACAAAGGGAGAGTCCACGGGCATCAAACCGGTGACATCTTATGTAGGATTTTGAACAAAGAACCATAAAGATCAGAGATGGTTGGTCAGAAACAAATGGGTACATCATACATACATACATGCCATTAGGACACCTCCTCTTTCAAGACAGCCAGTTCTTAACACAATGACCCAATGTACAAAACAGCAAGCATGTTTGCTCTTAGGTTTCAATTCTCATCAAGCTAGTCTAGGCGTGCTCCTCGACTTGCAGCTTCACCTGGATTCCCAGGTGGCAGCTGTGGTGAGGAGTGCCTTTCACCAATTACATTTGGTGCGACAGCTACATCTGTATGTTTCAGACTCTGACCTGGCCACCATCATCCATGCCTTCATCACCTCTAGACTGAACTACTGCAACATACTCTACGTGGGGCTACTCCTGGTGATGGTCCACAGGCTGCAGCTGGTGCAGAATGCGGCGGCCCATCTCCTTACGGGAACAGGTCATTGTGAGCACATCACACCAGTACTCCGTTCTCTGCACTGACTGCCTATTGTTTTCCAGGCCCGATTCAAGGTTTTGGTGTTGACCTATAAAGCCCTAAATGGCCTGGGCACTGCTTGCCTGTGGGACCACCTCACACCTTGGGCTGTGGTATGGCCCCTGTGGTTGTCCAGAAACACCTGACTCAAAGTGCCCAGGGTTTCCCGGGTGGCGACAATGGGGAGGGCATGCTTGGTGGCCACTCCTAGGCTGTGGAACTCCCTCCCAACGGAGGCCCGATTAGCCCCAGACCTCCCATCTTTCTGAAGACAGCATAAGACCTGGCTGTTCTGCCAGGCCTTTGGGAAGGGAGACAGGTAGGGTGGGCTGGGTTGGGGGGGTGTTTTGGTGCCTGGTTCTGCTCTTTTAATAAGTTGGAATAAGTTTTAATACGTTTATAATTTTATGTTGATTTTAACTGTTGAATTGTTATATCTTTGCACTTTATTGTGAGCTGCCCCAAGCTGCTATGATGAGCAGGAGGGTGCGGGCTATAAATGTGCCAAAATAAAATAAATAAAAATAAATAAAATTATTTAATTTTATTTATTTATTTATTTATTTAGCACCAGCAGTGTACCTGGTGCTGTACAATAGTTATAGACAGGTCCTTACTCCCAGGGGGCTTACAATCTAAGAGAGACAAGGGAGAGGCAAACATCGGGAGAGACGAGTACATTCATGAAGTTGCGAAGTTGCAGGTGTACATGCTACACTTAGTTATGGGGGAGAGTTTCTGAGTGGGGGAGGGAAGAGGATTCACTCCTGACAAGCCAGGGAAAGCCTAACAGAAGAGGTAGGTTTTCAGAAGGGATTTGAAAGTTGGGAGTGAGCAGAACAAAGGTATCCAGGTAGGGAGTTCCAGACATGGGGAGCAGCATAGGAGAAGGGGCAAAGTTGTTTAAAAGAGCAAGGTGAGAGTGGGGGCTAGGGTTGCCACCTTTGCAAATGTTTAAGTAACACTTATGAAAAGTACATGTTGCAGAGTCTGCATTGGCACCTAGGGTCAACGCCGGCCCTGCAACATGTATTTTTCATAAGTATTTAATGTGGACAAGTGCAAAGTGATGTACATAGGGAAAAATAACCCACATTATGAGTACAGAATGCTGGGTACTAAGCAAGGAGTTACCACTCAGGAAAAGGATCTGGGAGTGATTGTGGACAATACACTGAAATCCTCAGCCCAGTGTGCCGCAGCAGTCAAAAAAGCAAACAGAATGTTATAATGCCTCTATAAAAATTAATGGTGCGACTGCACCTGGGATACTGTGTGCTGTTCTGGTTGACCCATTTCAAAAAAGACATAGCTGAACTAGAAAAGGTACAGAGAAGGGCAACAAGAATGATAAAGGGTATGGAACGGCTTCTGTACAAAGAGAGGTTTTACAAGCTGGGTCTCTTCGGCTTAGAGAAGAGAAGACTGAGAGGGGACATGATAGAGGTTTATAAAATCTTGAGCGGTGTGGAACGAGAAGATAGGGAACGGTTATTTGCCCTCTCACACAGTACTAGAACAAGGGGACACTCCATGAAACTAGCTGCCGGCAGATTTAAAACAAATAAAAGGAAGTACTTTTTCATTCAACGCATAATTAATCTATGGAATTTGTTACCAGAGGATGTCGTCAGGGCCAGTATTATAGCTGGGTTTAAAAAATGCCTGGATAAGTTCTTGGAGAGTGGGTCCATTAATGGCTATTAACCAAGTGGCTTACAGGATGAACTTCTTACTGTCGGGAGCTGGGAGTGAACAATGGGGAATGGATTGCCCATTGTGACTGTTGGTTCTTCTCCCATCCAATTGAGATGGGCCACTGTCTGAGGACAGGATGCTGGGCTTGATGGACCATTTGTCTGACTCAGTATGGCACGATTTATGTTCTTATGTTCCTTAAAAAAATTGTATAGGTGGCAACCCTAGCTGGGGCAGAGGAAGACCAAAGTTCTCGGACAGGAGTGTGGCGGGATACTTCTTATGTTTTTAGGTTTCTTATGCCACTGCTTTGTTTCTGTGGGACTTGGTAGACTGAGAATAGGTTCTACAGTGGTTTCGATGTTCCCATGTAGGGCATTGCTTGGAGCAGGCGTGAACAAGCTCTGATTTCAGAAAACAAAAAGTGTTTGTAAATATATAAGTTTGAAATCAACTGCGAGCTGAATCACACTCTTCTGATTCCAGGTTGGTCATTCAGCACATAACACTAGTCACTGAAGTTATAGATGTAGAAACAGGACAGGGAGTTTACGCACCATTTGGACTTGGTAGTTCTTGAGAACTAGGGCTGTGCACGGGGGTAAAATATTTGTATTTTTATTCTGCATTTGTGTCTTTTGTATTAGAGGTTTAGCCAGGCACCTGAAAAAACAGGCACCCTGTCAAATCTGGGGTACCCAACTTGGCCTGCCCGCATTCCCAAACATGACCTGATGGGCTACCTGCATACTCACCAGGATGATTCACCTGCCTGCTGCTGCTCCCCCGGCTGCTGCTCAGCTGAGCCAGATACTTCCCACTTGGCTTTTCTGAGTGGGTGGCTGAGTGAGGAGGTCTCTCCCAGCATGCCAAGCTCTGGCTTCCAGATGGGTCAAATGCCACAGTCCCCATAACAGGCGTGCACATGGAAGCCGGGGCTTGGCGTGCCAGAAAAAATTCCTGCCGCGATCAGAAAAACTGAGCAGGAAGAACCTGGCTCAGATGAGCAGGTGAGTCACTCAGCCTGAGGAACGCATGGTTTTGATTTGTTGTCCACTGGCTTGGGGAAGTGGTTGCTGGTTTGGCGGGGAATGGGGCATGGGACAAGGCTCAGGGGAGGATGCTGGCTTGGGGAGGAGGAATGGGACATGGGGCTGGCTCAGGGAGGGATTTGCTGAGTGGGGAGGGGGCAGGATGAGGCATGGTTCTAGCTTGTGGGGGGAGTGGTTTATGGCTCAGAGGGGAGTCATTATCCGGGTAGCCCATTGTGGTGTCCAGAAAATGCGGGTATTACCTGAGTACTAAATGAAGTACTCGCTTCACCTCTAATTTGTATCTTTTCTTGGTTAATTGCATTTTCCCATCATTGCCAATGTGGAAAATGCAGTGAACAAGGGTCCCTGCGTATGGGTTATTTTGATGCAGAAGTGCATTGAGGCTCTGCCATTTGACAGGCCTATTATGGAAAGGAGAATGCAGGCAAATCTGCTCCTACGCCTGCTGCCAATTTTAAAAGGGGAGCACTGGTGGGGGTTGGAGAATACAGCTAGTTTGGTGGAAAGGTCATTAGTAGGGATGGGCGAACAGATCGCGGGTCGGGTTCGGCTGCGTTCGGTTTGTCCGTTCGGTTCGGCAGTTCGGTTAGTTTGCCGGGTTCGGTTCGGCCATTCAGGAAATGTTGTTATGGGTGCTTTTGTTGTTTTTTATTTTAAAAAATTGTCTTTTATTGGGTTTTATATAGTTTTCTTTTGTTTTTTATTTGTTGTTTTTGTTTTTATATGGGGTTTTTTATTATCTAATATTATATATATATAT